>CM067503.1:14675501-15150739 GCA_034509495.1 Acestrorhynchus altus | reverse complement strand
ACTCCTCAGAAATCTCTAGTAAACTGCTAAAGCTTTCCACAGGAACAAAGTGAAAAACAGAGCTATCCCGTACTAGCTTCTGGAGGCTCCCAACATATGCCGAGGGCCAAGGCTGCTGAGGAACGATGAGCAAACCAGAGAGGCAAGACGCAAATTGAAAATACAAGATAGATTGAAATAAAACCTCACTCACTTACTTACTCACTCACTCACTGATTCACACATTTTTTCCTAACTGCAAACTTTATACTTTAAAAAAGCAGAAGAAAATAAATAAATAAATAAATGATATGGAGAGAAATAGAGACAGAGAAAGTATATAGAGACTTTTTCAAAGAAACTAAGGAAAACAGCAAAAACCTAGGGAAAACAGAAACGAGGGCACAGCTCACTGGTTAAATTATTAATAAACACTTACCTACAACAACCCTAGCAAACTTCAATAGGTAGTCAATGATAAATAACAAAATAGAAGAATGAACAAATAAATGAATGACTGAAAAAATTCATGGATGAATTAATAAACCAAAAACAAACCAAGCATGCAAAATTCCTGGACAAGCCCAAAAGTATAGCTCTGCCAACAGCACAGCCATCAAAGACAAGGAAAATTCATCCACACTCCTCAGAAATCTCTAGTAAACTGCTAAAGCTTTCCACAGGAACAAAGTGAAAAACAGAACTATCCCGCACTAGCTTTTGGAGGCTCCCAACATATGCCGAGGGCCAATGTTGCTGAGGAACGGTGAGCAAACCAGAGAAGTGAGACACAAATTTAAAACAAAAGACAGATTGAAATAAAACCTGACTCACTCACTCATTCACTCAATAACTCACACAATCTTTCCTAGAAGCTAGAATATTGAGAGAAATAGAGAGAGAGAAAAAATATAGAGACTTGCATGAATGAATGAATGAATTAACGAACCAAAAACAAACCAAGCATGCAAAACTCCTGGACAAGCTCAAAAGTCTGTTCTTCAACTCCAATAGAATAGCTCTGCCAACAACACAGCCATCAAAGACAAGGAAAATTCATCCACACTCCTCAGAAATCTCTAGTAAACTGGTAAAGACTTCCACAGGAAGGAAGTAAAAACCAGAGCTATCCAGTTCTAGCTTCTGGAGGCTCCCAACATATGCCAAGGGCCAAGGCTGCTGAGGAACAGTGAGCGAACCAGAGAGGCGAGACGCAAATTGAAAATACAAGATAGATTGAAATAAAACCTCACTCATTCTTTCCAACTGTAGACTTTATATGAAAAAAAAGCAGAAGTAATAAATAAATAAAGGATATTGAGAGAAATAGAGAGAGAGAAAATAAATAGAAATTTTTCAAAGAAACAAAGAAAATCAACAAAAACCTAGGGAAAACAGAAAAAAGGACATGGCTCACTGGTAAATTATTAATAAACACTTACCTACAACAATCCTAGCAAACTACAATAAGTAGTCACCCATAAATAACAAAATAGAACAATGAATGAATGAATGAATGAATGAATGAATGAATGAATGAATGAATTACAAAATGCATGAATGAATCAATGAACCAAAAACAAACCAAGCATACAAAATTCCTGGACATGTCCAAAAGTCTGTTCTTCAACTCCAAAAGAATAGCTCTGCCAACAGCACAGCCATCAAAGATAAAGAATATTCATCCACACTCCTCAGAAATCTCTAGTAAACTGCTAAAGATTTATACAAGAAGGAAATGGAAAAACAAAGCTACCACTAGCCAGCTGCTGGAGGCTCCCAACATATGCTGAGGGCCAAGGCTGCTGAGGAACGGCATGGGAAACAGAGAGGCAACATGCAAATTGAAAAGAACAGACAAATTGAATTAAAACCTCACTCACTCATTCTTTCCTAACTGCAGACTTTATACTTAAAAAAAAACAGAAGTAAAAAATAAATGAATAAATAAATAAAGGATATTGAGAGAAATAGAGAGAGAGAAAATGTGTAGAGAATTTTTCAAAGAAACAAAGAAAAACATCAATAACCTACGGAAAACAGAAAAAAGGGCAAGGCTCACTGGTTAAATTATTAATAAACACTTACCTACAACAACCCTAGCAAACTACAATAGGTAGTCACCCATAAATAACTAAATAGAAGAATGAATGAATAAAATGAAAATAAAGCAGTCATGCAAAATACATGAATGACAAACCCAAAAGACTTTTCTTGAACTCCAAAACAATAGCTCTGCCAACTGAACAGCCATCAAAGATAAGGAAAAATCATTCATGCTCTACTACAAAGAAATCTTTAGCAATATGCAAAAGATTTATACAGGAAGGAAGTGAAAATCTGAGCTATAGGTAGCCAGTTGGTGGAGGCTCCCAACATAGGCCGAGGACCAAGGGTGCTGAGGAACGGCGAGGGAACCAGAAACACAATGCTCAAATTGAAAACAACAGACAGAATGAAATAAAACCTCATCCTTTCACTCACTCAGTCTTTCTTATGTGCAGATTTTAAACTTTTAAAAAAGGAGAAGTAAAAAATAAATAAATGAAATAAAATATCGGGAGAGAAATAGAGAGAGAGAAAATTTATAGAGACTTTTTCAAAAAACAAAGAAAAACAACAAAAACATAGGGAAAATAGTCAAAAAGGCCATGGCTCACTGGTTAAATCATTAATAAACACTTACCTACAACAGCCCTAGCAAACTACAATAGGCAGTCACCCATTAATAACAAAATAAATAAATGAATCAATCAATCAATTAACGAATGGATGAATGTATTAACGCAAAATTCCTGGATAAGTGCAACAGTCTGTTCTTCAAATCAGACTGTTCTTCAAAAGTATAGCTCTGCCAACAGCAGAGCTATCAAAGTTATGGAAAACTCATCCTCGCTCCCCTCCAAAGAAATCTTTAAACAGATTCAAAAGATTCAGACAGGAAGAAAGAGAAAACCAGAACTATTATACCTATCCAGCTGCTAGAGGAATAAAAAGAGACTTTTTTCATAAAAGGTTGGAAGACTTCTCACATTGGAGAAGGGGCAGATTGAGAAGGGAAAATACCAGACATTACTGGCAGCATTTCTGGAAGAAATAGACCCCAAGAAACCATGACGAGGCACAAGCCGATTAAATAGACCAATCATACCTGGACTCAATCAGGTCAATTATCTGGTCTTTCTGGTCCCTGACCGCCCCCTGGCTGCTGGGCAGCAACATTGTGGGTGGCTCCTTACAGGAACAAAGGCAAAACCTGAACTACACCTCAGCTGCTGAAGGCTCCCAACATATCCTGAGGGCCAAGGCTGCTGAAGAACAGGGAACCGAAGAGGCAGTGGGCGAATAGAAAACAACAGACAGAATGAAATAAAACCTCACTTACTTGCTCTTTCCTAACTGCAGACTTTAAATTTTAAAAGAAATCAAAAGTAAAATAAAAAAAACAAAAACAAAGATAGGGAGAGAAATAGAGAGAAATAATTATTGGCATCCCTGGTTAAGATGTGTTCTTTAGCATCTAATAAATGGAGTTTTTTTTCTACATAATATAGGACCACGATGGAAAAAAGAGAAAATCCAACCTTTAACTCAAGTGAATTTTAAGGGGGAAAAAAAATCCCTGAATAAGAAATAATTATTCTTCATAAAATCATCTGTTCCACAATTATTGGCACCCCTAACAATTCTTAGGAAATAAATGTAATTAAAGTATTTCTATCAATTCTACAGTAGTTTACGAAGTTGATGAGAGTATGTAGGAATGTTTAATTAGTAATTCACAACTTCCTGTTTCCAGGCCATATCTCTTTAAAATTGTAAAGACAAAGGAATTTACCATTCAAGTAAGGCAGATTTGTGTTGACTTTCACAAGTCAGGCAATGGCCACAAGAAAATAGCCACTCGCCTACACCTGTCCATAACTACTGTCATAGGAATTATTAATAAGTTTAAAACAACTGAAACAGTGGTAAACAAGTTTATTAAAAAAAGTTTATTTTGCCACCACGCACAGTGAGGAGGATGATAAGAGAAATAAAAAGTTCTCCAAAGCTCACTGTTACAGAATTGCAACAAATGGTAGCTTCTTTGGGTCACAATGTCTCCAAAACAACCATCAGGTGCTATCTACATGCCAAAAAGCTGTTTGGGAGGCATGCACAGAAAAAACCTTTTCTTACTCATACGTTTGGAGTTTAAGCAGTACTGGAACTTCAACTGGGACTGTGTGCTTTGGTCAGATGAAACAAAGATAGAGCTTTTTGGCAAATGCTCTAAGTGGGTCTGGCGTAACACAAGAGCTGAGTATGCAGAAATGCACCTCATGCCCACTGTGAAATATGGGGGAGGATCAGTGATGCCGTGGGCCTGTTTCTCTTCCAAAGGCCCTGGGAACATGGTGCGTGGCACCATGAAGTCTTTGAAATACCAGGATGTTTTAAAATAAAATCTGGTGGCTTCTGACCGAAAGCTGAAGATGGGTCGTCACTGGGTCTTTCAGCAAGATAATGACCCTCAACATATGGCCAAATCTACACAGAAATGGTTCACCACACACAGAATCAAGCTCCTACCATGACCATCTCAGTCCCGAGACCTCAACCCCATTGTACCCTGTGAGGTGAGCTGAAGAGGAGAGTGCAGAGGAGAGGACCAAGGTCACTGGATGATTTAGAGTGATTGCACAAAGAGGAATGGTTGAAGATCCCTCTTTCTGTATTCTCCCATCTTAGGAAACATTGTAGGAGAAGATTAGGTGCTGTTTTGTTGGCAAAAGGGGCTTGTACAAAGTATTATCAGGGGTGCTAATAATTGTGGCACACATGATTTGATGTTAAACAATTATTTCTTAATGTGGGATTTTTTTCCTACTGACTAAATACACTTGAGTTAAAAATTCAATTTATTAGAAGCTAAAGAACACATCATCATCAGGGGTGCCAATAATTATTGAGGGCACTGTAGCTCTGCTAACAGCAGAGCCATCAAAGGAAAACTCATCCATGCTCCACTCCACGGAAATCTTTAGTAAAATGCAAAAGATTTATAAAATACAACTAACTCACTCATTCTTTCCTAACAGCAGACTTTATACTTTTAAAAAAAAGCAAAATTAAAAACATAAATAAACAAAAGATAGGGAGAGAAATAGAGAGAGAGAAAATATATAGACTTTTTTCACAGAAACAAAAAAACCCCAAAAAGAAATCTAGGGAAAACAGACAAAACAGGCACGCCTCACTGGTTAAATATTTAATGAACTCTTAAATATAGCAGCCCTAGCAAACTACAGTTGGCAATCACCCATAAATAACAAAGTGAATGAATGAATGAATGAATGAATGAATGAATGAATGAATGAATGAATGAATGAATGAATGAAATAAAAACAAAGCAATTATGCAAAATACCTGGACGACAAGCCCAAAAGTCTGTTCTTTATCTCCAAAAGTGTAGCTCCACAGATGGTAGGGTCAGAATATGGGAGCAACAGCTTGAAGCTATGAAAGCAATATTTGTGAACAGTCAAGGCTAGTGGAGGTGGTGTAATGATGTGGAAAATGTTTTCTTGGCATGCTTCTGGTCTGTTCATACCAATCTATTATCACTAGATTACTACATCAATTTTTGGGTATTGTTGCAGTCCATGTGTATCCCTTCATCTTCACAATTTACAGAACCTTTAATTACTCCAATATGACAGTGCTATATGTTATAAAGCAAATGTTCTATCAAATTGGTTTCATGAACATTGCAATGAGTTCAGTGTTCTTCGGTGGTCTTCCCACTCATCATATCTGTATCCAAAAGAATACCTGTAGAATGTTGTTGAATGAGAAAATTTAAGCACTGATGTGTTTGTGACAAATTTATAGGAATTATGTGACAAAATCTGTCTGAAAGAAATGTTTGCATCTTGTGGAATCCATTGTATAAAGAACTGGGGCTGTGTGGAGAGGAACAATAGGACCTACATATATCTCTTGCTTTTAGAAATTGCTTACCCAGACAGAAATCATGCAGATCATATTCAAACACATGATAAAAAGTGATTTACTGTGATTTAAAAAAAAGAGAGTCTAATTTTGTGAGTATTTATAGCAGACAGACATTTAAATATTTAAATACAATGTGTGTCAGTCGGTATGCGCTATTAACAGTCACCTCAGCTGTGGTTTTAGGGTTCAGTACAGGAGCAGGTACATTGGGAGAGGATACCCAATATCATTAAAGAGCCCTTGGTGGTCACTGCAGAGACCCTTTTTCAACTTGTGTAGAAAGGATTCGGGAGTCTGGGAGTGTGTATAGGAATAAGTGTCCCATCCACTGCACCTATTACCCCAGACAGAATTCCAATAACATAAAAACTGATTCTGTTTTCTTGTAAATCCAGACTATTTTATAGGCATAGGTGGATCAGTAGATATTTTATTAGTACCACAGTGGGAAATTCATAATAAATAAGACAGCTGATCCCTGGCTCAGCTACATTGTAAATGAGGGCCTCCCTCAATGCACTCCAAGTTTAAATAAAGGTTGATTTAAGAAAATTATATGAGCAAAAAAAGAACATAAGTGCAAAAATTAGTACATGTGCTACAAGTTTGGTGTCCATTGGGTATGAAGATGATAAAAAAGTAGACTTAGGTAGAATTAAAAGAGGGCAGATGATCTTGGCTTTTGCTGTGTGGGCATCAGCTGAAGCCTAGAAAACAGCCTGTAAATGCTGGCAAAGTACAGATCACATATTCTAAGAGTTCGATCAAATTAGAAATGGTACCCAAATGGTAACTATGTAGCTCACTGTTGGTTCAGACTGAAATAAATAGTCGGGTGTGGGAAGGAGTTGTGAAAAGGTGTTAACATTAGTGAAAGAACTAACATGCTTTACCAAGCATGCTCATTTAAATCATTCAGACTGCTGTTTGCACTCTCTCCCGCTCTTTCACTTAAACATTCATGCTCACTCACACACAAGATGCACCTACATGCATTTTATTTTTTAAGTGCTGGTGACTCTTTCTTGCCCTTTCGAGAGCAAGACATGAGCGATGAGCCTTGTAGCCCCTGATGCAGTTTTAATGCTGCAGTTGGCATTTACAGAATAAATACTCTGGCATCCAGCTCCTGGCTTTCCTGTTCTTGGAAAGTCAGCCCTTTCAATGTAAATCACCCAACACTTTACACTAATTATTTGTCTGACAACTAATAATCTTCAGAGCTCTCTTTGTATTTTTGTCATCCTGAACCTTTTGCATTAGATGCTTAATGTATTATTTTTGAGAACAAAACATTACCTGGGACACAGTAGCCTCTGCAGAACCAAACTGCAAACATGGACTACAATATGTTCTGAATGTATTCAGCTGGAGAGATTTGTTTTGCTTGAGTTACAGAAAAGCACCTCAGGAGACAGTTCTGCAAGTGAAATGCCATGATGAGGAATCGCAAAGATCCAGTTTGCTGGCACAGGATTGTTTTAGATGTAAAAACTGTGTGTTTCTGGGACAGCAGTTATCAGCTTCTTCTTCTACCATGCTGTTACTGTTAATGTGACATGGTCTAACTAGCAAGGCTGAATCCTAAGCGAATTTCCAATGTAAAAACAATGTAACATGTGCATGGTTGAGAAAAATACAATGAATATTGCATATGAAACATAAGTAAAGAACTGGAATAATTTTCCTGGTTAATAAGTAGCCATAATCTTCTTTTTTTGTTTTTCTTTTTTTTTTTTTTTTTTTTATCCAGTAAGTATTACAAATTGTTTAGTTACTGCAATGCACTATTTAAGAACTGCTATAAATTAGTAATCACTGTGAATTAATTGGAAGCTACTATGAAATATTTAGTAACCATTATGATTTGTTTTGGTAACTACTATAAATAATTTGATATATAATGTAAATGATAAAACAGAGTATGTTTTAGTAAGATGTTGAGTTGCCAGAACACCTTCAGTGCACCTCTCTGTGAATCTCTAAGAAATTTCCAGAAGGACAGGAACTCAGAAACTCTGATCCAGATCTGATTTTTTCAAGGCTGTGTGGACCTAAATTGAATCCAATTTGTAGGCATTTCACACAATTTTTTGCTTGCCTGCATGTACATAGTGCTGTTTGTGGTAGAAGCCAAAGCCACAGGAGAAAGATCTGCTCACTCAGTGGTCAGAATGGATGAGGAGAGACCAAAACACTCAAAACTAAAGGTCAGACTACTGTTTCAAAAACAATAACTTCAAGGCAAAAACTTAATGAAAGGTTTGTAGCATTTGGCCCAATAACACTAAAATGTAATGTTCTGGCTACCACACTTGCATTGATCTCCATTACGATGTGGAGTTTCCCTGGGGTTTCTCTTCATTTATGTTTACCCATCCTTAATTGCCATATAACCAGGACAATGACTGGCTCTTAAAAGGTAGGACCTTGTCTATAAACAAATGGCATGTTGAGCACTACAACATTACAATGTCTCTTCGGAGGCATTGCGTATAAACATATAAATGTTCATTTAGATGATGATATTGGACAGTTCTATCTAACACACTGGCCCAAAAAATATCCTATTTATATATAACTGGGTTAAAATCCCGTGACTGTGAGGGGCACAGCAATTGGTTTACTTCATTTTCATTCTTTTTAAACCAATCAGTGTCTTTTTATGTCCTTTGAACTGAATAACTGTCATCCAGAAAGAGACTTTCTTACAGACTGAAATGTATCACAAACTGATAATGGTGACCAGCAAAGTACTCCCCATTGCATAACAGAACCTGTTCACTGTCAAGCATTCAGACCTGTATCATTCTGTTGGCATACAGAATACATGCATTTTCCATTTTCCACTTCCATTTTTCACTTTAAAATGTGATTAAAGCCTAGATGTTGCCCACCATGGCAGATGTCTTTGCATCATTCTCCTGACACCAGCACTATTTATTGTTTATCTATAGTGTTTGTCCTAATCCATGTAACAATTATATAGTAGAGAGGTACTCCTGGACATCGGTAAAGTTCACCACAAATGTACCTTTAGTCATCTTGACTTTGAATTTCTGAAGTTCAGAATTCTTTGTCTCCAGCTAGTGAGGCCTAGGCACAGCACTGACCATGAGTGAGCAGCGCAGACAGTGTACAAAGTGGCTGAGGTGGAAGCGTGGGAAGAGAGAGGGCTACACCCTAAGCAAAAGGCTAGAGTGAGCTCAGTGAAAGTTGTGCATTCAACATGGGTCAATATGCAACTGTATTGGGGTGCTGCACAACACAATCAGCAAACAAGAGATTGCTCATCCAGATGCTGTGTTCATCGTAACCAGTGATTTTAACCATTGCAACCTTCGACTCTCCTCAAGTAACATCAGCACATGAGCTTTCTGATGAGGCAAAACCACATCCTTGACAAGTCTACAACAATGTGAGGGGAGCCTACAATGCAGTGCCCTGGTTACACTCTGGACAGTCTAACCACATATCCATGTTTTTCTACCCAGCCTACATCCAACTCCACCAGCAAGCTCCCCCAGAAAGTAAAACTGTGAAAGTGTAGAATGAAGAAACCAATCTAGTGCTTCAAGACCTGCTGCTTTGAGAGGGGACTCTAAAGTTGAATTACAAGACTATGCTTCTGGGCTATATAAGCTCCTGCAGAGAGATGGTTATTCCAACAAAACACTGAAGAATCTACTCCACTCAAAAACCCTGGTTGGACTGTCAGTCCATGCTCACTGCATTTGTGTCAGGCAATGCTGAAGACTACAAAAGGGTCAGATAAGACCTGCATGGATCTATCAGAGAGGCCAAGATACAGTATAGACTAAATCTAGAGGGATACCATACCACTGTAGACATCTTGACACATATGGCAATGTCTACAGCACATCACAGATTACCTGCAGAGGAGCAGTGGGGTCATTAGGTTTTTGCAGACATATTCAGTCTGTCTCTCACTGAAGCTTCTGTGCCTATTCCTAATGAAGAGCACAGTGACCTGTCTGAATTACTATCGTCCCATTGCACTCACTTACTTTGAAAGGATAGTCATGAATCACATTCAGACAATCAGACACTGGACCCTATGCAGTTTGCATATTGTTGGAACTGGTCAACTGATGATGCAGTCAATGCTGCCATCCATACAGCTCTCACACATCTACGTCAGAATGCTGTTCAGTGGCTCAGCTTTCAACACAGTCATCCCTCACAAACTCTCTGCAAAGCTCCTCACCCTCTGACTGAAACCCTCCCTCTGTAATTCTCCTCACAGACAGATCCCAGTCACTCAGATTTGGCAACCGCACAAGAATTGAAAGCACAGGCACATAGGGCTATGTACTTAGCCCCCTGCTGTACACACTCTTCACATATGACTGCGTGGCCTCCCAGAACAAGACTTGCATCATCAATTTTGCTGATGACACCACTGTCATTGGACTATTCACAAGTAGGCATGAGAGAGCATACTGGAGGAAGGTGGCTGATCTGGTGCAGACAAGAACATGGAGATGATTGTTGAATTGTTGAGTAACTGTCTCTAGTGTCCAGAGAAGGCTTTCTACTAGATTTTGATGTGAGGATTTTATAGCTAACAGCATCAAGAACATTAGTGAGGTCAGGATGTTGAATGATCATCACCCCGCCTATTCTATTGTCAATACTTCTCTGCAGAGACTAAAGTACCTGTGTGTGTGTGTGTGTGTGTGTGTGTGTGTGTGTGTGTGTGTGCATGCGTGCGTGCGTGTTAGGTATCCCATTTTGAATGTCCATTAAAACTATAATCACATGGCAGCAACTGCTTGTTTTTTGCTGTGAGTATTTGATTAGATTAAGTGAAAGAGTGTTAGTGAGATTAGAATGTTGGATGATCACCATCTCATCCCATCCCCAACACCTTAACTCATGCTAAAATTCATTCAAATTTAGCTATTTGCAGTTGGCAGTTCTCGCATCTATCAGCTCTACTCTGGAAGGGAAGAAATGTATATGTGTTTATCGCCCATTTGTTTGCAGAGGAATTAAAGTGAAGTTTGAGTTAATCAGGTCTGACCAATCAGACCTTTTCACATACTTTCCAGGACTTGCATTGTGTTTTCTAACAGAAAACCTGCATTTTACAAGGTTTTCAGAAGCTGTTTCTATAACACCCGGCTTTATTATCTGCTTCAAAAATATTTCTTCTTCACTTGGGTCATAATTACCACCAGTCCTGGGCTAATAGCCTATTGGATAGTAACACTAGCACAGCCAGTCCTATTTTAGGGGCACCAAACATGCACATAGAGGCCATCAATCACGTAGGTCTTAATCACTCAGCCATCCCGTTTCAATTAGCCTCAAATGGACATTAACATTAAAATGTATTGGATAATGCCAGTCAGAGTATTAAGATGCTGAGTCATTGATCCACCTCTTATTGTTGAGGTGTTTCATAAAAATGATATTATTAATTAAAGGTCACCGGGAGAGGGTCTGGGTGTTGGATCAATACAACAGCAAAGAGTAATCACTTCAGTGGAAGAGTAAAAAGGCCATTTAGAAATGCCACTGCTGTTAGCACTCTTCTCCCTTCTCTCCCAGCTGCTAAGTGTTTTAATGAAGTAGTCGAGAATGAGCTCTTATTAATTTATATTGTGTGGATGTGTAGGGAAGGTCTTGGGCCTGCCTGAAAGCATTCTACATCTCCTTTGCTTAATGTCTTTAATATTCTGCTTCAGTTATATTATTACAACTGCCATAAGTATGACTGCTGAAGATGTGAATAAAGGACACAATGAAAAGGACAGGTTGAAGGTCCATTTTTAATAAAGTATAACATGCTGTGCTATATTAAAAAGATATATATGAAACTGAGCTAATGGCACACTTTGAAGAATAAGTTGAAACATACACTGCATGAAGCAAACATACATAAATCAATGGAAAAATCATTCATTTGTACAATATCATATTCATCTCACACAACCCCTGTCTTTGTGTGGTAATTTGGAGGTAATTGCACTGCATTATAGGCTGAATGCTTTGTGCACATAAAGCAGAAGTTAGACCAAAGGGTTATTCAATCAGCAGTGCTGTATTTACGGAGTTTAAATACGAGTTTAGAATCAGAACTTAAACTTAAATGCTGAAACAGACATAACAGTACAACTACTAATACTCTGAACAGTTGTAGTAGTATTAATAATATTAATTGTAGTATTAGTGGCAGTAGCATAAATGTAGTATTAAATGTAGTGTTGGTACTGGTAAAATGTTAGTATTATTTACAGTAGTAGTAGGAGGAGGAGAAGGAGGAGGAGGAGTGTCAGTAATAATAGGATTATAGGCAAGATCAGTAATGGTAGTACTAAAGGTAGTACTTAGTATGTTAGTAATATTAATGGTAGTGATATTAGTAATAGTACATTGTGTGAATGATACAGCACTGCAATTACTACAGCTTGTATGCCTTAGCCACTTGCAATACAATGCAATGTAATGCAATATAGAACTGCACAGTGATTAACAGCATGAACACAGAGTACAGACTTTTCCTGAACAGAAAGAAATATTTTTTACATTTGTTTACTCTGTTTTCTGGTCATAAAGTGCTCACACGTGTGAGGTGTTTGCCAGGTGAGGGGTATGCTAGTAAGTTCACTTCAAATGTTCAGTAATTGCATACCAAGGATATAGTAGTTGTATAATGGCTTACTTGTACCTCAGTGTTGGTCTCAGAGAGAAAAGTCTTATTACTTTTATGATCTTCAACTTAGCCCCTTTATTACCAACTGTTTTATCATGTAAATGACTTTCCTCAATGTTAAGACCTTGCTCATTGGGTGTGATTAAGGATGGATCAGCTACCCCACCTAGGGAATTATATTGCATTTTCAGCATTAATAGCTGTCAAGGAACAGTGACAGATTCGTTAACATGTTCCATGTTATGATTCAACATTGGTAATAAACTAATGCTTTCACAGCAGTCTGTGACCTTGCTTTATACCACCCACCCATTTCCTTCCTGCACATTAAAATGTGAAAACTTTTTAACTTCCTTTATTACACTGTGGGTCCTACTGCATCTGGGAACGAAAGAACGCAGAGAGCAGAGAAATACAGTCAAAGCCTTGTGGGTTTTAATAGGGAAATTCAATAGAGAGCTTAGAAAATGAAAAGAGTGTTGATGAAATGAAAAATGATTAAAAATGATTGCATTTTTCCCCTCCCCTCTTTTCTCCCTAGTGCCATGTGTGCAATATTCTTCTGAAAAGGCCATGAAGTCAGAATTGTTTTGATTCCCTTCCTGCTCTTCCACAAAGCTGTTTAACCCAAATTCTGTAGTCTCCCGGGTCTCCTGAGCTGAATGCTATTAACCTCCTTTTATTATCGGAGGCAAATTGTTTAGAAAGCGTTGACTTTTTACATTGTTTGGTGGGTTTCAAGACATTTGCCCTAAAAACTCAAGCTTTGTGGGATAGAGCGAGTCACCTCTCTGTCCAGGCAATGTCAAGTTGTGTGATTGTGAAAAGGTCCACAGAGACCTGTAATCACATTCATAACCTTTCCATTGCTTTTCTCATGAACTGACTTCTTCACACCTATTTCCCACACCTATTTCCCATGGGTGGCCCTAATGTCAAGGAACATTTATAGGGTTGGTTTCACCACAGGCTTTCATGGAGGTAAGGGCCATTGGTTTGGACATATAAAGGACACACATCAATTGAAAGTGATGTTCACAGATCCTAGGTTAACCGTATTCTTCCAATGATTTTTGTGTGACATCCTTACTGTTGGTACTGATAACAAGTATGAATTTCAGTCATATTTTTGATTTAACTGTAAATGTAACCTAAAATGACAAAAAGACAGTAGTTCGTCTAATTGGCAGTTTATACAAACCTTTAAACATTTAATTAACATTTACATTACTACAGGTTTACCAGATATGACCAAATGTGAGGAGACCCCAAGAAAAATACAGTACCAGCTGTAGAAATGATCTCCTGGCTGGCCTGGGTCTGCTGTGACCCTGAGATGGATGAATTGAACTAAATGGACAAAAAGATGATTTTTGATCTTGGGACTTTGTCATTAACTCTTAGAACCCATTATATGCACTTTGTAGGCAGTTACATGTAATTTTCCAGGATCATGTTACACATATCATAACAAATCTAGCCATGGTGGTCTCATCATGTATGATGAAATATTAGTGAGTAATGCAGCTTGGAAACCTGCTGCATTATCAAATGAATTAAATCCCAGTTTAATGCCAAATGAGCTTCCAGTGTATGTTTACTGCTCTGTCTCCATGTACATGCTCAACTTGCATACAGACTCTGACTGATGAGTGAGAAAGAGCAGGGATAATGTCACTGACCAAGATATTGGGTTATAGTGATGTGAAAATGGGGGGGACTGTTTGCTCTGTTTCTTAGATAACACACAGTGTTCAAATGTCAGAATAAATGTTCAGAGGGATAACACTGATACATACATAACAAAAATAATGAAGGACATTTAAAGTGGATGAAGAGTTCTCAAATCTGTTTTTTAAAGTACCCCAATCATGTATGCTTAGGTGTTTTCCTGCTCCAAACACATCTGACCAACAAATAATCCATTAGTAAAAATATAAAGTGTGCTACAGGTGCAGGGCTGAGAACCTGGTTCTTAGAGCAATGTAATATCCAACGTTGCATCTGGTTGGTGGTCAGTGGTCCTGTGGTGGTCCTTTGCCCACTGATGGATGGGGGAATGACAAATTGTGCATATTATCAGAGACACTACAGGCAGTATTTGTAGACCTACAGATTCCACCTAGATGATAGAGTTACCTCATAAAATGACTAATTATTAAAGATACAAGATAGATTGTAATGTAAACATCAAATGTAAACATTTGATCATTTTTTTAAACTCAGTCCATTCAGCCAGTACTGATCACTACTTGATAAATTATTAAAAAAAAACTGTTGTTAAATTCTGTGTCTGGAGTTAATATACCAGTTCACTGGTTCAGTGGTTGTCTCAACAATGTAAAATATTAGATTATCCCCCCCCCCTTAAATTAGTTTATAGTTAATTTCTCATTATTTCACCTGATCAATTTTGTCATAAATTTAGCCTTGACTGCCCACTCCTGTCTATTGATTAGCCCTTTAACTGAATTGGGATTAAGTAAGTAATGGAAAAATATTGATTAACAATCAAATTCTTTTTCTGTTATGCACAAAGATTATAAAGAAGGGAGTACACAAAAAGTACAATGGTGGAAAAAGCCATGATGAAAATCAATTAAAAGTCATTAGGAAAATGTAAGCTTCTTCTCAACTCCAAGCAAGAATATGCTCTCAATTGAGGCATCTCTCATACTCTATCAATAGTCAATTGTTAAAGACAATGCATGTCTTGTTCTGTATTGTCTCTTAACATCAATAATCTGTGAAATGTCTTTAGGGTTTGCTGAGATCAAATTTCAACAGGGGGCATAGGCTTAATTTTAGTGGCAAATGTAACATAAAAAGTATACAGCTAACTTGTTTCTTCCACCTTAATTTTGTTGCCAATCAAAATAATTTAAGTAAAACCAGTGTCTTTGGAGGGAATCAGTATAGCCTTGCCTTTTGCTAAAGCTGACCCTTACAATCAGAGTGATGATGGCAGCACACAAACCCCAGAGGCCTTAAATGTCAAGACAAAAGAAATTTCTCAAGATCTCTGACAAAATGTGGTAGATAATAATCAATCCAGAAATGCTGGAGAGAGACTCTGAAGATTGATCACCCTTCCTCTGAAAACATTTTACTTTTTAACCCAAAATATTATTTGTTATATATTTATATTAGTTTGTGAATTTGCTTTTTATGGCTGTTGTGAAAAAAAAATAATATATATATATATATATATATATAATATATGTGGTATAAGTATATATATATATATATATATATATATATATATACATATATATATACTTTATTTGGAAAAACATGTCAATCCTGACCAGTATTGAGGGTATATAATTATGCAGATATGGGCCAGCATTATCAGGTTGTTTACATCAACCATCAAAATTGCTAAATTTTGATATTGAATTGCTAATTTTATCAACACATATTCAGAATTTTATGAATCCATAAACACATACATACAAAACAAATACACACCTGAGTGTGTGTAAAAGAAAAATATTCAACACAACTTGTCATAAGTGTCATAATTTTGCGTAAATAAGTAAGAATTAGGCACAAGGCTTACCAAGTTATATAGAAAGTTAACAAGTTCAATAAGAAATATATTTACAGTTTATGAGGCCATCTGTCTGTGTGCTGAAACCCAAGTGACACTGAGTCACATAGCAAGACAAGCATCCAAAACGCATGAGTACGTTTAACATCACATTAGAGTGTTATGTTCTTACTCAGATCCTGAAAATCAGGATTTGGATGGGGGTTTAATGAAATTATGTGTCAAATACATGCAGAAAAAGTCCATTTCTAATTTATTAGGCTGTCATATGGCAAGTGAAGGGAAAATCCTGTCTGGGTAAGGAAAACATCCTCAAACATCATTACTCTCAACACTGAAGCACCCCAGGATTCTGTCCTGAGATCCCTGCTGTGATCACTGTACACGTGTGACTATGGGGCCACTTCACACTCTACCACTATTGTCTAGCTTGCTGATGAGCATGATAATAAGAGGACCTACCAGGAGATGTTTAAACACTTGGAGAACTGGTGCAAGGATAAGAATATTCTCCTTAACATACGTAAGACAAAGACAGTCATGGCCCTGCCACATGAACAACCTGGCATCCATCATCATCTCTACCACCTCAGAAGGGATTTCAAATTGCCCTCTATGGTGCTGCATCTTAACCTTCAAAGCACTCTCACAGAGAACACTACAGCTCGGTTTAATAACAGCCCCAAACAGGAAAGGCTGACTCTCGAGAGCGTGGTGGGTTCAGCTGAGTCCATCATCTGGACTGAGTTCACTGACCTGCATGCTATCTACAGCCAGCAGTACTGGACCAAGGCCAGGAAGACAGTGAAAGACCTCAGCCATCCCAACAATGGGCTATTCTCACTATTGTGGCCATATAAGTGATTTCACTGCCTGAAGGCCAACACATATGAGGATGCAGACAACTCAAGCCCTTGACCAGAACACTAATGAGGTCATCAGTATACAAAAAAACGTATACTGATGAAAAACATTACTATATAGATATGCCACCTACCTGGGAAACATATACAAGCTTTTAATTACATTTAGCATAAATGGTTGCCTTTAAGCTATAGGAGGCTGGTGAAAAGAAAACATTAAAAAGAGAGCTAAGCAACTCTCAGTGTCTCAGATATCTTTATACAATATAACAGGCACTCATTTTAACTTTAAGGCAAATGGCACTTGACTAGGGCAATGAAAATTCATGGATGGAAATCGGAAGACTTTCGACCCCCTCATTTGTATTTTCACATGTAAATGACTTTATCTGTCAGCTTTCCCTGACACAGTCTAATACATTTCAAACAAGGCAAACTTAAAAGTAAAGTACTTTTCCTGAAGCAATTTAACACTTCACTACCTATTAAAAAGAAACAGAAAAGCTTTCCTCAATCTAGAAGCCTCCATTTAGAGATAGGTCTATTCGCATGTCAAATTGTGAGACATCCCTTTTTCTGCATGACAAATGATTAATAGTAGAAAAAAAGGTCAGTTAAGAGAGTAATGTTCCCATGGAAAATTATGTAAATCAATCAGTTACTCATTAGGGTTCAAAGACCATACTTACATACTATTTGAAAACATGTACAAATTCAAATCATTTGTAGACTAATCAGCCAACTTGACTCAGTACGGAGGCATATAATCATGCGATATGGGCCAAAGCATCGCCAGGTTGTTTAATCAACCATCAGGAATTGCAAATAATGTTCCTTTGGCGAATTTATGTGTCCCATGATTGTTGGTGCCAGACAAGCTGGATTGCATATTTATGCAGATATAACTGCAGATCTGCAATTTTTATGCAACAGTCTCTAGAGATTCCTCAGGATGGTGTAATAAAGAACCAGTAGTTCTAAAGATGGAAATGCCATATTGCTGAGAGAGGTCAACAGAGAATGGCCAGACTGGCTGGAGCTGACAGAAAAAGACAGTAATTCAGATAACCAGTCTTTGCAAATGTGGTGAGCAGAAAATGAACAGAAAAGTAGAATACACAACACTTCCTAACGTTGGTGAATGGGATAATTAAGCATTACATCAGAAGACCACACTGGGTTCCAAACATATGAGTGCAGTGGGCACTGACTCATTGGACAGTTGAAGACTGGATAAATGTAGCCTGGTATGATGAATCTAGTTTTCTGCAGAGAAACACAGACAACATTTAACTTAGTGCCAAGAGCAGGAATCTATTAACCCTAACAACCATGGCTGAAGAAGGTGGTGTAATGGCATAGTGAATGCTTACTGTCACACTTTTGGCTTGTTATCATGCATGTTACTTAGAATATCATATAATGTCATTAATAATGCCATAATTTATTTTCAAAGTGGAAACAATTGTATATATTATATTTATTACATGTAAATTGACATATTTAAAATCTTTTTTGTTTTACTTTTGATAAGTATGGCTTAAAAAATATTAGTAACCAATTATTATAATGTTATTTTAAATATTTAATTTTGAAGTATATAAAAATACTAAAATACTAGAACATCATCAACATATCAACAATCACAAAAAGAGGGTGAGCCATATTCTGCTGTCTGTGATGGTTTAGTGCCATGTCATCTGTTGCGTTGGTCCACCAAAGGGGTTCACTTCATCTACCATATTTTATACCAGGCGCTTTCTTATCTGTTGGACAAACTGAATGGAAATGTTGATTTTCTTTACCTGCAGGATTCAGCATCTGCTTACAGTGGCAAAATGAGTTTTATATTTATATATTCTAATCTGAGACATTTTAAAATATGGCACGTACATGTAGTGAAAAACAATAAAGGACTAATTACTTTTTTGTAATTTAATAACGAAAAAATCTTTTCCCATTATATTTTAATTGACTGAGATGCCCTAGACTGTAGCATAATAGTGTTAGGCCACAAAGCAAAATGTATGTTCCCTGAAATATTTTTGAATCCTGTGGCACAAATGATTGAAGCTGTTTTGAAAGCAAAAGAAGGCCTTACACTGTAAAACCTGTTCATTTTATCGCCTAGTCTCTTTTCAGCAGGTCCAGTCTCTTCTTAAGAAATTCATGTCATCCTTTAAGCAGATGTTTGTCAGACGTTTGGCTGCAAGACTTTATGTTTAAAATGTAAATCACTAAGATAAACCTATGGCAGTGGCAAGAGATTGGGGAAAAAAATCTGTATAAGTGTAACCTGTTCTGCATGGAGGGGGTGTTGGTGTGTCACACAACTTACACTCAAACATCACTACATCCCCCATTTGTCTAGTTCATTCTTCTACCTTGGGCTCTATTTCCAGTTGCAGTGAAGGCCTGTGTTCTCATACATCTTGGACAATGTCTTCCTCTTCTTCTGGATGCCAGGCAGAACATCAGCTTTAGTGATACCTGGTCCACTTCATATAGCACTAATTCTCGCAAAAATAGCCTCTTCAAGCAACATAACTTATATTGTCAACTACTTCACATGAAAAGGCTTTAACAAATTTGGTAATGATTTAAATACCCTTACCATTTTAATGAATGCATCAAATGTGTCAAAGAATCCAGAGATTCCCAAAATTCATAATCCTGACTAATTTAGAACCTGAGATCCACACTTTCCAGTCAGTTACATGCTGTTTTCGAGACTTCATATCTCAGAATCAGAGTAACCTACAGACATGATACACATATCATACCAAACTACAATATGTATCATATGATTGTAGTCACATTATTGTCTGTAATCAGTCAGTAATCCAGCCAAATGAGTGACTGTCTCCTATAAACACAATTGAAATATAAGTATAAATGTATGTCAAACTATGGAAACATCCCACAAAATTGGTCTATGTTTCTAAAGGCTCAGCCTCTTAGAAACACAATATTGTTGCATGCAATGTGAACAACTTCAGGTGCACATTCAGCTTATTTTTCATGTCAGGAACATTTGTTCAATCAGATGGGCACTGAGAGGAGCCTGAAGTCTGAGTTATATTTCATATGCTCACTTGCTCAGTTAAAGTGTTGATATATTTAGCTTTATTTAAAACCTGTTTGTTTTGTTGATATAAATTCAGCTTGCCTGTTTATTTTTTTTTCTCTTGCTCTCCTGGCAACTTGGACAGAACATGACTATTACAGTTACTGGTACATGGCCCATATCAAATTGTATACTGCCCATTTAACAACTGTGCTGTACAGAGCTACACAACTGCTCCCAATCTAGCCATCTCTAATTAAAGAAGCCGGTTAATATGTATGAACACCTTGATTTCCATACTCGACTGATTGGTCTTATTTCCAGTTGTGGCCCACTTACTGCCCCAACATTTGAGATTAAAAGAACTGCAGTTTTGTTCATTCTTCTCAGATAGATATAGGCAGCAGGATCTATGTAGAAGTCATTTGCCAATCCTACTGTGCACCTAAGCCAGAAAGCTCAAAAATCCTCTAGGCCAGCATCTCAGAGTGAGCCATAAAGACTGGGTGAAACTCAATGAAAAAATTGTATATGCCACTTAGCAGAGCATTTCCTAGGTGGTGAAAGCATTTTCACACTCTTCAGTGCATTATGTTTGAAAATGTTTACTATGGATCCAAATCCTTTAAAAGAGCTGGTGTTGGGAAGAGGTGATTTTAATTTTCAGTGCTAGGTACTACCCAGTGTTGTACAATGAGGATCTTTTGGTCGCAGTTTCAGCCCAAGCATGTTAAAATTCAAACGCTGTTTCCAAATATCCTGGCTGACTCTTGAGGTCTGATGGGCAGACAATTATGTTGTTCCAGATAAATGGAGATGTGGCTGTTGCAACTATTCCTCAAAGACACTGATGCATGACATGCTAGAACAAAGCAGGTGCATAGCACAAAAGGTATCTGCCCAATGTGAATAGCTGGATATAGTAAAAGCTGTAGTGATCCACCAGTATTCACTATGCATGCCTAAACGTATAATAAACGGAGCTGTTCTAGGGCTTGTAAGGGACCTTGCCATCATTTTGGGGGATCACAGGCTTGACCCATTTCTTGATTAGGAGAACAGGTGGTTTTATGGATCATCTCATCTCAGGATGCCTCCCATGTTCATCATTCCAGGTCAGGGATCTAGAAACAGGCATACAGCACAAGACAAAAAAAAACACTATTCGCACATACAGTGCCTTTGAAAGTATTCACCCTTGATTTCTTTTCTTTCTTTCTTTCTCTTTCTTTCTCTTTCTTTCTTTTCTCTTTCTCTTTCTTTCTTCTTTCTTTTCTTTTCTTCTTTCTTTCTTTCTTTCTTCTTTCTCTTTTCTTTTCTTTTTCACCACAGGTGATCTTGCATCATAAATACCGCACCATGACACCAGGCCTTCTATAAATGTGACATGTGACAAGAAACCCTTGATCTTGGCACTGACCTCCACCCATGAATTTGTAGGTCATCTACCAAGACAAAGACAAAAGCAGGACTTGTCACTGAAGATGATTGACTGCCATTCTGAGTTACTCCATGACTTTTGCAGTTATGTATTGCAATTGGTTGATTCCATCTGGGTGAAAGTATTTGTTTGACTTATGTAGGTAAGTTTCCAGTAATCAGTTTATTAAAGAATATCTCATTCACACTATAACATTTAGGAACTTGTATGATATTGCCTCTTTGAATTTTCCTTTTTTTAGCAGCCTTTCTTCCATATGAGTGTACATTAATTACTTCCACCAGGTACAGAGAGCCTTTTGCCAGTAGGTAAGCAGGACTCCAATTTATTCAAAAGTAGATAATTTCATGGTTCATCAGGACAACCAGACTTACAGGCTTTCACGTTTATATAAAGTGGCTTTTACATAAACAAAACCCATAAATTAAGAAACCCAATTATCAACTGCCTGGTCTCAGCAGCTCTCTTATATATTCATTCAACAGCTACTTACATGTACATTCGACATTGAAATCTGAACTGCTTTATTTTGCTCTGTCTCCATCTGCTCTGAAATACTCCTGTTATTGTAACCTAGATGTGAACTTCAGCATGGAAATTCTTAGGAATCCTGTGAATTGACTGTGTCTTTCCTTCTGGTTCTTACAGTAGTTCAATAAATCTTTTGCATTGCTTCTCATCCTTTATTTTTACCCATGACAGGCGAAATTAACTGGCTGTCTGTGCCTGTCCTAGGTCTTCTATGAGGCTTCTTGTGATACTTTTCTGTTTTAGCTTCCAATCAAAAGAGTGATGCCAGGAACTATTTATTTTATAATAAAATAAATGTCAGATGAAAGTGCTACATTAAAATAAAATACAGTTCGACATGGATAAGCCATAATTCCATCCTCTCCCCCTTTTATAGTCTGTTACAAGGCAGGTTATAATGCAAATCAGGCTGACCACTTACTTTGAAGGATTCAATCACTTTCTTGATAGATAGGTTACATTATATATTCTTCAGAACCTCCATAACATTACAAGGACAATCACCCTGCATCTTTCCCCAGTGGCTTGCATCCTTTCATCAGCATGTACCCTTTTATCCTTGTTTTGCACTTAATCACGCTAGTAAAAATCATCTCCTTCAATTTATTTAGAGAGGCCTCATGAATGTTCTAACACTAGAAGGTGACATTCAACGTAAATCCTCCAGTGTCCTGACATATTTTTTTAGCCTCTCATCCATATATAGCCTTGTTGCCGTTTATCTCACGCTGTGGAAAATAAGATATTATTATTATTATTATTATTATTATTATTATTATTATTATTATTATTATTATTATTATTATTATTATTAAATGACACTATTAAACAATAGAATACTGAATACATGTAATGTCAGTTAAATATGTGTACCTTCTAAAATAGATTAGAAATAGCATTAGCAAAAGGATGTTGTAATGGAAATCAATTAATATCAATCAAAGCATAATGAGCTTTAAGAGCTTTAAAAGCTTCCTATAACATTCTAAAACAAGTGCCAATTTATAGTCTCTCAACTTCACAGCATGATATACTTAGCAAATTTCAAGCCATTTGTCCCTGTTCTAGTGACCTTATTTCATGGGATCCTGACATATTTCCTATTTTTTTCTGCTAAATACTGGGAGAGTACCATTCTTAAAGTGATTCATAAATCATGCTACTATATTTATGCATAGGCAGTTAAATGGCCACAGTAGGATATTCAATTGACAGATTGTCTCATTGCAATCAGTGAGATTGCCTTATAATGAACTGACAAGATAACGATACCTGTAATTAATCAAACTAGTTGATACGGTCTAATGATACTTTACCCTCTTTTCCAATTACAGGTGGAGCTTTGGATGGAATATTAGAGCAGTTGACCTTCTGTAACACTTTACAATAAGGACTGTTAATTATTGCTTAAGTACTTCTTAAGTAAGCAGTAAGTAATGAACTGTTACTATTATAATTCTTTATTAATTACTGCACATTATGTTAAACTTGTTGATAAACTTGTTGATGCAAGGGATCAGTTTTTGGTTTTTGTAATAACTACATGTTAAATGTATATATCAGTTCTTCACTAATTGTATTCCATATAATGACCTGCAATATTAACATAACTACACTAATTAACTTATCAATCATAGACCATTATATTAACTACATTTTAAATGTAGTGATATTACCTACTTACCTACTATCTTAAGCATTAACTGTTTAGTTGAGATGTACTTAATTAACCATTCATTAAGGTTAGTTTTTGCGAAGTGATTTTGAATCTTCAAAGGACATTATAAAAAAAGTTTTTATTTACATATAGAAACGGGTCATTATTTTGCATTAGCAGAGTCTCTGTAAATTATGTTTATGCCTACAATTATGTCTAGGTATTATTACACCAATGTAGTGAATGAATACATATCTATGCTATTTTATTTATATGACTGTCACTGTGAAATATATTAGTTATTTGCCTTTTATGATTATCAGAGTTTCAACTTGTTTAAAAATTAACTTGAGTGTTTAATAAATAATGACAAGCACAACTCAAACTGTCCAGTTACATCAAACTCTGTTTCTTAGCAGTAGAAATGCACAATGCATAGCAATGCACAGTATAGGGATCAGGAACTAATCAGTTTTACTGAGTAATTTGACAGAGTATATGTTTGGAAAATTTACTTTAATAAATATAATTCCACCAAATTAAACTAAAATTAAAAATTGTCAAAAGTTATATCCAGTTCATATATACTGTAAATAGTTTAGACTGAAACCTTCTGCAAAACATAAAATCCCCCTGAACAAAATAATTCAGCTAATTCATTGTTAAGGAATGCAATTCTACACAGAAGACAAAACCTAAGAATGACATGTTTATTCTCTGTTATCTTATTATAGATTTTGTTACATCTTGTTCTTGTACAGATAAATGCAGCCAATTCCAGTCCCCCCATGAATTGAGCTGGATTTATTTTTGGTAAGATTAACTGTACAATATATTTGCATGGCTCAGAGCTAAAGATGTGTAGATGTGCGAGCTCAAGGATAAAGTTAAATCTTCTTAAGGCCTGTGGCTGAGCCTCATTAGTTCAAATTCAGCATTCAGTTTCTGCACCACGGCATTTACTAATTTTACTCAAATGTGAGATACTGAAATAAATTCACTGGAGGCCCTGTATTAATGGCAGCAGAAGGATATGAGTCCATTTTAATTGGGAACTACATGTAGTGGGAGATTCCACACAGTAAATAAACAAGAAAACACATTTGTTGTGATTTCTTCCCAGACTGTTGAGCACTGGTCCATCTGTTCATTTTGGTGGGAAACTGAGGGAGTATTTGAGTTCACTGTGGAATGGGGATTTCATCATCACAACTTACTGATGGACCAGGTGTCTATCAAAAATCTACATAACATGATCAATCAATATAAACATTTGTAAATGTTTATAATGTTTATGTGTTTATATTAAATCAATATAAACATTTGATGTATAATTTGTCTTGTACATTAAAAAAATGCTGCATAAGTAAGCCAGACTTTTTATTTGATGGGAACACAAGTTCTTCTCCAGTGATGTGTAGATTTTAGCTTTCATCAGTCCAGCTGCTAACATTGTTAAGACTTCCTTGTATATTCCCCAGGGTTCCAGACCCCACCATGGCTTCAGGGGACCAGAAATGGTTCTTCCATGCTAGTGTTCCAAAGAATGAAGTATGAAGAGCATGAACTGTTTAAAGTCATCACTTGATGGTTGGAGGTTCTTTACTAATTTAAAAGTCCTTCACACTCACTCATGTCTGTTACAAACATGGCTCTTCATGATTCTTCTGTGGTGTCGCTGAAAGAACTTGAAGCACCTTACACAAAAGTATAAGCTGTAACTATTTTCGAATCAATTGTTCAATTGTACACACACAGCTGCTATAATCTCCTTAGAAAGACATTTCCCTGAGAATGAGACCATGGGTGAAAGGTCACTATACCCAATGACATATAGCAAGAAGAAAGCTATAAAGCCCCCAAGCATGTTCTCTGGAGTGACTGAGCTCCATCTAATCATTATGGAATGAGCCTAAATGCCATTTACGAACCAGAACTGTCATTGGTACCTGACCTCACTAATGCTTTTGTGGCTGAATGAATCAAATAACCCTCACAGATGTGTTCCAGATGAGAGGTTGTTAATGCACCAGATGGAAGGACCCTGGCTTTTGAAATAAAAACAAAAAACTTTGAATTAAATGATTGTATATAATACACATTGGCTCTATCTAGGGAATAGAGACTACAATTAAATGCTTTATACAATTAACCTGCCTTCATACATCTTTTGATCAAATTAAATTGATTCAGTATTCCCACTTATTCCAGTGGTCAACTCAGACATACCCAGGGTCTAAATTTGGCCTCTTCATTCTCTTTGGTAGTTATTTCTTCACTAAATAAATCACTCATCCAGATTTTAAGTGTAAATACCCGACTACATATTACTATTAACCTGCTCAAAATGCATTCAAGGATGAAGGTTGTACAGACTCGTAGGTGGTTTAGGGCACTTTCTGGCTTACTGTGAATCATGAAAATGTTCAAAACCTCAGAGTACCTGAAACCTATACCAAAATTCATTCACTCTAAAGGTTTTTAGTTCTAAATGTTTAAGTAATGGTATGTCCTTAAACACATTGATAAGCATTGAGTGGGTGGAGAGAGGTTTGTCTGAATGTTTGCTTTGTGTTGGGCAGCCATATTAGCCTCTTACCAAATCCTATTAGGACCCCCCCCCCATCACATACGATCAGCGCTCAGCAGCACTCTTATGCAATGGCTAATGCCTATGTCAGTGAGCATTGCATTGGGTGTGATATGGGGTGAGAGTGCCACCCAGAGAAATTTGGCAAAAACCTGGCCAATTTTGCTGTCTCAGACTTCAAACCTTGGATCACAGTGCTAGCGCATTAGACTGCTGACCCACACAGAGCCCATCTAGTAAAAAACGAATGAAACAAATGCTAGATCTACATTTTATACATGGACTTGCCAAATGTCAAGGTATAGCAGTATGTAAATTGATTATGAAGTGACATTACCTTGGGGCAGATTGGGACAACTGTATACATTGTGAGGTGTTATCCGGTAAGAGATGTTGAACTCTGGCATGCATGCACATGGCATACTGTGTGCTAAATGGATAGGAATAATACATTTCTGGATTTCATGTTGTGGTGTGCATTTACCACAACATGTACTGGGAAAACATTATAGAAGGCATTACCATCCACAGTGGACAGTGCAGTGACTAACAAAGGTGAGTTATCCAGGTCCAAAGAGTAAAAATCCCCTGGATTTTGTTACAGCAGCCAGGCAATTTTCCTCTTTGAACCTGGATTAGGTGTTTAAATAGAACTGTCAGTGTGACCAAATAAGCAACATCTACATTCAATGCACATGTGCTCACATGCATATTCTGCAGATCAGTGGGTTCTTTAATTTGCATGGGACATGAGAGTAGAAGACGCTCCAGCCTATGTATACACTACAGTTCTGAACACAGTGCCCCACCTGCCTCCACGTGTCCCATTGTCACAGTACCAATTTTGAACTAGTGGTAAAGTTTTTATGTGGTGCATAACCTCAGTTGTCAACAAGGTACGATTGGCATTGATTCAGTCCACTGGTTAACCTCACACAAAACATAATGCCTCACAACATATATAGATGTGGGCATTTCCAAATTGTCCCAAAGTAATGCCACTTACCTGCTGCCAGTGTATATAACTATAGCTTTCTTTCTTACTTTCTTTCTTTCTTTCTTTCTTTCTTTCTTTCTTTCTTTCTTTCTTTCTTTCTTTCTTTCTTTATTTATTATCTTTTCCATCTTGTTCAGGGTCCAGAGTCTACCCGGAATCATTGCATACAAGGCAGGAATCCCCAGTTCACTGCAAAGGGAGAGGGAGAAGAGAGAGAAGGAATAAGAGAGTCAGTGCTTGAGGAATAACGCAGCAGCTGGTTGTTTGGATGTAATGTAAAATACGTTATATATTTACATTTTATCATCAAGTCACACACTGGGTTGTCAAGAGAGAACCTCTAGAGTGACTCATATGACTGAGAGTGAGATATGAGGGAAAACCTCCCTAATAATGCTGCTTAGCATGAGGTTTAGCTTCAGCCCAACCGGCTATCACACCATTCCAGTGAGCTGAAGTTCACCTCCCTGTGAGCTGAATTAGTAGGTCTGGGTGAAGATTTAGTGGTGTACCCTCTTCACCACCACACCTCAGGAGAGCAGATAGAGGTCTCAGCTGCTGAGAGCTGCACACTGACCCCCTTTCAGAAAGAGGAGCTCTCGTCTCCATTCACTCATTCTGGACCCTGAGTTTAAGTCCAAGGTTCTTTGTTTTGTTTGGTTTGGTTTGGTTTAAGCATGAAGTGGCCAGTTCATGTAACAGGCCTCCTCATTCCCCTAGCAACGGTTTGGGCCTGTCACATTTCTACAACACTGAGAAAGGGGTATCTGTATTTACTTACTCTGAACAAATCACCAATGAACTGTAACTGGTCCAGTTTAATTGAGTGTAGGCCTTCAGGATTGTGTGTTTTATTTATTTTATTTAACAACTTTATTTGCCTATTTAAATATTAATTTGGGTAAATCCCTTTTTTTGGTTTCAGCTGGTATTAAAAAACACACCAGCTAAAGTAGCAATTATCCCTTGTGCTTTTTTATCAAGCAATATAACATTTTTATTTTTCAAAGTTAAAATATGTACATATTTACCCAGTGTTAAACTTGTTTCACCAGTATTTTAAGGTCCTCAGCAGCCAGGGAGCAGCTGGGAAGTTCAGTGCCTTTGAACTGAAGAGCACTTCAGTCAGAGCACTTCAGTCAGTTCAGGGATTTGAACCTACAACCTTATAGTCTTGAAGCTGGTTCCCTAGTCACCAGGCCACGGCTGCTACCAATATGATATGTTTATATTGTTATATGTTATATATTGCTCTACATTCTACATTCTGGTACATTCATACCAGACTTTCCCCAATCTAGAAGGTTGGCATAAAATCACTTTTCTATTTCCCAAAAGAGTCCACCACTGGTTTGTAGCTGTTAGTCAAATGTGTTTGGTACATTGATGCTACTAATAATGTTCAGTTAAAAACTTCAAAACACCATGTGGTGTTTGTTGGTAAGCCTACAACAGGGTTGCCACGTGTGGGGGCGCATGTGAGAGTAGATGTGTTAGGGCAGCATCGATGAGAAGCATCTAATGAGCTCTAACAGTCTGGCAGTAATCTGTCTGGTGTGAGTGTCTCTCACTATGCCTGATCATAATGAGGTGCCTCCAACCTCGCCTGGGGGTCCACAAAGCTGCCCAGCCAAATTTGCACTTCTGAGCTTCTTTTAATTATACACCCTGGTACATGAATCACACCAGTGGAGCTCTGCCCTGCTGCTGAGGGTGAGGAAGGTCTAGTAAAAGAATAATGGGTGTGTGTTTTATCCAAATATTCTCCTGTTTAGCTCAATAAATGCTGGTGTGTTGTGGGAATCACTTATGGTATGTTTGCGAGAGTTAGTAAGGAGAAGTAGCCCCTAGACATAGACTGAATGCCTGATTTGGTTCTGTGATTAGATTTTCTTTTCTTTATGCAACTGTACTACTAATGTATTAATATTATTATTATTATTATTATTATTATTATTATTATTATTATTATTACAAACCCAGTGATTTCTGAATAGTTCTTACCAGTGAAAACAGTCCACAGTCTATCTATTTCTGAAGTGGACTACACACTACACACAATACCTCACGATGACAAAATGTTTGCTTGAAACCTTTGTAAAGTTATTAAATAACAAAAATTTTAACAATGCATTTTTGAAGCATATTTGACAGCAATTACAAGTCTTTTTGTGTAGGATGGTACAAGGATTCTTCTTTGCATAAACTCTCAATCATATTGAATGGGGAGAGTCAGTGCACAGCCATTTTTAGATATCTCAAGGGATGTTCAATTGGGTTCAAGTGTTTCCCATGGTCTCAGATTCCTTTAGGTTCCTTCTGGCTCCAGATGGACTGTCATGTGTCTTTTACTGAGGACTGGCTTCTGTCTGGCAAATCTATCATATAGGCCTGATTGGTGGAGTGTTGCAGAAATTGTTTTCTGTAAGGTTCTCCTCTCTCCACAGAGCAACTTTGGGGCCCTGTCAACTTACAAAAGCAGTTTTTTTTAGCTCCAAAACATTGAAATTTCTGAGAAGAAGAAAAACAACCCACCAAAACTTTTAGCCACAAGTAAATTTTTTGATCAAAAATTTGAAAATCCTGAAAATAACAATATCATGTATTAACTATAAAACTATTAACCATCTTGCACATTTGGCCTCAATTCAAAAGAAAGGTGCTAATGATTGTGTCCAATGCATTTCTGGAATTCTGTGTGGAATGATATCAGAAATTTTTTGGTGTTGTTTTGAAAAATATATATTAAATAAACTGCAACACATTTGTAGGAGAAGTGTTACATTTTCTGAAAAAAAAAAAGCAGGGGTGCCAATATTTTAGGCCATGCCTCTACTGGCAGGTATCTCAAAGATTATTTAGTCAACTTTTGCTTTGCTTAGTAGAATAGATGTAATTATGTGTACAAATGAATGCAGATCACAGAAGGTATTCTCTATATGTATGCCACAACACAGTCTGAATGCTTGCTATGGAAAAATACATGAGCATCTGCTTAGTGCTCATCTTTGTACATGATGAAAAGGCACAAGAATATCCACAGAAGTACTGTATTCATTGTGTTCAACACATACAGTTTCCCACCTTGAGTTCAAGTGTAGCTATAATTCTATGTATCTGCAGTCACTAGACCTTGAAAAAGAAATCTGAAGAAGCAGCACTTCATATGGAAAATGACCTGAAAGACCAGAATCAATTTCCACAGTGTACAGACTCTCATGGAACAACGGCAATAAATTAAACAAAGAATGTTCAGCATTTTGTCCCAGCCAGGTCCTCTACAATACTGACATTATTGTACCTTCTTGCCAATGACAGAAATATTTTAGGTGGGCAGATTACAGGTTGTTGAGCCACTTATTGCTACAGTAAAGTTGACAACTATACAGAAACTATAGCCTATATCATTACAGGTTCCATAAGCAAAGAAGTATAAAATTCAACTGCTGACTTGTATCTACATCTACTAGCATAATGACACCACCACTGCTGGGAGGGTGAAGGCAAGTATGTTATTCCTCAGAGGCATGTGAAGCCTGTCAAACATATCTCTCTGAACTAACATCATTGAAGAAAAACACTGCCAAATGAGATTCATCATCTCTAGCAAAAGTCTAGCACTGCAGTGATAGAGTAGCGATAGAGTAGTGTGTGGGTCATCCTACCCACCCAGAGAGAGAAAGGCCAATTATGCTTTCCTAGACTCTCGGCCATGGAAGGCTTTAGCATAATCAGAGATTGAACCTGCAAGCTCTTGTAGCCAACTCAGAGCACTGATGGCATTCAAAAATAAACTTCCTAATGACTAGACCCACATGAATGCCTCTGCTTGATCATTTGACTTATAAATTGTTATGGTTGTTTGGTTTGTGTGGGTGTTTGAAGCACTACAGGCTGCATGACTAGCTGCAGAGTAAAGGCAGGAGTACTGGGAACAAAATCTGTGTAGATTCAGTTACAAGCCCTTCAGAAACTTACATAGTGCAGAACAAAATGTACAACTGAGTCTTTGAGTCATATCCTGGGTGATAGTGGGACGATAATGAAATGTTAGCTGGTAATGAAGGGAATGATACAGGAATCTTCTTAATTGTTGTCATTTATCAAATGAGGCACTGCTGGTGGGCTAAGGGTAAACACATTTTGGATAATTAAAATTCCATGTGGCAGCCTTCAGAAAAACAGAGAGAAGAAAAACTGATTAGGACCATGCCTTCTGCATGTGATGCTTTGAGAAGAAGTTTGAGGGGGGGGGGACTCTGAGAACTTTTTAGGCTGGTGTTTGGGTGGCATTTGCTTTGTGGTAGCCAGCCCCTCTCTGACAGATGATGGGGTTAAAAGAGGGGGACAGGATGGTGGAGATTTGCAAAGACTGTTGTAGGCACATGAACATGGTAGAGATGGGATATACAGAACATTACATAGGGAGGAGGGGCTTCAGGCATGGTTCTCTTAACAAAATGTAATTATTTCAAAACCACTTATTAAAATAGGCACATGCATTCCAAATATGACTCAAAGACAAAAATATGTCAGTGTATTTGAAAGGATATCCATAGTCCCTTACATCAGGCACACCAAAACCATGTAACACATTATGTAGGTGGCTTTCAATTTAAGTTAAAAAGAAAAGAAAAAATATATTTCCCTTCGATGTGTAATCGGACATAATTCTATTCACAAGCCTGGAATATTTTCATGTGGCCCAAATTTCATTTTCTTGCCTTTATCTCATGTTGACAGGTGTAGGTTGTAGATTGGTTTTTCGTGACAGCAGGACCGCAAATACAGAGGCAACGAGAGAGCACAGGATGGAGGGAGGGAGTGGAGGAGGAGAAGTAGGGGGTGGTGGTGAAGAGAGAGAGAGAGAGATAGAGAGAGAGCGAGAGAGAGAGAGAGAGAGAGAGAGAGAGAGAGAGAGAGAGAGAGACAGCAACACCAAAGCTGTTCATCACACTGTCAGAGAGGCAAATATTTACTGGTTTGCAAGGGTGTTTTGATGGAGGATGTGAGTGGGCCAACAGGGCAATAACGGCACATAATAGCAAATGGGAGAATCTCGCTCACAAAGGATCAAATGAGGTGCTCCAATCTCATCCACAGGCTTTTGTATCTGCAAATTCTGTCTCCCAGTGTGTGCCGTTATCTTCTTCCTCAGCCCTGTTGTCAATATGGCCCTGCTATACCATGAACCTTGACAAATTCTTTGCTCATCTCTGATAACATCCGTATGTAAACAGGAAATTGTGCTCCTCCCAGCACGTTTTCTGGGGAACAAAACTCATCAAAAGCTCCCTCATTTCTTCTCTCCATTACACCACCCACGGAGTGTCTCATCCACAACAAAACAACCTCCTGTCCACTAAACTAGTGCAACATTTATTTACTCATCAGTTCACCCAGAGAAAATCTCTTTCTCTTGCAGATCTTTCACCTCGGTTGGTGTTCGCCACATGAAGACCAACGTCTTTTTCCCAGAGTCACAGCTGACAGCTAATTACTTCTCGGCCTTTGCTTTATTTTTATCGTCCACTGCCCAGCTAACAAATACTAACGGAGGTAAAATCAAGAGGGAAATACGATTGAATTAGATGAGACCTCATATCTTTCACAATGTGACCTGGACCATGTACAGCACAGCACACTCCCTTGTGAAGCCTTGTGTGTGGTTATTAGAACCTGAAAAGGGAGTTTAAAAGCACTGCAAATTGCTGACCCTCATTAGCAGAATAGCCTTGGATGGACACAGCTAGCAGAGCAATTAACAATGAGAGCCCTATGATTAATTAATCTGTGAGGATCTCCCAGGGATTATGATTACGCCTGGCATCTGTCGACCTTGTTGGGTAATCAGAGTATCAGGAACAATGACGTTTATTTTTATTTCTATGCTAATACCAGTTGATGGTTCTACATTTGTCTGCACACACAACTGATATATATATATATATAAAACCACAATGAATTTCAACAATTGGCAGGAAGGAAGCACAATATGTCAGATCACAATGCTTAGAAAGCAATGCCGCACATATTCATCAGCGTACTTTCAGTCTAAATACCCATCTATCAAATCCTTTTACTAGTGCACAGCTGTGCATTATAGTATTATTTAGTTCTAGGCTTTCAGTTAGGTTGCATTATGTAATTCACTCCAACCCAATTTCATAGCCCCATCATCAGGCCGGTCACAGTCAAAAGCAGTGACAGTTGCAGACGGAATAATTGCATTCTGTTTCACAGCAGTGTTGTACTTTTGAGCACAACATGACAAGATGTAAGTTCAAATCCTTCCTGAAGTACTTTGTTAAGCAATTGTATTCGAAGTAAAGTATGTCTTACCTGAATCCTGGTCTAGCTAACAACAGATGTGATATGAGTATGTGCAGAAATGTTCTAAAGTGCCATTACCAGTGTTATACAAAAGCATGCTGTATGTTTTGTAATGACTCCACATGCAGAGAACATACATGGATGTAGATACACTGTTGTGCATAATATGCTTTTTAAAGAGCAACCTTCAGAACCATGCATATAAACCATGCATATAGATATATAGGCATATAGACCATTCATATAGACCCACTGTGCTTGCAAACAGGTGAATTTGTTTGCTGTGAGCTTTTGGGGTGTTGAGTGCCTTGCTCACAGGAACTTCAGTTTTGTCTTGCCTTTTCAGGGAATTAAACCAGCAACCTTCCAGTCTGGTTCCCGATGAGGCTGGTTCCTTAATCACCAGGCCATGGCTACCTTTTCTATAAATCTTATCTCAATAAGTGGTAAACTTGTGTTGCTGTTTTTACAGTAAATGTTTTAAACAATGTAACAAATAAAGAAATACATTCTGTTATATAGTTATTATGCATTGAAATGCATTTGGAACATTTTTTTAACATATATATAATTTTTCCTTGACAAAGCTGAAAAGTTCAAGGTAGAACTGACATACTGCAAACCTCAAACACTGTTGTGCTCCTGCAAAACCAGAAACAGAGCAAGAAAACAGGCTATTGATGGTTTGAGCAAGGGGAGTGGGGCCACAGGCTGGGGTGGATGTACTGAGGCACTTTTTTCATCTTTACTGCAAATGTACACAAAAGAATAGATTTAAACTGAGCCATTTGTCACTGGTTTGTAAGTTTGTCATGCTGTGTCCAGCACTTTCTCTAACTTGGCCGTCAGCACTATCATACACTGCAGTTTGTTTATGCCAGGGCTTCTGCAAGGCAGAACATACAAAGGTTAGTGTAGCCCAGGTCAATATGCTTGCACAATTAGTCTACTGGTTCAGCACACTGACAGCCTTTCCCATCTGCAGGTGTCATCAGACCATGCACTTCTCCTGCATTGTGGGCCAATTCCCAAACTCTGAAACTAATATGTTGTCCAAGTCACAAATACTATAAGGTATACAATGTGTACTAATTTTAATAATGTACAAACCTGTACTGCACTTCACCACTGACTTGCATCGTCTGCCATTTTTTTTTGTCATTTTTTCCATTTTTTATCTTTCTATTTCACATTGCACTGAGAGAGAATAGTGTCCGTCATATCAACACTCTAAAAAGGATTTTATCTAGGTTGAATACTACATACTCAAAGACTAGTAAGTATTAGTAATTAGAGCAGAGATAGACAAGTTTCATGGGAATACTGGTGAAGTGAATAGGTGCTAGGTTAAACCAGTCAATCAGAGCAGATCTCATATTTGTTTTTTTATGTTTATGTTTTACCTAGCCAGTTATCTGGACATATGGAAACATTCATCTCAACCTGGGAACACTCATAGATGTCCCAACTAAAAACGCTACCAACTATTGGTTTGTAGGAGCAGCAAAGCTTGAGATACTCGAATGGAATGGCAAATTTCTAAACATAGATTATAGGTTTGAGCTCTTGTGTTCAGTGTGGGCTGATAGCATTTCATACAAGGAGACCTTTTGGGTTATTTTCAAATACATGTACATGTACAATGTTAATAATGAACTTCATAAAAATTTATTATTATGTATTATTCAGAAGCTGTCTTATAGAGGTACTTACAGTATTTTAAATATAAACATATGCAATGGAGGCATATGAGAAGAACTGGGAGAAAGAAAAGAACATAATATATGCATATACCTCATGCCAAATAAGAAATAACACTGGCAATATAAGTTTTAATACTTTTTTATATTTATTTCATATTTAATAAATAAATAAAAATAGTGATATTTCCCTTTTCCTTTCTCTGCCACGCACACTGGAAAAGAACGGTTTCCAACCTCAAAATAAATGTCATAAATGATGACACTTTGTTCTATTTTTCTTCCTCTTCCTCTTCATCTTGCACTGGAGGCAAACTAAGACTTTAAGATTGTTCACATGTATCTATTTACTTCTGCATTTCTTGCTGCAAGAAGGATTTTGTGTCAGCTGTTTACTCATAATGCATACGTAAGCACTGAATAACAGATTTATGAAGCAATACTTGAGTATTTATGAACAGCTTATATCAGTATTTGTTAAATGATATAGGATATTTCACAAAATAACCAGCATTGCAATGACAAATTCTTTAAGTGAAAGGTATTTATTGTTTGGGGCAAAAATAAATTGCTCAGATGTGTTTTACACTCCTATTTACATTTATATTTTGTAACCTCAAAATGTAGCATCATGGGCTTGTAAATATGAAAAAAATAAATAAATCTTTGCTTTTATTAGCTGGTTAATATCACCAAGAAAGCCCACAGTAGAGGGATAGTCAAGCCTAGCATGTTATTAGATCTGTAACAAAAAAAAGACATTAGGTTAGTCATTATGTGAGCTTCTTGACTCAACAAAATGGCCTAATCTTCTGTCAAAATGGCCCCATAGCAGCAAATGTCATTCATTTACACAGTCAAAATAAATAATGTTGGATTGCAATGCCAAGGAACATGAAGGTTGCCAGGAAAAATCAATTATTGAAAATGTTGATTGATCTGGGTAATATTTATTGAGCTACACGTACAGAAGTATTGTCTCTTGATATGGTGGTGGATAAAACGCAACATGCCAGATGTCTCTGAATGAAGTTTGAGATGTTCCTAATGGTGTCCTGTGATCCGATTCAGCTTGAATATTCTCACTCACTGCAGATTATGCGATAGAATAAAGTGCTGATAACATTTCAAATAGCATCCCACACATTTTCAATTAAGGATACGTCTGCTGATGCAACTGGCTAATCCAGAGTATCTTTGTCTTCAAGGCTATTAAGATGTATGTATAATCAATATGCAGATGAGATTCGTCCTGTTGAAATAGTGCACAGTGTGCATTCAAAAAAGGAAGGGGTGCTGATCGCAGGACCTCATTAATGTAACACTGGGCTGTCAAAGTGTCTGTAATGAAGACCAGAGATCTGGCACTGAATGCAATAGGTGATGATTATATAACTTAACTTTTACCCATCCTCTAACAAGAGACACAGATCGTACAGATGAAGAAATGATACACGCAATGTCAATAATGTAATGTAAGTTGTACTAATGTTAGTACTCACTTTAACCTTTAAAACCTTGGGCCAATTTTGTGGGGACAAAATATATATATGGATATTGTTTATCCAAGGCCTCTAAATGAAACTTTCAAACACAATGGGTCATGTTCTTCTCTACACTCAAAACAAGAGCTGTGGTCTGCAGGGATTTCATAAGGTTCATTTGGTGCACTTGTTGCATGCAGAGGCGTAGGCTGGTGGCACCCTGGGAGGTTAAGATTGTCCTTTTTTTTCTCCAATTGAAACATTAAATCTACCAGTGAATGAAGCTTTACTTTGCAATCTGTAGATTTTTTCATATGACATGGTTTGTTGTGGATTTCACCACAAGGTTACAGCACAAGCAATACAACTTCAAGGTGAAATGAAGGCATAAAAGTTTCAGCAAGCTTATTTTTTCACCAGTGCTTTCAATTTAATTACTCAAAAGCTCTGATGGTATTTCATTTCGGTGTGCAGTGAGTAAAAAATAAATAAGTTCCTTCAATTACACATTCACATCTCTTCCTGGTCCACTTGAGTATTAAATATTACAAATGTTCTATGCCTCACTTAGTGCAATCAAATGTGACAGCATGGCAGTATAGACAGAGCGTCAGATTTATTATGCATACCTGCCTTGTTTCTGTTCTCATTGACTAATTTATATTTACCCTACAGGTACACTTTGTAGGATTATAGTTGCTTACTATTGCCTATGTTTTGCTGCATTATTTGTCATCTTCCCTTTGCCTTCTTAATTTTCAGTGGATGTCAATGTAAAAAGATTTAGTGTGAATAATTTTAGAGCATTCACCTATTGACACTGTCAAAGACATTAAACCTCTGGATGAAAGTGCACAGTAAAGACTGGTGGGAAAGAGACATAATGCTATCTTTAAATAATAAAGATTTTGAGGGAGAGCTAAATTTCCATATATCACAACAGTCATTCCAGTATTATGTATTTCTGTTGCCTTGTACAAGCCAGGCTCTTGCATCCATTACAGCATTATCTCCAACCGTTGGATGGATGGATGGTTGGATGGATGGATGGATGGATGGATGGATGGATGGATGGATGGATGGATGGATGGATGGATGGATGGACACTGTATCGATCCTGTTGGAAATTGAAGCATCCAGTAGTTTAATTAAATACAACAGTAAAAAACAATAATTTAAGATTAAACACAGTATAGTGAGGATGGACATATTCTATTTCAATTGAGCTATCAGTTGAACATGTTATCAAGCTACATGCAAGTCTCCACTGTGAGAGTATGTATTATAGACCACTGTATATGTGTTTAGAAGAACGTAGACTATATACATCTGAAATATTGCCAGCATAACAGCATAACAGCATAACATCACTCCACCATTGTGATGAATGTGAGATTGTTGTTTATTATTTATTATTTTTCATAACAGTGTTTTGGCATGTATGCCTGCACGACAAGTATGCTTCATGTGCAAAAATGCTTAGGTACATTGTTTTGATTTATAGATCTATTAAAATGTGACAATGATGCATTACAAGATGCGACAGCAGAATTGCATGCCATGACAGGAGCACACGTGGCAGCTGTCATGGCTGACCTCTACATCTCTTAGTTGGAGATAGATGCTTTTTCATGCCTGGCTTCGAGCTCTAATAGCCATTTGATTCATCCCCAGCCCAGAGTCAACTCTGCCTCCACTTTATTTATTTTTCCCTGGAGAAGGCTCCCTCCGCATCAGTCTTATTAAAATCTAATGGCAAACAATACCCTCTCTTCTCTCTATCTGACAGTGCGGAGAAAAACAATTTGAGGGGATTTTGGATGGTTTATAACCTGTATAGGCACATTCCTTTGAGGAGATGAATGAGCTAATCAATCATCATTTGAAGGGGCATTGCTCACACGGATGTTGAGGATTCTGGTGGAGAAGAGAGTTATCTCAGAGACTCCACTTTGAACGCTGTGGCCTGCAGCAGTAGACTATACAGCTGTGCTAGTTGCTTTGACAGCAGTTGCTTTGACAATGCATTAAAAGACTTCAGAAGCAGAAGGCATCAAGGTGAGCTTGTGATTGTTGTGGGCATTAAAGGAATACTCCATCCTAATCTATATCTGCTGCATCTGTAGCATATGGGTTAACCGCCATGGACAATAATTTCCTTTACTTTGAAGAAAATAGAAGCCGTTACTTGACTGGAACCACACTTGAAACAAAATGCAGAGATCAGATGTTGAAGCACCTTCTTATAAGCTTTCATTATATGTTGGCTATGACTGAAATGGATTCCTACTCCTTCACTGGTATTTTGCAATATAACTAGAGACTGCTTTGTTCACTAAGTAGTGGTAGAAACACATGATTTCAGACACTTTCTCATCATCAACATGTCCGCAACAGTTACATAAACAAACATGAGGGCTTTTGAACTAACTTTGTGGAATGTTTTCGCAGTGTGGCATTTTTATGTGACTTTTTTATTTTTACTTTTAATGAATTTATAGGAGACACAAGCAAGATCTTATGCTACTCAAATTTGTCTTCATTTGAGATGTTTGGTTTTACATTTCTTTTTGTTTTTGTTTGTTTGTTTGTTTGTTTGTTTGTTTGTTTGTTTCTGTTTGTTTTTGTTTTGTTTGTGAGATATGAAGCTAGAATTCCAGCATGTAACTGCCTGCAAAATGTGGATCTCAGCTTAATGCTGAATTAAAGTTAGTAAAGCATTGTGCTATTCAGAGTATAATCTTTGATCATTATGCTTCAAAATCTAAGCCCATCTTTAAAAAACTATAAGGGAAAATATGTGAATTTCACAGTAGCCAGTGGCTTGTAACATAGATATCATCATTCCACTGAGAAATGTCATAGGAGCAGTTTCTTTCCACTGCCTGTTGCTTAGTAACAAAAAGACTCACAATGCATTTTGGTCCACATTAATTTCCAATGTTTATCTATAAATTCCGAATCCATTGTGTGCGTTTTTGTTTAGTGCCTTAAAATAATATTTAAATTCCACTTTATGATTCGGACAAAAATGGCTGGCATACTCATCATAATCTTTCATTCATCTTTTCTCATCATCTTTGTCCTGGTCAGGGTCAAGGCAGGTTTGGAGCCCACCTGGAATCATTGGGCGCAAAGTAGGAACATTCCCTGGACAGAGCACAAGTCCTTCACAGGGTTATATTACTACACTAAAACGTAAAGAGGGATCCATTTCAGTCATAAATCAACAGGCTTTTGTTTTTCCTTTCTTAAGTACAAAGAGAACTGTTGTACATGGCCATCCAACATAAGGTACCGATGTAGCTGATTGAAACTAGGTTAAAAAAGGGCTGGTGTGTTCCTCCTTGCAACACTTTATTTGAAGGCAACAAAAATAGGGACTTCATAACACCTGCATAAACATTGAATAATTAGTACTTGAGCATTTATACTTTATATGTATAAATTAAAGGTCTTTAACCCACAGCAAATGAGTGCTGGCTTTCTGTAGTCGTCTGCCCTGAGTTCTTTTGGCATGTTGGTACAGCTGTGTTTGTTTATAGTGTCATAAATTGCCATGTTTTGAATTTAATGGCAGAACCGTTATAATGAGGTTACATTTCGCGATGGTTATATTTTCAAAAGCTCCCCTGAAAATGTGGAACAATTCAGCAAACATTTAACAAATAATAAGGTTAAGGTCTTTGCGTGAGTGTATTTTGAGCATGCTTGCTTTGTTTTTAAAAGTGTTGAAAAAGAGCAGTTACACATATTACAGATTAAGATTTAAGGATTTAAGGACATGCAATTTGCTGGGGAAGCAGATACATTAAATACATTACTGTAAAAGCTTACTGTTGCATCACACATGAAGCTGAAGGTTGTACACCAAATCTTCCTGTCTCAAGGGACCAGCTGCAGCAGATTCCACTGCGTGGACTGTACTGGTACAATGGGTCACTCCACTACACTACACAGGTATATTCTAGGCTTCATAACTCAGGATCAGAGGCACCTACAGACATGATACATACATCAACAACACATATAACAAATCAAAAGACCACAGTGCGCTCATTGTTGTGTGATCAACTATCAGTGAGTAATGAAGTTTGAAATATAGCTCAAATTCACTCATTCCCAACTGAATTAAATTCTAGTTTAAATGTAAAAGGAGCGTCCAGTGCATGTTGACTGCTCTGTCCACATGTAAATGCTCAACCTGCATGAAGACTTTGACTGATGAGTGAGAGGGGGCAGGGCTAATGACATCACTGATCCAGATATTGAGTAATGTAGGAAAATTAGATGTTCAGTCTTTCTCTTTGTTCACACAGTGGTACATACACAAATAATAATAATAATAATAATAATAATAATAATAATAATAATAATAATAATAATAATAATAATAATAATAATAATAATAATAATAAGGAATATTCAGTTTATGTTTTTATTTTATTTGGACCATGCATCCAACTTCTTGTATTGTTAAGTCAACAACATTTTTTAGAAAAGGTATATTCTTTCACAGAACTGATAAACATGTTCTTCCCTACATTTTTTGACTGGGCTTCTTTTGTTGTCTGCTTTTCCTGATAATGCTGCGATTGCTACATTATACTTTTTGTTACACAGCTTATAAATATCAAGCATTGCTATTTTTGTTCCATGGCCACATGGTTATTTGTAGTCTGTGAATGTGTGGTGACATTTTCTATAGAACCTTTGCCATATCATATTTTGTAGTGTTTAAAAACTGATACAATTATTTATTCTGGCCCTCAAAATTAAATACGAAGTGGAATACACAGTAGACGTTAACCACCCAATTATACTAATATCAAGAAAAGAAAACAAACACTCCCTTTGAGCTGACCTCAGCCTTAGTCAGAAGTTAGGGTTAGCCAAAATCACTGCTGTCCATCTCAACCACAGCATGTGCTGCAGTTACTTATAGACAAGACTGGCATATGATCAGAGAAGACCATGGAATTCCTGACCTCAAATGGATTCTGCAGGCATGTTTGAAAGGCATCTTTTGATCCTGGCTGTAACATGCTAAAGAGGGGGCACCCTAACCACAGAAGACCAGGCACACCCTTGTTGCGTAATTGTAATGACAGACAAGAACCTGGATGGATTCTGAAACCTTACAAGACTTGTGTCCCCAGGGGTATGAGCTGACATTGGGTGGAAACCATGAAGTAAGTCTTTGGAGTGGAAGGAGAGAGAGAGAGAGAGAGAGAGTGAGGGGGAGGAAAAAAGAGAAAAGGAGGAGGGATGTACAAGGGTGGTATTCACTTCAAAGGGTGGGCCCTTAAATAAGTCCTATACTGCAGAAATGTGTGGGTAGAAATGATGGCTTACTATTCTTAGGGAGAGCTAAGAGGGGGGTGCATCATGTGAATAATACTTTCTTAGGGTACATTTGACAGAAGCAATCATAGCCCTGATGTCATCCATGATGGCCTGAACTTTAAAGCTTCCACCAGTCTATTGTTTACATGAAAAAGATCTTCATGTCCAGATACATGATTGGGTATCTTTAACACTGCAATTTTTTGAGATACACTTCTCAGTTATAGCTTATATTTACTGTAACTCTTTCTTTTACAGTCAGGTATTAGCTATGAAAGTAGTGGATGACCAGCTATCGTTCTCAGCTCATGTTGCAAACCTGACTCGGTCCTGCAGATTTCTCCTTTATAACATTAGGAGAATTCAACCTTTTCTGTCTAGAGAGGCCACTCAGGTGCTTGTTCAGTCTCTTGTCATCTCAAGACTAGACTACTGCAACTCCCTATTGGCTGGCCTTCCTATGTGGACCATCAGACCATTGCAACTCATCCAGAATGCAGCAGCGCGGCTCGTCTTCAATGTTCCTAAATTCAGTCATGTAACTCCTCTGCTGCGTTCCCTTCATTGGCTCCCTGTAGCTGAACATCAGATTCAAAACCTTGATGCTGACCTACAAAGCCAAAAATGGACCAGCCCCTCCATACATGATGGCAATGGTCAAAACTCGAGCTGCACCAAGAGCCCTTCGAGCTTCAAGTACAGCTCGGCTTGACCCTCCATCCCTCAGAATACAAGGTAAACATGCATCCAGACTCTTTTCTGTTCTGGCACCAAAATGGTGGAACGAACTTCCCCTGGGAGTCCGAACAGCTGAGTCCCTCACTGTCTTCAAACGCAGACTGAAGACTCATCTGTTTCAGGAGTACTTAACTCCATAAAGACTTTTGTTTCAACACGGTCTAAACGTGTGGAATCTCTAGATTCCAGCCTTGTGTACCAGCTAAGGATGTTCTAAGTAAACAGCAAAGCACTTTTGTAAGTCGTTCTGGATAAGGGCGTCTGCTAAATGCCGTAAATGAAAGTGTGAGGTGCAAACATGGTAATATGATGCTGAGTTCCAAGTTGTTGTTGTTGTTTTTAACCCACTGAACCCTAGATTCATTATTGAACTTTTAATCCTAAAGCAGAAGTTATTGAGAATTTTTTTTTTTTATTACAATTTTTCCCCCTAGTTTGGAAGTGCCAATTACCCAAGCCCATTAGGACCCTCCTGACATCACATACAATGAGCCCAAAACTAAGAGGATGAAGATAAGCAAGTGTGAAGTCAGCTCTTTTTGAACAGTCACCATTGCATTATTGCTGGGCAGCCAACATGCTCAGAGGAAAGTGCCTGGCCCCCAACTCTGATACAACTGCTTCACACTGGGTGTGATGTGGGAAGAAAGCATCATCTACCCACCCAGAGAGAGCATGGTAAATTTTCCTCTCTGGTTGCAAAGCAGCATGTCCCTACATTCACTTCCATTTTATCAATCCCACTTTTCAAATAGGAGCACTTTGTAATTATATAATTACAGACTGTAGTCCAAAATGTTTCTCTTCATACTTTGTTAGTCTCCTTTCTCCTCAGCAGACATTATTCAGGGGTAGACTATTCTCAGTAGTGACACTCACATGGTGGTGGTGAATTAGTGTGTGTTGTGTCAGTATATGTGGATCAGACAGAGCAGTACTGTAGGAATTTTCACTGTCCATTATGTTAGACACTCCTACCTATTTGATCCAGCTTGTTGACTCATCTGTTTCTGCACAGTGTGTTGGTCAACCTCTAATCCTCAGTGATCAAAAGACACTGCCCACAGGATGCTGTTGGCTGGTTGGTGGGCAGGTCTCAATCCAGTAGTGACAATGACGTGTTTAAAAACTCCAGTAACACTGCTGTGTCTTATCCACTCGTAACAAACTAACACACTAATACACACCACCAAGTCAAAGTTTATATGAATGCAACTGCTACAGACATTGGACCATGTTTATGAAAGTGTTACTGGATCTACTCATTCACCATTCTATTAGCTACCCTCACCATATAGGCACATGTTGACACTATATGATTATTGACTACAGCCTATGTTTCTCTGCCTCCTCTTTTGTTCAGGTGGAATTTGGATGGAAGACCAACATGAACATGGTGTGTGGTTATGAATACATCAGGCACAGTAGTGTTGCTAAGGTTTTTCACACATCACTGTTAATGTATGGTTAAGCATAGCTGTCAGTTGTCAGTGAAAACCCAGTCAGTGGCCCAGAACATGAGCATTGATGAAGGGATAGAGAATAGCAGCACATACTGTATTTTATATAGTGAAAAGATGAGATATATTCTCTAAAGGAACAACTTTGTTTGTTTGTATTTTTGCAATAAGGTGGCTGTTAACTGTGCACAGTGACATGCATTATTGTTTAAATAAATAAATAAAAACTTCAGCAACACTGCTAAAAAGTATCCAAATCAGATTGCATTATTTTCATACTAGCAGTTATCATTTTAATTAGGTTACAGATGACATTTCATAAATGTTTACTAAATATAGGTCAACCTTTATGCATATTTACAGATTACTGACACAACCCAGACATGTAGAAAATGAAACAATTTGAATAGAGAATATTTAAAAGCAACCAGTGTAATCTAAACTTAACCCCTACTTTAACCCTAACCTTTATAATACCTAAATTCAGAACATAATCTAAAATAAAAGATTATGAAACTTAAACTGAAACTTAAAATGATTGTAACCTAAACTGAAACTAAAGTTAACTTAACCTTTAATCTCATCCTAACATTAACCATAACCTTAGCAGAATGAAATTCTTGCAGTTTCTGAATTCAGTGAATTCCTCTTTTTATAACATCCATTCCAGGCACAATTGGAAAGCTTTGTACTTTGTACTTTATACTGTGGCTTCTACATTTTAGTTACATATGTGTGTATTTTTGGACATCAGTCATGTCATTAGTCATCTGCTTCAGCTTTCCTAAGGGCCTCTCCCAACCCTGAGTGCACCTAAGGCTATCTAAAAAATAGTTAAATACACTCATACATAAAGGTGTTTTAAATAGTTTATTTTAAAATGCCATAGAAAAACCACTTTTGGTTCCAAACTGATGTTTGAATGTGAGGAGCTTTTTTATGGGTTGAAAGAAGTATCAGTTGATGTAAAGATTCTTCACACATCTCTATTTCAAAAAGGTTCTTTACAAGCTTGGTCATTTACAATGCTTGTTTTACATTTAAGGTACTTTCTATTGGTTCCTTTTCTATTCCTACTTCATTGAGAGAAGTTAATAGTAATTAATAATTAGAATAGTAATAATAATAATAGTTATAATAATTTAGTCAGTGCACAGGCCATTCTTTAAACACAAAGGAACAAAATAATCACCGATAAACTGTGTTCAGGGAGCAACCCAGTTCAGGCTCTTTTTCCAGATGACTGCTATTGCAAAGTTTTAGGCCTGTTTTTTTTTTTCCTTAATAAGTCCATATGAGGCAGGCCTTATTACAAAGCCATGTAATTTGGACTCTAAAGTGATTATGTTTGCAATAAAAAACACATTTCAGTGAACAGAAAATGAGCCAGTAGATAATGAAGAACTGCCCTTGAATATTTTTTTTCCTATGTCAGCACCAACACCCATCAAAGACCCTCATGTTATTCAAGGTGCTCAGTTGCAGTCTTGTATATAATTAGCCCTAGATCTAGTTAGGACATATGCTGTGACCACTGAAGTGTAGCCTGCTGTCCTGGAGAACACAGTTGTCTCTGGCAGAGCCATGGATTTGCTGTTGCACTCCTGTAGTCCATTCATTGTAGCCAAATGCAACACCACTGTGAGCAAGAGTAGAGGACAGTGCTGAAAGTTGGTGCAAATGTTTTGCCTGTAGATAATTCTGAATATATCTGATCTGTTCATCGTTTTCATTGCTAAGTAAGCTTGGTAAATTACTTTAATCTGAGGTAAACACAAAACATATAACTGTTTATTCTGTATTAATTACTTTTGGTAAAATATTATTTAATACAAGATTGGCATTCAGGTCACATCTTCCCCAAATAGCAAGTGTATATTGGCCTACTGGCTTTATGAGGTGGCTGAGTGCATGTGTTTGCTACTTCCAAGGCATTATTCTCCTTAACAACAAATGAATAGTTTTTAATCTCCTTAAACATATTTTAAATGCACAGAGACTTTTATTTTAACTAGATTTTACTAATATTACAAATAACTGTGAGAACAATAATGGGAAACAGTTTATTATACAGTTCCCTAAGTTCTATGTATTTACTCATTGCTAGATTGTTATTTAGCAAGATGATAAATACTAAGGCAGTCTAGATATCCCTGAAATGTCACACAGGTTCTAGGTATTAACCATGTATGTGTGAGGTACAAACATCAATCTACTAGGTAATGACTCTGTTTAACATGATGAGTACCAGGACAGCCCAGATGAATTACACTGAAATGTCCAACAGGTTTTAGGTATAAACTGTGTATGTGTGAGATACAAACATCTAGAAGTACTAGGTATGCTCCCTGTATTTAAACTGTATTAACTATAGCTTTATGGATACAACATACATAGTATAATGAGTCTTTCCTTTTAATTTTCTGCTTAAATGTTTAATATTATTGTAAAATTGTGCACATTTGTAATTACCACCTTGGTACACAAAATGGTTGTTCAATTCTCAGGTATTTTCCTTTTACGTTGAATACCCAGATCCCAACGCCTATTTCAGTGTAATTTCAATAGATTATATAGGTACACACATCATGTTACCCAGGTTTGTACATCACAATTAGCTGGTCCTGTGAGATGTTTCAGTATAATTATTTTTAGACTGTCCTGGAACTTTCCATCTTGCTATGCAATATAATTACCTAGTACTTTAGAGTTTGTGCCTCACACTTTCCTGGTGTAAGTCTTTTTTAAAGTTGCTTACAAACCTAATTTACAACAGTTAATGAAAGAAAGAGACACAAATAATTTGGATTCTGAGTGGAAAATCATTGGCATGTCAGTTAATACTTTAATCCTGAAACATCAGTGGACTGCATAGAAAATGCTCAGCAAAACATCAGTTGTCCTCACTGTTTAAATACTTAATAAACACTTACCTAAAACAGCCAATAGGCAATCATCCATCAATAAAAAAATAAAATGAATGAATGAATGATTGAATGAATGAACGAACAAATGAATGAATGAATGAATGAATGAATGAATGAATGAATGAATGAATGAATGAATGAATTGGCCTTTTGCCATCAGAGGGCCAATAATGAGCCAATATCCTCTTGCTATCAGGGCCAGGTTATCAAAATGGACTTCACCATAATCATTTTAGTCCATTTAATATACTATATAATAACAATAGTAATAATAAGGGATGACCACACCCTTGGGACACAGTAATTAAAATGAAAGTGTTTAAAATGATTCTTAGTGATATTATATAAAAGATCTACGTTTGGTTCCGTAAAGAACCATGTTTGTAATAGAGATAAGTGAGTTTGTAAAAAATTAGTCTCTTAGGTCTGGCTGAGCCTTCAAAAGCTTTCTGTTCATCCATCATCCCCCTTTTTTGGCACTGTAGGCCATCATTATTTACTTACACCAATGCACTGCTAGACAAATGGTATCTTAACAATCCTTACCAAACACTTTACATGTATTATACATTTACCTAAATAAGCTTAGTAATTACTTTTCCCACACCTACAACAGTCTGTCAAGCATATTTCTACCACAAGACTCTACTATTACAATACATGTAGTTAAAACCTTTGGTAAAGTACTTTCAAAGCTGGGGTCTTGAGGTTTCTAGACCCTTACACATTCTGCCATACATGGTAGGCAGGGTGGAGCCCCAGGCAATCATGCTGGACCAACTGGAGTTAATGGTGGAGAAGGAGACTGGTGGAACCTGGCGATTGGTCTGAATAGGAGTGAGGTAGTACTAAAGTCTTTTCGTTTAGCTAACTCTTGTTAAAATTTAGTGCAGTATAGCATCAATGCTTTTTTCAACATAAGTAGATTTGATTTGAATGATCTTTATATTCCTTAGACTGGACTATGTTTTCTTTTCATGCTAAAGTCTGAACTGATTTTGTGAAGTACAATTTGTGTATATTGGTTCATTCATTACAAGATCTGTTCATACTCAAGAGGCTGTCTCCTCACCTGACAGAAAATAAAATATAGTTCTTGAGTGAGGCCTTGAATGCACTTGATTTCATTTGCAATTGCCACACAAGTCTATAATGAATTTGCTTTCTCTGTTGGATGATGTCAAATATTCCCTGCATTAATGGTGAAGGTTTTGTTCCAGCTCTAAGAAGACTGTCTGCTACCTCACTTATTTATATGATTTAAAGCAATATTAAAACCATTCACTTTACATGAATTAATAAGTATAAATACCACTGGCACCAGCAGCCATAATACTGTGCCCACTGTACTATGAACACTTTTTAATGATTTTATTCATTCTTGAAAATAAATTTCTGAAAACAGCAGATCATTTGGATCTTTTATTGAATAATGTGCTTGAGAATGAAACGCATCCACTTTCACAACATTATGACAAAATGTTGTTTGCTTTGCCAGCCTGTACTGTATGTTTGTGTGCGAGATATAGTTAATATAGGCGTTATTGTAACAGTAACATGCAAAAAAAAAACCCTGAATTTATTTATCTCTCTCACTCCCTCTGCACATGCTTTGGAACCTTACAGGTAGCAGTTCTTCTGTGTACTATGAAATTTATTCCTGCCGATGCCACTGCTAGATACAATGACCTCTAAAGTCCCGGGAGATTAATAATTCAATTCTTATTCTTCCTGTACACTCAAGGATTTAAGAAAAATCTAAAGCATTTAACTGTTTACTCACTATTATTCCCTTTTGGTATCAAATTTTATTTGGATTTTAAAGACATATCTTTAGGTTCCTAAGAATAGCTTTACCTGGATCATGCAAGACCATTAAATATGCACAGTCTTCCTTCAAATGTTTCACTGGGCAGAGAAAATTTACATTAATTGAAGGTTCTCCACACTTAAAACAGTTGCCTTATTCATCAACCATTCAATAGAATATGCCATCTTAAACCCACTGGCATCAAAAATGTCTTAGTCCTGTGGCCCATTGAGGTTAGAATAGAATAAAACTCCTTGTCTAAAATGAGGAAAGGTATGTTTGGAGAAAAAAGGGCACAAAATTTTATGAAAAGAGCACATTGCCAACAATTAAACATGGAGGTGGATCAATCATGCTTTGGGATTGTGTTGCAGCCAGTGGCACAAGGAAAATTTCAATGTAATGGATTCAATGTTATTCCAGCAAATTATGGTAAACATAACACTATCTTTTAAAAATCTAAAGTTGAAAAGAGGGTAGCTTCTACAAATGAATAAATGATCCTAAACACACCTTAAAATCTACAGTAGACTACCTCAAAAGTTGTAGCTGAAGGTTTTACCATGGACCTCACAGTCCATTGTTGAAAATCTGTGGATAGACCTCAAAAGAGCAGTACATGCAAGAATGCCCAGGAATCTCATACAACTGGAAGATCTTTGAGAGGAAGAATGGATGAAAATTCCTGAAACAAGAATTGAAAGAGCCTTGGCTGGATACAAACGTTTTTACAATTTGCCAAAGGGGCGCTACTAGGTACTAACCATGCAATGTGTCCATAGTGTTGCTTCTTGCCCTTTTCAGGTTTTCTTTATTTTAAAACTGTAAAAGATTATTTATGATGATTTAAAAGAAGAATCCTTTGCAGCACCTTTATTTTTAAGAATGTCAGGATGTTCCTGGTTCTTGGGAGTTATGTCTGCTGTGGCTGTGCAGTTTGGGGGTCAAAGGTGCATTTACATCTTTTCATATATATGTGAATTAGATTATTTCAGATCATTCAGGTGTATGTTTTCTTGGTATACCCATACTGTCCCCAGCCTCTCGATTCTAAACCATTATGATTTATAATATGCTCAAAGGCTATTTCTTCTGGATGCCTGACTAGTTTAGATGCTTTCATCATGGGCCAAAATATCAAGACTCTGATTTTATTGTTCATAATGAGCGACAAAATAAACAAAGCAATTAAAATGACTGTTCATTCCTTGGGGATTGGAGGGTGGAGAGATGTATATCTTCAGCTTTCTCCTTCCACTTAGCAGCAGATCATGTCACAGGAAGCCCTCATTGGTTGTTCAAGAATCACTTTCATCCTGGTGAAGCTTGCAGACCCACTTTGTTTTACTTTGGCAGTGACCCTTCAGGCACTTGCTCAAGTATGGGTAATGAGCACATTCGTAACAGGCCAGACCACTCCATTATTTCGGCCATGTGTTTGCCCCCACTGGGACAAAAGGTTAATAGCCATTGCTGGGTCCCAGTCAGACACAGTTAGGGTGACCACAACACCCACTGACACTATCACTTCATCATTCCGCAGGAACGAGTGCTGATTTGGGTAGGGCATCAGCAGGTCAGGACATGAGCAAACTGTACGTGCCGACCCAAGGTGTTTCTGTCTTTCACTAAAGTCACTTTTTTCCCTTGGCCTCGCTTTCTTCATTCCCTGCCTGCACCCGTATATCTCTCAAGGTCTGGACCACAGACATCACATCACTCTTTTCCTTTTTTCCCTCCTCTTGCTGTCCCTTCTCTTCTCAGTAACTCCCAAAGCTCTTCGGTGGCTGGTGACTGGAGGATATAATTCTTCAGCTTTTTTCTGGAGTTAGTGTTACCGGGGGTGGGGGTTGGGGGGTGTGTGGATGAGGGGAACGAGGCTGTAACATTCAAAGTAATTTATTGTGTACAGTAAAAAGAGGGCAGTAAATTTTGGAGAACAAAGAAGAATGGCATTCAAAGATGCTGTACAGACATCTTCTCCCTGCTGTGGCTTTGACTTAACCTCTCCCTTTCTCTCCTTTTGGCAAACTTGGATGCGGATTGACTCCTCAAAACTAATTTAGCTTTATTACCCCCCGCCGGCTTTCATAATTACAGAGACCTCTGCTTTGTGGGGTGGCGCACTCTGACAAATGAGTCGTGTGTATGTTTGCATCTTATCAAATGAGAAATCAATATGAATATGTCACAAAAAAAGTCTATTTTGTATATTAAACAGCTTCAACCGATTGTTGATTGACAAATCCTTTTAATTTGGCTGTGAAAAACAACAACTTTGGTTATTTTAACAGTTTATTAGCAGATTTCGTGTGAAATCTAGGGTATTAAAAAGAGTTTGCTGTGTTTTTGTTGGAGTAAAGGGCTCTTCTCTCCAGGGAAGCCTTTCTGCTCAATTTTGGATTGCTCTTAGGTGATAAACATTACTGAGCTCATCCCAAAAGTATTGGAGAGAACACACTGCCACTGCTCAATGCTGGGCAGCTTTATACTCCTCTGCCCCACACCTGACATTAGGCATGAGGCAAATATTCATGTATATCTGCTCAAGAAAGTCCTATTCTCTCTGGAGCAGATACACAGATATTTTATAACATTGCACTGGGTACTATGTAACACTGATATTTTATGTAATTTAAGTAGAACATCTTGACATTAGCTAAATATATGTCATCTTCAGTGTTCCTATTGGAACATGATATGCATATTTTCCCAGCACTCATTCTCTGAAGAGACTGTCACACAAAATACCTTTTTTTTATCAGTGTCTTTGCTTTTGCTTATGGGAATGTCACCTTCACACCTATTGTATATTATTTTAATCTCTCCCTTGATGGCTGTCAGAGAGTGGCAGCTCTTTATATTGGGTTACTTCTCTACTACTCTCATTCACTGAATTTTATTACAAAACCCCAACAAAACCATTCTGATTTACACGTTTTACTGTTTCTGTTGTCAAAAAATGCACTTCTAAAAGTATGAGTTCATGAACACAGTGTTGCCCGACAAATAAAAAACACCCATTGTAAAACTATTGCAACACACTTAGTTGCATATACTTCCAATTGGACATATAAACTGTATATTTCACAAAATGTGGTAAAACCAGACATTTTGTGCTAGCTACTCTTATCAGCTCATAGTAGTGCTTTATTGCATTTTGTCCATTGGGTCAAATGTTTCTTTTACTGGCACCAACCAAAACAATCACATAAAAAAATAGCTTAATGAGAAAGAATGATCTTTCACTGCCATCTGATTGTACCCCAAAGATTAAGAATTCTAGTGGTCTAACAACAGTGAGTAGAAGTAACATATTGCATCAAAGTCATTGGCCTTGAACATGGCCACAGTTTAAAATAGAATTGGTGAATAAAAATCTGCTGGAGTGGAGCATTTCTCATGGACAAATCATAAATGGAGTACGTTATGTACTACATCAAAACATGATCCAGAGCGGAATGCTACCATGGCAACATCTTTTTTGTGGTGTTGCTCTAAATAGATTCCCCTGTGCAGCAAAGGCTGTAGTTTCACTGCTCTCTGGCCTTCTGCAAAACCACAATTGTGAGAATCATTCCTTTTTTTTGTTACCAGCCTTCAGTTAACCACTCGCAAAGGATGCAAGCAAATGATTCTGCACGGTCACCTTAAAGTATGACAAGACCACACTTACAATAAAAAACAGCCAACGTATGATGGAGCATGTCCATGCAACTTATCACTATCAGTCTTCGCAACTCATGCTTGCAGCCCTGCAACTCATCTCAAACCACAGCCAATGTAAATATAACTCAAATGTCTGTCATTTTTGTCTGTCACTTTTGTAAGTCGCTCTGGATAAGGGCGTCTGCTAAATGCCGTAAATGTAAATGTCATGGGAAAAAATGTTTTGTGCTTGTTTAACCACATGTTGCCTTAATAAGACCTGATTTACTGATGTTTGGATTCCTCTAATACCAGTCAAAAGTTTAACACCAAATATGGGTTATGAAACTTATAACCCGTATTGTACATAAAATATGCAGAAGCATGTTAATAATCAAGAGATCACATAACAGCATGCTGACTGTCTGGAATTACAACATTATGCCCACCACCTTGGTATTTTAGCAGCTTCACTTACCACACATGATTACTTTGTAGATATATAATTTGACTGCAGTCCAGTTGTTTCTTTGCAGAGCACTAAATTGTTAGCCTGCTTTTATCCTGTTCCTCAATGTTCAGGCCCCCACAGAACCATCGCAGAGCAAGTATTAGAAACAAGGAGCTGGTCATAATGTTGTAGTTGATTATAAACCAGTAAAACTAGTCAATTTTAGCTGCTGTGATGTGATTAACGACATGCCAAATATGTACACTACCAGTCAGTAGTGTAAGTGTCTAGTGTGTGTGTGTGTGTGTGTATGTTTGTGTGTGTGTGTGTGTGTGTGTGTGTGTGTGTGTGTCTGTGTGTTTGTGTGTGTGTGTGTGTGTGTGTGTGTTGTACTATAATAGTTAATCTGTGCAAAGTGAAAAACAAATGTCAATATTAGATCTGGCAATGGGGTCATGTTACCATGTGTGATGAATTCCTCCAGGCTGTTTAGAATGTGTATCTGTAACTCAGCTCCCATTCAGTTTGCTTCTGACAAAAAAACAATAGATGCTGTAGGGGCTTGTTGGTTAATATAACAATGAAAAAATCTGTGCCTGGATGCAAGGATTATGAATTAGTAGCTATTAAATTATAAATGCTAGGACATTTGTCCTCACATTTTGGTTAAGTTGAAGGTAATGAGGTGCATCCATGTACAACATGTAGGAAAGCTAAGGTTATATTCAAGCACTGTAGTGGTTGTGTTAGAATAGCTAGTCATAAATCATTTCATAGGTGCAGGACTGGTGCCTGGAGACCATGTTTTTCCTACTTGCCCATTAGTTATGAGACTGTAATAATCTGTTGTTTCATATTGTTATACCAAACCCATGTTCAGTTTCATAAATATTTGGATGTAAACAAATTCTTATTGAATGGGGTCTATTGCAGCATAGTCATTTTGATTTAAATACTGAATATATACCCAATCAAATCCTTTGATGCAGGAAGCATGCACACATGCCCGGAATGATGGCCAGCCCTATCCATATGGGGAGTTAAGTGTCTTGTTCAAAGGCAGATCAGTCATGTATTGCCAGTTCAGGAAATTGAACCAGCAACTGGATAAGCTGGATGCTCATGGCAATGTTTTTTTTTTTTGTTTTTGTTTTTTTCTGCTGCAGAGCCTCCCATGACTGTACTATGGATAGCTCACCCAGGTGGGATTTGAACCCAGCCTGGCTGATGTTTTACTGAGTGAGCTGCAGGTGGAAACTGAAAATGGGTGCGAAATAAATCTCCATGTTGAACATGGAAAAACTGGTGTCAGGAGAGAACAAAGGAATGCCAGGGGAAGACTGGAAAATATTTCCCAACCTAAAAAATGATGCAAGAAAATACATTTATTACACATCGTACAACTTCTGAAACGTTCTTTTAGTCACATCTGTACAACTTCTCCATTGAGACCAGGCTGGGCCGACAGTGCTCCATGCTACAGTAGGCATTTATGTTCAAATGAGCACATACTGGCCTGCTTGCAAAATGATGCAGATTTACTCCAACAGAAGACTGTTCTCTGATATTACAGAGCTGTATGTTGCACAACTACTTTTATTTCTTATTGTTGTATCTTTGTATATATTTTGAAAATGTACTGTATTGTAGTGCATCTCAAAAAATTAGAATATCATTAAAAAGTGCATTTGTGATTACAATTTTATTCAAAAAGGTAAACTCATTTTTTTTATTTATTACATATAAAGGGACATTTCAAGCCTTTTTTGTTGTTTTAATCAGTATTTTGTTGTTTGCTGTTAATCAGTATGGCTTATAGATCATGAAAATATTAGAACATTTTCATTTAAATTTGAAAGTTACAAAACATCACAGAAACAGTTCCACCCAGTACAGTTATTCAAAGAAACTAGGTGACGTAAGCTGTCACTGAAAGCAGCAAAATAGAGAGGTTTAACTCTGTCTTTGGATTTAGCAGAATCATATTTAAAGCCATATGTTGTTTGTGGTGTTTTTTTTGTTTGTTTGTTTTTTGTTTTTTTGTGGCAACAATTTTCAGTTCAGAGAAGGCAGGCAGGATGGGTGGACTGGACTATTTGTGCCAACCCAGTGACCACCATCATACATCTGGGAGTGCAAATGCACCAGACAGATCTGGGAGATTATAGAACACAGCCATTTTTCAGACCAGCTTTGGAATTTATAATGCTGAAAGTAACCTTTGGCCAGTCATTTCCAGTTACCGGACACCAAAGCCATCTAATAAAAGAATACTGTCACTTGTGGCTCGATACGTCATTGGGCTCTTTTTTGCATTTTGGTTTTAGCCATTATCTAACTTTTCCACCTTGTCATGCAGTAAAAAGCTTTTTGGGAGAGACGAAAAGGGGAAAGCGGAAAAGAGAATGCAGGTGAAAAGAAATAAGAAAAAGCGAGAATATATTAAAAAGAAAGCAGAGAAAGGCAGACTCTGATATAAATCTACAGACTGGTGTGTGTGTGTGTGTGTGACAGGTTGGTGGCTGCTGCTCTCCTGTGAGTCAAGCTGTGTAGCGTGCTAGCTTGCCATGTCAGAACAAAACAGCAGAGCATGAGGTTTGCTTCACACCGTTTCAGCAAGCACCACTGGGGCAGGAGTAGGGGGAGATGGCGGGTGGGCTTCTGACTGACTTGTTTTTTTCTTTGTTTTGAATTTACGGATATCTTCTCCTCTTGTGAGTTCCTGATGAACGGCAGCTGCATTGGCAAGTGTTTAAAATCTGAGAGAGGCAGAGGGAGAGAAAATCCCTTTACCCCTTTCATTTTATTGAGAACACAATGGTGTGAACTCCACTCTCTCTGGTATCCACTGGCAATGTGTGTGTGTGTGTGTGTGTGTGTGTGTGTGTGTGTGTGTGTGTGTGTGTGTGTGTGTGTGTGTGTGTGTGCGTGTATTCTGCGCCTAGGGTTGCCATGGCGATAATGAGGGAATTCATAGAGACTTCTCGTCCCGGTGTCAGTAATTCAGTTATTTTAGTGTGAAAAAGATAAAACTCCATGATGACACAGCATGAGAGATAGAGAGAGAGAGAGAGAGACAGAGAGAGAGAGAGAGAGAGAGAGAGAGAGAGAGAGAGAGAGAGAAAGAGAGCATACACAATGGAAAAAGAGAATTCAAATTTAAATGGAGACCAGGGCCTCTATATTTAAGATTATGGCAGGATGAAGGTGGCTGATGTGATTGAGCAACGACTGAACAGCGAACGGTAATCAGCTAGGCCAAGCACGATCTGATTCTCATTCTCCATTCTTCCATTTCTTTGCTAATAAACATTAATCTAAGGCTGTCAGTCACCGGTTCACCACAGACACAGAAGCAATTTCCTCCCACAGCACTGAAAGAACAGGGAAGCGGGAGATTTCCGTTATTCCACGTGTGTTGTTTGTGGTTTGTATGTGTGCTCAAAAGCGTAGGTAAGAGATTTGCTATGGGCATTTGACCATAAATATACTCCTCAATTTTACAACAGAAGCCTTTTGACTCCTGCAGTGACAGAGAAAATCTGAATGGTGTTGATTCACTCAGTATCACAGCTGCATCATGTTTTCAGTAACAACCTCTTTCACCAGTGGCTGCCGTTTCTCGCATTTCATCTACTTTTGTGTATCAATAACATCACTGATGCATCACTGATGTTGCATTTACTTGATGTTTAATTAACACGGCATAAAAATTTTATTTTAATGATGGAAAAACGGTCCTTTCGACCAAGAAAGCAAATTGATATTTAAATAATATATATAATATAATAATAAATATATAATAATATAAATATGAATCGGCTCACTTGGCAAAACAAAATACAGAGTATCCAACAAGAAACAAGCATACTGTACATACATTATACAGGGGTAAAAAAAAAAAAAGAAAGAAAGACACAAAGCAATGTCTCTACTTACTGATCTATTTTACTATGTGCTGCATGAACACACACTTACAACCACTTGGGGCATTGCCATGCTCTTCTTGCCATTCCTCGCTAACCATAACACTTATGTACTGGACACATCATTGCCAGCTAGCCAGCCAGCCAACCAACAGTCGCTCAGGCAATAATGAAGAAACAGACAGAGAGAGAGAGAGAGAGAGAGAGAGAGAGAGAGAGAGAGAGAGAGAGAGAGAGAGAGAGAGAGATGCCAGCTGGATTAGGTCAGGCTGGATGATAGCCTGATACCTCATTGCCAAGGTAGCAATGCACACAAACCAAGCTGCCTCACTCTTAACACTGTCTGAGTGGTGTCAGCTTGCCAATGCAACAATACATCCCAGCTCTGTCAACACACACACAAACGCACACACACATGGGTCTCTAGGAAACAGTTGATTTTTAGGCCAACCTACGGGTCAAGGAACTGGTTTATTCTTAATATGTCTTACAAATAAGATACTGTATGAAAAAGATACAGGTACAGGTACAGGTTGGAAGATTAGATCTGTATCGGAAAACACCACTCCATCCCAGCCCAGATGTACTGGATGGAGCTCAGTCCCTCCTGAGAATGTAGTCCAACTGTTCCACATGCCAGGAGCTTCATAACCACTCACTTGGCAGTGAGCATGGTGAGGTTTCCATGTTTTCAATTCTTTTGATAATATTTTTCTTTTGGGAATGCTTTTCTACTCTTTAAAATTCCTGAATTCCCTAATAAGATGGGGTCCCTGGATACTTTGAAACATTTTGACCATACATTCATCCAATGATTAATTAATTCATTCATACATTCATTCGTTCATTCATTTACAACATCTGTTTGTTTTGATGTTTATGAATAGTTTTATTGTTTTTATTCTGCTTACTTGTGAATATATGTTGATTTTATTTAATTAGGTAATATTTCCGATATATTCACACATTTATTTAATTTATTTATTTATTTATTTATTTATTTATTTATTTATTTATTTTTAATTCGGTATAAAATACAGAAACTATTGTTGAGAGGAAGCTTTCTCTGTGTTTCTGGGGAATTCTAGCCAGTTCACATTTTTTGTTCTATTCCAGTCTACAAACACAGCTGTTCTTCATCAACAGGGGTTGTAAAACAATGATTACCTGTCTTGTGTTAAGAATCTGGAAGAGAAAAAAAATGTGGACAGGTTGGTGGTCCCCAAAGACTAGACTGAGAACCTTTAATATATTACATGTTAGGATGAGACACATTCATGTACTCCCATGGTGAATTACACATTCTCGTTTTTAGAAATACTTTCATAAAATAGTAATTTATTCAAGCAACCCCTCTACCCTCAGACACAATAAAGCAGAAAATACATATTTCAGATTAACCAAAGCTGCAGAATGACAAATATAAAAATAAATAATGGATTGAGCAGGAGTGAGGAGCAGTGCTGTGCTTTCCAACTTTCGTGTTGCTGTAACCAGACTCGTGACTGGGCACTTGACTTCTCTGCTCATCAGCCTAGGAGGCAACAACCATTGGTAGATGTTGCATCTCAAATTTCAGGTCATCCTGTTCTTCCCTGGGCAAATGTGTTCCTTTTGGATTTGTTCCTGAGCCCATAAGCTCACACTTGCCATTCTCATAACTACATTACTGATATGATTAAGATCAATTTTATATACCCCAAAATAGAACCCTGTGGGATTCCAAAGGATATTGCAAACATAGTGGTTACTAATGAATTAATTAATAGTAGTTTCTGTATTAGGAATATTAACTGAATAATAAACGTTGGTTGGTTAAATCTGATTATTGCAGTGAACTTTCAAATTTCATGCCATGATCAATGACCAAATACATTTGGTCAGACTGTGCATTTGCATACATATCCACATTAATTGTTATAATAAAGGTGATTACTATACCTTTATAAGCTCAATGTGCAAAATGCTCCCTCAAAATTATGGGAGCCCATTGGTCATCATAATGATGCTGGCACTCAACGGCAGCCAAACCAGTTAACAATTAACATTTTGAAAGAACAACTAACTAAGGATTTAGGATATGTGGATATATGTGAAAGCTGCTGGTATGGCTATGACATGTTATATGTATAGTCATAAAGGTGGGCTGTGTTCTGTAAAGTAACAAATCTTTAGCAATGATTAATCACATGTTTTTGTGAAGTATACTTGTGGATATGAATGCTGAGTTCCCTGGACATGATGAATGATTGCAGTTTTCAGAAGTATCATTGGCATGGTTTCAATTTACCAACTGTGTGAACAAATTTTGTACATATTTTTAATTCAAAGACTTTCAGAAGATTCAATAGGAAAGTATCAGATGCTCCATAATCCACAATGTTTGACACCTTGCATACACTGATTAAAAAGGGACGCCCAGTACTAAACAACTGCATTGTTTCAGAATTTAGTCAATGAAGCTGTCATTATAAAACTATAACATACATAATAAAACAAATAAGTAAACATATGCCATCAACTTTTATGTTACACATTCTGACATCAAAAACAGCTGTGCCCTGAATGATGAAGAACACGTGATTTCTAATATGATTGGTCAAACTGAGATGCAGGATAAGAAATAAACAGTTCAGATTTAAGATTTCTACCTTTCGCTGTTCAGACTCAAAATCTGTCCTACTCAAGACATGGTGAAAAATCTGTTCTGTGCTGCCTGTCTGAACAAAGCCTTAGAATGTACTTTTGAGGACAAGAGGAAGAGATGCAAGGAAAATGTGAGCAAAGAGAAATCCACGATGAACGTGTTTACACAACGAAGTCCTTAAGACTCAGTGATCACTTTCATCCCCTGGGTTTAAAGGATCTGTTCATATTCAACACTTGTATCATGTTATTAACTTAAAGTTTCACATGAGAATGCTTTACTGAAATTCACACATCAACTATTCAATTAACTTTAATCATCCTTTCACACTACCCTCTCATTAACTGTAATCATCCCAAAAAAAACACTGGGTGCAGAGAAATCAGCCCTCATGGGCTACAGTAGTGTTTATAGAAAGCACCTATGTTTTCTCATTCTGCTTTCTGTCTGCTCTCTGCTCATTTCCTATAAGCATATTTAAAGATTCAATCTGTCTGTAAAGATGATGAAGACCAGTGGATTGAGAAAGCAAAGAGTTTTCAGATCCATCCATCCCAAACACTTCAAGAACACTTCTAGAATTAACAAACTGCAATTCCTCTCTTGCTGTGTGTAGTTTTACTTAAGTTCAACATTAAACATTCAATAAATAAAACACATTACCTGCATTAATGTTTGAAATATGCCTGTATTAAATCGTGAGGAAAAACAAATAGAAAGAAAAAGGAGAAAGAAAGATAGAAAGAAAAATAAATAAAATGTTCTTCTAAAAACCAAAACATTCAGAATGTGATGTTGCACTGGCCAAAAATTTCTAGCTGGGTCTCTACAATACAGTGTGAGAATGCATTGCAAGCATGACATTAAAACGTGATTGATGTAACTCTTCTCTCTCCATAACTGAAAAAAAGATAAAATACTGAAATGAACTGTGCATCTGCTATATTTGAACAAAAGTATACAGCTTACCATGTTACCAAACTCCCCCCCCACACACACATACACACACAAAAATAACATTCCTGGCAGTTTTTGACAATGCTACTTAAGTTTCATGTCAACCAAACAGTGGAAGACATGTTTACTGGTTTAATTAGAGGCTGTGTTTGGCCACTGGCTGTGGCATATGTGATTAAATATCCCTGTGAGGCAACTAACAGTGGGATCTGTATCCAAAAAAAAAAAAAAAAGAATTTTGAAGAAGGTTTAGGCTCAAATGTGCAGGATCCACAACCCTCAAGTAATGTTTTACCTTATTGGTCTTTCAGGATAGCTCATCTAAACCGTAAGATGTTTTGGGGTGTTTCATGGTAAGAAGCTAAATATAGCTTGTGCAAATATGAACCTTTGTGTGGTTTTGATCATTACTACTAGCCTATGAACACACTCGCCTACTTTTTAAGGCACATTCACTAGAACACAATAGCGCACAATGATGGATTTGTGTTAAACGGTCATGAATTAGCACAATCCTCAGTGCTGCCGTACTCTTTCATCCTGCAGTGATACAGCTTAATGTAACTGCTTGTAAATGACAAATTCAATTACTTGCAGCAGTACACACAACATATATTTATTCCCTAATTGCACTGCTAGGCCCTGCGGGGATTGTTGCACCTCCTTTTATGACACCATTTAGATTTCACTCAGGTGTCAGCTGAATCATTTGTCATGTGTAATTTTGGGAAACATTTCGCCTGTGCTCGTGTGACAAGTGTTAATAACCTTATCTAATAAAATTAGCCCACTCGCTAATGCATGTCCGTGCAGGCAGGTTTCTGCAGTACTCTCTCTCTCTCTCTCTCTCTCTCTCTCTCTCTCTCTCTCTCTCTCTCTCTCATATAAGTGCATTATAGGATAAAGCTGTGTTAACTCCTAACCCTGACTAACCCGCCATGGAAATGAAGGAGCTTTTTACATTGAGATGATGGTGCTTTGGTTGAAAGCTTTACTCTTGGGCTTTGAGGCATGGCTGCTGAATTACAGGATGATGATGCTACAGGCTTAGGTATTCACATCTATAGTAGGTGGTATGAACCGCATATAAATTATATAGATATGAATTTCATGTTTGCATTATGACTACAGAGAAATTTCAATATGGTCAATGAAATGTGCTTCAGTCAGCAGGGCATACTGCCCAAGTCAATTTTCTTATCTAATTCACTGGAGTCTTTGAAGTTAATATGATGAGGTACGCAAAAAAACAGACTCATACAAATCCATTTCATCCTTCAGACGAAAAGGAAAATACTGTATTAGTAACATATTTGTGATGCAATTTTTATTCTCATCAAAGATAATATTTGGAAGACCATAAGTTTACAGTAACTTTGCTTCTTGAAGTCATGGATTCCACAAGATGTTTAAAACATTCCTATGAGATTCTGGTCCATGTTGGCATGGATGCATCATACCCCTCATACAAAAAAGTAGCTTATTTAAGAATGACATTGGCATACTTCTTTTAAATTAAAAGCAAGTGATTGTGCTTTGAGTTTACTTTTATGCTCTTATTAGAGATATACTAACCAAAATTGTCCTTAATAAAACATGATTTGTACTGCCAAGTAAACTGAACAGTTCGGCCCATTCTTGTACTTAGCACCTGCAAGTGTACTTAAGTATAAGTATAAAAGAGTACACATAGTGATCTTTAAGCATATCTAGGTCAAATATATTTTGACTTTTCTGTAAACTCAAATGTCTATACTTGCAGTTAATCTTTTGCTGTAGATATACTTCAAAACTACTTATTCTTGCCATAGGCATGCATTTCTTTTTTCAAATATCAACCTCCTCTAAAGATTATTGATGTTTTAATTTGAACTGGAATGTTGCTTTATGTTCTTATACACTCATTGAAACAAATAACACACCTAGGCTGTGGATGTGGTTCCCGATTCCCTCATTACTATTTGGATTACACTATTTAATTTACTAATTAGTGTAGAAATACTGATGAATTTGTACACATCCTCATCACAACACACGTCAGCACCAGTCACATAAATAAACATGTGAGTGTGTGTTTAAGCTGTGTTTAAGCCCCATACACACGCATGAACTGATATTCTGATATTAAGGTTAGTAAAGCTCTGTAATGTTCATTGAATAATCATACGATTATGTTGCTTACAATCATAAGCCACACATTAACGAACTAATGTCACACAAGAAAATATCCGAACTTCACAGCATCCAGTGACACTTAACCATCACTGGCTTAGGGGCTGTTTGAGCAAACATTGTCAGATCCATTCATTTCACTGTGTTACTTAGTAATGAGACTCACAGTTGTATTCTGGTACATACTCAGCTCATGTAGTGAGCTACAATGTTTACTATACATTACCAGTGGACTGTGGGAGATTATAGTGCCCTCCAAATTACATTCGAATTTCACTTTAGGATTCAATTATTAAAACTTAACTAGGGATCCATTTTAGTCCAAGCCCCAGATAGAATTGTTGCAAAATTCAACAGGTCTGGAACAAGAGGACATAAAATACTTGCACCACCAATGCTATTAAAAGGATTATATGCTAGTTTTGTGTAGTGTACTTCTTGGTGAGATATTGTGCTTGACATGCTTCTATGACATACTCATAAACCTTTTTCCCAGATATTTTGTCACTGCACCTACTGCCAACATGACACCTGGTCTGCCAAAGACCCTTGAGAGACAAAAGCAGGTTCTGTTTGACATTTGATGATGGTTAGGTTTGAGTATGAAGGCCTTTTGCTGTCTTTCAATCCTGCCTATGCTCTGGATCACAATATTCTATGACAGTCCGTCACTCCAGGAGTGATATGAGAGGCAATAGCAAATGCCACATGTGTTGCATCTCATGACAGGCCTTCTAGCAGGATAATGCTTGCTTGCCCAGAGCAAGAGGTTCTTAGGAATGTCAATCAGTCATTATCTTAGCTGTTTCTTCCTGAATAGGGTCCACATGGGGTCATCAGTCACATGGCAGAAATATTCCCTGGACAGGGTGCCGGTCTATTGCAGGGTACCACAGACACACTCAGACTCGCCATGGCCATTTTTGGGAGGAACCGCATTCAGACATGGGGAGAACACACCAAACTCCTCACAAACAGTATCCAGAGTGGGAATCAAACCCACAACCCACAACGTATTTACCACTGCTGGATTATCTCACATTCAGTTCAGAGCCATAAAGATTTGGCCCTTGTAGTTGCTCATCAATGAATCTGTCAATTACTGGAATTCAAACAGCCTGATTATATTTCATTATTGTTTTTTCAGAAAGTCTCCGAAGAATACCATCTGACCACCTGTCTAATTCCAATTACATTAGATTAATTTCTATATAAACATCTAGAAATGCTATGCTATGATGATACTATAGGCCAAGGCTATATGGGCCATACAATATAGATTTTTAACAATGTTTTAAGCCTGTTTCTGTTCACTGCAGTTTCTGGGTCTGATGATGCAACCACGGTGACATCAGGCAGTGTTTTTTTCTGTGTCTCATCCCTGTACATGAACAGCCTACAGAAAACTGCCATCATGTCCAATTTGAGCTCCCATGGTGAGCTTCAGTTGAGGCTAGGATGTGATGAAAAGAGAAGCACGACCGGCCTCAATGGAATTACAGGACAGCTCTGTGACATCAGAAACTCTGGAACATTCAGTCGATAGAGTGCAGCAATGTGGTGCAAACCCACAGTAACTGTTGTTTAAACATTACACTGACAGTGCAGGAAGATAAATTTAACTTTAGAGACAGAATCTTTATGGCTTCTAAACAGAACATACACCTCTATTTTAAAGCATAAGGATCTGCATTTGGACAAGCACTTGAGAGGAATGTTTCCAAAGGCTAATGCATTTTTCTTCACAGGGTGACATGCACATCTATACATCTCAGATATCTCATCCTTGTTTCTGAAGGCTTCTTGTCATGGTGTTATCAGCCATTTCGACAATCAAGAACAAACTAAACTAAATGTATAAATAACCAAGATTACATAAACACACAGATTATTATTATCCTAAATGAATCCCAACAGATTATTGGCTAGTACATAGAACGTGAATAGGTAGAAGAGGAAACCCATGCAGACAGAGAGAACACACAAACTCCTTACAGACAGTGATGAATGGGGGGATTGAACCCACAGCCCCTTGAGCTGCAAGGCAAACTTACTACCTGCAGTGCCACCATGCCTCCTACTGTATAACCAAACGAAAATGTGTACAAATATTTTATACTTTGTCACTGTTGCCCCTCTGTTCCCTTTTAGGCTCCTAGATAGATAACAGGTCCTCCTCTGACCTTTTACCTTTGTGCTCTATAATCTAGCAATCCTCAACCTCATAGTCTTATCCTGACAGATCTAACACTGACTCCTCTTCTACAATTCAGAGTAAAATCCTTGCTGCCTCTCTCAACTATCTCCTCTCTTAGGTATGGATATTAGGACATGTACTGTTGTCCACAGGACAGGATATCCTGTTGTCCACTCCTGTTGTCTACTACTGCAATCTTCCCCATGGTTGTGTTTGTGCTTTTATACTGTTTGAATAGTAATTTCCACAAATTCAAAATGAAATATTCTAATAAATTGAGAAAGTATGAGCCATACTGATCAAAAGTAAAGCAAATACATTGTATAACTGAGAAGCAGATATTAAATAAACAGTAAACCACCACATCACACCACACCACTAGCAGTATGCCCCTGTGTTAGTCAGTGTAGCCATTCACATTGGAAGCGTGCATTGCACAGTAACACGTGTTGTTTTTACCATGTGTCAAGGTGTTCTAGCAGTTTATAGGCAGAAGCAGTACAGATTTTATAGTAAACTCTTTGCCACCTGACATTGTAAATTAAACCCCTAGCTAACAAAGTGTATTTTAGCAAATAAAGGACAGTTTAAAAAAATGTAGTTTGTTTTCTATCACAGAAACTGTGAAAAAACAGAAACTGCCCAAGAGAGACTCTTGACACTCTTGCTTTCAAAATCTGATATTTTGCTATGGTTCTAGAATGGGTCATAAAATTCTAACCCAGGGAACTAAAGACAAACCTGACGGTCATTGTTAGGTTCTAACTGCAAACAGCATCATTTGTAATGAACTGGATTAAGAATACTGAATGCTGTACTGTAACCAAGGGGTCTGTTTTACAGGGTTGTGTAGGTAGCTATAGAGACCCAGTACAAATGGATTAATACAAATGTAATAAATATCAAAGCCAAATGGACTTTCCCTTAAAATACATGCCTGGATTCAAGAGGAAGTAGTATTTGTAACTATAGAAACAGAAACCATAGACTGGAACCATTTGTTATCATTTTTATTATTATTATTATTGCACAAATACAAAAAGACAGACTTTGTAGTTAAACAATGAGCAGTGTCTTTTAGGTTTCATTGCTGTCATTTAATAAATAAATCAATCAATCAATCAATTAATGAATTAAATGCTTTTTTATTAATAGACAAAAATGCATTTAGATAAATGTGAAGAATGAGAGCGTGTTAAATAGCTCTGGCATGGCCTTCCAACAAACCTGGACTGTGTGGATAATAAGGTACCGTGTGCACAGATACATGCGCACACACACACACACACACACACACACAACACACACACACACACACACACACACAAAGCTAGCACTGTCCTAAGGGTTGAGGGGATTAATGAGAATTAAATAAATAAAGTTGGGGCAGCTCACTCACACACTGTCCCCAGGGAGAGTGTTATCAGTGTGACAGACCAAGCATACACCCCCTGTTGCTTTCAAATGTCTCACGCTCACACACACATAGACATACACGCGTATGGTGTTCCATTCTTAATTATGCTAGCCACCACTGAGACCATACCTGCTGCTTTTATGCATCTTATTTGGTTTGTTAGAAGCAATGTGTTTATTCACACAGCTAATATGATATATATTTCTTTTTTTGAAACTGAATGACAGACTGTATGAGTCTGCACGACTTGTGATTATGTGTGTGTGCGTGTGTGTGTGTGTGTGTGTGTGTGTGTGTGTGTGTGTGTGTGTGTGTGTGTGTGAAGAGAGTGAATATATATTCGCTAAAATAAAAAGGTCTTCTGAGAAAACTGACGTCTGAAATGAACTGCTTTGAAAACAAAATTGTAAATATCTTCTACATTACACAGTATAACACACTACTATATTTCATGTGGAGGGTTAAAACAAATGTAAATGTAGATGGCAGCTGAAACCCCACTGTTCTGTACCTTCGCTTAGAGTATTTTTGAAAGATTACTTTGCACTGCAGAAAGTTGAGACATGATAAATGAGAAAACAAATGATATACAGCAAAGACCAACTCGTATGTTGTGCAAATGAATAAGTTTGTACTCTATATACTCTACGACTGCAGTTATAACTAAACCTTCAGTTAAGTCAAAATTATGTTTGTCTTTTAACTTAGGTAAATATGTGGATACTTGATCTTCGTTAGAGGACACAGGTGATACAACTAAAGGAATAAATAAATAAAAGTCATTTGTAAATTGTAATTAACTTGTGACTTTTTAAAATGAGATTTTTTAAACTTAGAATTGGGATGTAGCACACCAGCTGCAACTGATTAGAACTTGGTTGTAGTGGATTTGGGAGGAGGCTTACACAGACTTCAGACATTAGTTTGGTTTGCACTTGATTGTTGCAGTGAGTGGTATCACCATAGCCAAATCCAGTCAGTTCTCTGAGGTCTTCAGAAAGAAGGTCTGAGAAAGGATTTAAAAATCTCAGAACTACTAGAAATCAGCATTCTTCTATCCAGAAAATAATTTACAAATGAAAAAATCCCGGGAACATGGCCAGGTCAAACAAATCCAGCATGAGAGCAAACACCTAGATGTGTAAACAAGTCTCCAACAATCCTAAAATGTCATCACAGGGCCTGGCCCAGAGCTTTTGCCTCACTGGATGTACAGCATGTACATTCAGAAAAAGACTGTACAAGTTGCTCTCATAAAAAGTAAGGCAAGAAATTTGAATGAGGAACAATGTCTTTTATAGAATCAGGCTATAACAGAAAATAAGAGTAGGCTTTCTCCCTAGATCATATGCCAGACAAAACACTGGGCACTGGAAAAGTAGAGGGAATATAAATTTGTGGGTAAGCATATGCCAAACATTTGCTAAAAACAATAACCAACAACTCATCTAACTTTATATATAATATATATATATATATATAATATATATATAAACCCAAAGGTTCCATGAGTCTGATAAAGTGAAAGAACAAGAATAACCTCAGGTGTTGAGTGTTGAGGTCATCACCAGGGAGAAGGCCTAAATATCTCTCCTTGTGGTTTTCTTCTTCATAGTAGACAACCAATAACAGGACCGCAGCTGCAAACACAAAACAAACAACATGACTTCGCTTCTTTGGCCATATGTTGTCTTTTATAGATTAAAAATTTTCCAGGTTAAACTAAGATTTTATTATTGACATTTTCTGCTGAAACAGATGGTGCTAAAATGGTATGATGATAGCACAACAGTCTAACATATTAAAAAATTAGCAAGTCTCTCCAAAGATTTACAAGAGAATTTTGTCATTCCATTCAAGTCACACTACTGAGACAATACTTGCATTTTTCCTCCTGTAAATGAGTAGCAAGGCATCTGCACTTTGAGTAAAACAGTTTCTGTTATGTATGCTTCACTAGTTCCATTCTAATTCAAAACAATCTCATCAGGAATGACTGAAATTCCATATATATCAACAATGTCATATAAAAACTTAAATTTCAACAGAAGTGAACGTAAAACACTTTTAGTCCAAATAATTTGGGAGCATTTACTTTTGTCCATTCATTTCGAAATTGTGACAGAAATTCTAACCCTACCAGATTTCCATTATGTCAAAAAGTGAAAATGGCTAAAATGGAGAAACAGTGGAATAGTGGTCTTTGTTATTTAAATATATGTTTCTTTCTGTGAATTGTATAAGCATAACCACTGGCACCACTTCAAAGTATGTAAATTATTCTCTAATTTAGAGTTCTTTCATGTATAAGCAGTAAGTATGTAGTATGTGACTTTGAGATGTAAAAAATAAGCAATGCTCATTTTAGATGCTAATTAAAAACCCTATTATTTTGTCTCAGTGGTGGGCTCTGCATTTACTCTCTGGTTTATACCACTGCATTGGCTCACATGAGCCACATAGCATAGTATGGTGTAGCATTGTTTTTAACACTGGGACAAGTACGATGTATTACTATTTGGTGTTCCTGTGTTCTCTTTGTCTTTGACAAATTGTAGCCTGATTGTTTATTCACCATTTTCATCAGTTTGGCTTCATTCAGAAGTCAGAAGAAACAGTCCAGATTCTTTCCAAAGGAGAGAACCTTTAGCCTAACCCGGGTGAGATGTAATATTTTGTTGCTAATCAGACAGTAGATTTCATTATAGGCATGACATTTCATTATGACATGAAAAATGCAGTCACTGGTGGCCATAAAACCTAAATTGGAACTGAATTTTTGGAATTATGTTATGCTATTGTAGATGATAACTCTGTCAATATGAGGGTTAAGGCAATACATATCAATGCACTTTATATTTACAGTTTTTATTTACTAATTATCGAATATCTGACTAATACAATGTCCAGTACACAAATGCACACACAAACACACTCAGCAATATCAACATGTGTTTACGAAAGTTTGTGTGACCGAGTAAGCAATAAACCGTATCTGTATGATGTGTCCATGCTGCTGCACAGTGACAAATATGCTTGTCAGAACCACTGGCAAGAGATCAGATGTAAAAATCTTGCCAGTGTTCTCTGGTCTGCACACTAGTAGAAGCTTCCAGTAACATGCATAACATAGAGACAATTTTGGACACAGTTACATTCACAGCTGGTTGTCGATGCAAATGTGGCCAAGCAGCCAGGAAGTTTTAAGCCTTAGAAGCCAACTCCTGCCCCATGCATAGAGTAGCCTCTCAAATGTGCATATCTGCAACTCCATCTGCAGTCTGTGCTGACAATGCTGGTTTTTTTTCACCTTTCTTTCCTTGTGGGTCTGTGTAAATGTTGGCATGGATCTGTTTCTCAGTTATTGTGAGGCACCAGTGTTTTGGGGTTTGGTTCAGTTCAGCAACAGCTTGAAGCTCTGTAGTTTATAAACCCTTTTTATTTGCCATAAAAATTATTAAAACTCACTGGGTAACTTTGAGATACCCAGTCTTTTTTATAATCTGCTACACCTTTAAATGTCATAGTGTACCCAAGGCTTTAGCTGCTTCTGTCTGAGACAAAATGTCCTCGCAGAGTACACTGTGCAGTATTAGGCAGGGGACAAATCAGAGTGTGATATAGTGATGGCAGGTAGCTCTATGCATTTGTTATTTTCTTTCTTTCGAAATGGACAGTACTTAATGTAATCTATCAAATAGAACCATCTCATGCAGTGTATTATGCATATTGTTGCTGTCCAATAAAAAACATGTGTCTCCAAAATGGCAATTTTACAGGAGAAGACAAAAAATATCTTAGCTTTGAATGGATGTTTTGGCAAATTACTCTTTGTTTGGTCATTCAGAAATATTTACAATATTTATAATATTTGCAGCTACAGAGTAAAAAATTGACACAAATGGAGATACTTGGTTTTAACTGGACAGCAGCGATAAGTAAGTCAATTCTCTGAGCCAAGCCACTCGGAGGGGGTTTAGCTGTTGCTGTCTGAAGCAAACTGTCCTCACAGAGTGTGAAATATTAGGCAGGAGACAGAGCGAAGTGTGATACAGTGATGGCAGGTAGCTGCATGCATTTGTTATATTGGGGCGAGCAACACTTGATTTTGCTTTGCTGTGGGTAGAATATGTAAATGTGTTTTTTATAAGCTTAAATCACTGTTCCACCTTACCTTAAAAACAATATAAGTTAAAATAGTGTTGTTTGGGGGTCTGTAATAAAAGAAATACAACCTATATTCAGCACAGTTTTAACACATTTAAATTGAACAGGCTTGTGACAATTCATAAAAATCACAAAAGACAGAAGTGTGTGCACAGTGTGTGCTCGCAGTCAAAGAAGAAAAGGAATAAGGGGGGAACATGCTACTTGTGCCAAAACCACATCGGCAGTTTGTAATTTTGTTTCAGTGCACACTAACATGGCATATTTTAGAACTTATCAAAAGTGTGCAAGTAGTCATTAGTACCATGAGTGTGTGGATTTGTACCTTTTTAGGACAAGCTGCTTTCCACACGTTTGTGGTAGTGGTGTTCTTTCCCAGTATTTAGGGACCATTTTAGTCATTTTAGTACTTTGGCCCTGCTGTTCCTTATATATATTTATAAGAACTGTCTGAAATTGATTTACTTTACTGGTTTACAATCAACTACAACATTATAACCATGTCCTTGCTTCTATACTCTGTAATACACTGTTATTATTATCAGCTTCACTTACCACACAGGAGCACGTTGTTGTTCTATAATTAGAATGCTGTCCATTTGTTTCTCAGCATATCTTGTTAGCCTTCTTTCACCATGTTCTTTAATGGTCAGGACCCCACAGGACCATCACAGAGCAAGTGTTATGTGGGTGGTGGGCCATTCTCAGCACTGCAGTGACACTGACATGGTGTGGTGTGTGGCACTGGTATTAGTGGATCAAACACAGCAGTGCCACACACCCCTACTATGTCAGTGTCATTGCAGTGAAGAATGTAAGCAAAGTGCTCATGTGTGGTAAGTGAAGTTGATAAAAATAAACAGCGAGTGTAGAAACAAGGTGGTCATAATGTTCTACGCTGCTGCATTATATATGTACGTTACCAGTGTATCCATGTTGGGGGTTTCAAAACTTTTGTCTGGTAGTGTATATATACACTACCTTATGAAAGTATTAACCCCCCTTGGCTTTTTATGTATTTTGTTACATTACAATTTATTTTTTAATCTGAATTGTATTTTATGCATCTGCACAAAATACTCTAAGTTGGTAAAGTGAAATTAGAAAAAATGGCATTTGTATATGTATTAATTTGCTATGAAGCCCCTAAATGGTTCTGGTGCATCCAATCATCTTCAGAAGTTACATGCTTAGTTAAATATCATCTACTTGTGTGTAATGTAAGTGTAACATGATCATTCAGTATATAAACACCTTTTCTGAAAGGCCCCAGAGGCTGCAACACCATTAAGGAAGAGGAACCACTATCCAAACAACACCATGAAGATCAAATCAGGGACAAAGTTGTTGAGAAGTACAACTGAGGTTTGGGTTATAAAAAAATCAAAATCTCTAATGTTTCCCTGGAGCACCATCAAATCTTCATCATCAAATGGAAAGAACATGGTACCACAACAAACCAGTCAAGAGAGTGGCAGAGAGGCCCAAAACTCTCAGACTGGACAAGAAGGGCATTAATCAGAGAGGCAGCACAGAGGTAAACATTAAGGAGCTGCAGAGCTCCCAAGCAGAGACTGGAGTATCTGTCCATATGAGCACAATAAGAAATACATTCGATAGAGGTGTGCTTTAGGGAAGAGTGGTAAAATGTTGCCTTTTCTTACAGACAAAAATATGAAGGCTTGTTTTGAGTTTGCCAAAAAGGCATGTGGGAGGAAGGTGCTCCTGTCAGATGAGACCAAAAGTGGACTTTTCAGCCACCAAGAAAAATGTTAGGTCTGGTGCAAAACCTACACATCTTATCACCCCAAGAACATCATCCCCACAGAGAAACATGGTGATAGCAATATCATGCTGTGGGGATGTGTCAACAGCTGTGAATGGGAAACTGGTCAGAGTTGAGGGGAAGATGGATGGTGCTAAATGTATGGATATTCTTGAGCAAAACCTGCTTCGATTTGTGTCAGGGACGGAGTCACAGGGCAGTGACTCAAAGCTTACTGCTAAAGCAACACTCAAGTTCAGTGTCAGACCTTAATCCAACTGAGAATCTGTGGTCAGACTTGAAGATTGCTGTTCATCAGTGGAAACCATATAACTTGAAGGAGCTGGAGCAGTTTTGCCTTGAGCAATCTGCAGAAAATCCCAGTGGCAAGATATGGCAAGTTAATAGAGACTTGCAGCTGTAATTGGCACAAAAAAGGGCTCTACAAATGATTGACTTTAGGAGAGTGAACAGTTAAACACATTGAAGTTTTCTGTAATTTTGTCCTATTTGTTGTTTGCTTCACAATAAAAAAAACATCAAATGTAAAATGTAGGGATATTTAAGCATGTCGTTTGATCTTCATTTTAATTATATAGAGATATGAAGTTGAAAAATTGAATTGAAGAAATGTCTTTTAAACATCATTTGTAAAATGTAATTAACAGAAATGCAACTTCTTGTGAGGATGAGATTAGGACACCTAATGCCCTAATAATTGGCATTTTCTCCTTTGGATGAAATAAAGTCAATATATCTCTCTTCTATAACCGGATACCAGTTTCTGACATCCAATAGAAGAAAGATTTTCCCACTCCTCCATGCATAATTCTTTCAGCTATGTGATGTTTCAGTATCTGTTTTTGTACAGATCATCTTACATTCTCCCTCTGACAATAAAGATTTCATAGTGGTTTCTATGATGGAGAGCTCTCTAGGCCCTGCTGCTGCAAAACAGTCCCACATTTCCACCACCAAGCTTCACAGTTGGTGTGATCAAATGCTGTATTTGGTTTGTTCTGTTAATGTGCCCAAATAATTAAACTTTAGATTCATCTGTCCTAAGCACATTGTTCCAACAGTACTGCTTTTTGTCTCTTTAGTCTTCCCCTAATTTCCTTTTTTTGCAGCAAGGGTTATCTTAACTTTTTGGTCTCTTTCTGATGGTAGTTCTAATAATTACATTTTGCAAATTATGTTTGAGATATTTATTTCGTTTTATGTGTTTGGTTATATCACCAAATGATTATTTATTTATTGTATAGTTCTATGCACTGTACATATACATGTTCTACATGAGATTTCAGTGTCACATACAGGAGGAGAAGGAGGTGACGATGGTAATGAAACCCTTCTGTGCCATTAAAGACTTAAGGCTCTAATTTGGTAATTATGGTTCCCCTGTTTTTGACAGTTTTTAAAAATGACCTCCAGCTGGAGGCCCTGTGGGTTCTGTCTCCCTTGCTCTCTATCTCTCCCACTGAATACTACCACTGGTTCCAGAACTTAGCAACATTACCTTCAATCAGCTCTGAATTACAGATGAAAGATGAACGGAAGGAATGGAGAGGAAGAGAGCATCTCATTCAGGCCTTTAATGGAGTAATTACTGTTGTGGCCAGCCCTCGTTTCCGCCCAGGCCTTGACTTACAGTCTTCTGATTACAAGGTCACATTACCAATGTGCCGACGTCTCAACGGTCCCAGACATCCCACCACAATTACCGCTGTGACCTAATTTTCTGTGTCTGCACTGTAGTCTGTGCACAGGAAGCCACCTCTCTCTGAGCACCATATTGTTAATGCCTGGGGCAGCTATTTCAAGAAGAACATGACCAGAGCCATATCCAGGAGTTATCTGCAGTCAGAAACAGACAGCAAATCACTTTAACTTAATGACATTCATACATTAGACAGTATGTATGCTGTTAGATATGTTAGATAATTACAGTGTCTGGATCTACTTTGACTGGTTTCTGTTTACACTCTAAAATGTGTTCCCAGTGTGACCACATCCTGCAATGGCTTCTCATTAAGGCTGTGCATCTTCAGAAAACGTAACAGTTTAGAATAGTGGTGGAACCATAGATAAAATGGATCTATCAAATAAAAGAAGGACAATTTAAATCATAAGAGAACACATTCTGTAATACTGCCATTATCTAATGGTAAGTAAACCTGAGCACAAGTGCATGAACCAATGGCATGTATATTTGATGTAGATTTGCACTTGACATTGGTGGACACTTATGAATCATCCACCCACCCGGCCCTGCTGCACATCTTGACATTGATGGGGACTTATGAATCTACCACTCATTGTCCTCTCTGTTAGATAATCCTTCCTAGTTGCTCCACCTTGTAGATATAAAGTCAGAGACAGAAGCTCATTTGTTTCAGGCACAGTTTGTGTTGGTCATCCTCAACTACTTCATCAGTGCTCACAGGATACTGCCCACAGGAAGCAATTGGCTGGATATTTCTGGTTGGTGGACTTTTCTCAGTACACCAAATGCACTAAGCTACACATTGCAAGTAATACACATTGCAAGTAATCTGATCCAAAATGACAAACGTGGACCATCAGTATGAACAAGCAGGACCAAGCTGATTGGCCAAAATGCCCAGCTGGTTGATCAGCATTTCCATGTATGACCACAATCAACGACAGCATACATATACCATCTAGCTGAATATCATAGAGTATGTTTTTTGTTTTGTTTTTTGTTGTTTTCTGTGACCAGCTTTTTAACCACCTTGACAATTAAATCATCTTAGCCAGCTTAAACCAACTGGAACCCTGTTAAAATAAGCATTAGTCAGTTAGTTTGTTTGTCAGTTACTTTTTTTCTTCAGCATTATTTTGCCCTGTTGAATAAACTCTCACCATTTGCTATATAGTGGAGAAAAACTGTTGTTGTTTTTTATGGGAAAACTGAGCAAACCTTCCCAAATCCAAGATGGCAAACCAACCCGAAAGCACACTTCCCAAAGTTCTGTGTTGGTGACATCTGCAGAGTGAGCACCCCAAATAAAGGAGCAAAACACACATGTGAAACTTCATCTACCCAGTTAGTGAAGATTTGAACACTCTTTCCTGATACTTATGGACCTATTACAAATAAAAGAGAGAGAAAAAAACACTAACAAAAGGAAAAACTGTTGGTTCTCATTCCCATTTAAAGACTGTTACACTGTTGAAAGGTGGGTTGAAGGATGAAGAGCATGTCACCCTGCTCCAATCTAATTATGGTTTCATACAGGATAGGCAACAAATTTATGCAAAATCCTTGAACACACACCAAAATTCTGGTGAACAATCCTCTAATTATCTCCAAAGACAAGGTCTTCTTGGTTCTGCAATCAAATGAGGTGTAGAAAAGTCAAGTCATGTCTTGTGCTAACTGCCACTTCCTAAAACAATTTATCCATGGTTACCGATACCACACCCTCATACTTAACCTACGGTTGGAGGCAAAGCTTGATAATTAAGTTTCTCCTCTTGCCTTGAACTGAAGAGGACATTAGAACTTCCAAACTAATTGAACAAATGTAATGGCATTTTAGCAACTCAAAGGAAAAGCTGTCCTTACATTTGCAAATGTTGTCACAACTGGATCCACATGCAAAGCACTACAAAAATACATGTGTGAAAAACAGTTAAGGAAAGAGCTTGCCAAAGTAAACCTATAGCTCAGCATATATAATCCCATGGAAGAAAAGAACCCAGATTCCTTGAAACACACAGACCCAGAAAGTTTTTCTGGTGTTCATGCTAAGTTTTTGTTTTTCCAGGAACCTGCCAGACCCAGAGCTGTTGCACCAGCCCACCAGTGTATTGAGGCCATAAACAAATTGTTTGATCAAAAATTCAAAGAGCTATGAGCCACGCAGGATGAATGGAAGATTAGACATGGCCAATCGTTAAAAAGGTCAGGGCCCTAGTAGAAGGACAGGCTGAGGTCTATTTTCTTTATATGTTTCCCACCCAAACTTGGACAAAAGGAAGAATTAATTTTGAGAGCTATCCTGAAAGTCAACCCTGCAGCAACCATATTTATGGACTAGAAGGCCTGGCTCTTGTTGTTATCAAAGGCAATGTGTATCAGTCTTTTCTGGATTCTGGCTCCCAAGTGACCACACTGTCAAAGTCATTGCATGAGTAGTACTTGACATCACATCCTATATTTCCCTTAAATGTCCTCCGTCAAATAGAAGGTGCTGGAGGCCATGCTGTTCCCTATCTATTCTTTGTTGCCATTAACCTTTGTTTTGACAGCAGCATTACTGGACAGCCAGAGAAAATATGCGCACTGGTTTTGGTCGTCCCTGACTGTAGGTCAAACGTCACTGTTCCTGTGCTCACAGACACAAACACTTTGAACATGCTGTAAAGTTCATCTCACCACTGTTCTGATGCCACATACAGTGGGGGACACATATTTACTCTGATCTTTTCAAGAACTTTTGCCCTTGACACAAAGCAAATCACAAGGGTGGCAAAGTTGGCAAAGTGAGGTTACCAAGCAAAAGCAAAGTTGCCACCACTGCAGGCCAGAACGTTGCCTTATCAGATCATGTCAGAAACGTTTTACACACACCAGGATCTCCACTACTGGTTGACCCACCAGTTCTGCCCTGTTTGCCAAGTGGTCTCATTTGCTACTTTATGACCAGTCCGTTCACAAATTCTTTACGAAGTAGTTCACAAGTTCTTGTTGTGATTAAGAATTAAACCAACCATACTATCATCATTGCTGTAAGGCTCATTGTGACAGAGCTGTTTGTGCCCAACGTTGTTTATCACCCCCAGACCCCAGGCATTTCAAATCCCAAGTCTCCAGAGCATTTATGCAAGCATGCAAGTTTCCTGTAACATGCTAGCTTCTCTTTACGGTCAAAGCATAACCTTGTTTAACTAATGAATGTGAACTGAGTGCAAAGTGGAAAGAAAAAAATAACAGTCAAGCTGAGCTCTATTCCTGAAGTGTTTGCCAATGGTGACCTAGATTATGGTCACACTACCGTGGTCACACATCGCATTTTGGATGTCTGAACCCACACCATTCAAACAGATATCTAGACCTATCCATCCATCAGATTATGAGGCTGTGTGACTTCACTTAAAGGAGATGCAAACATAATTTGAAAATCAGAAAGCTCTTTGTGTCACCTGTGGTTGTATTTAAAAAGAAGTGTGGTGCTATCTCTGACTCTTTGTTGACTACAGAAAGTTATACAAACAGATTATAAAAGATGCTTATGCTTTATGTGGGATTTTGGACTTAAACTTTCCCCAGGAAAATGCCACTTCTTCAGAAACGTGTTCGTTATCTCAGTCATATTGTCTCAGAGAATGGGTTTGAGACAGAGCCTGCAAAGATATCCGCCTTGACAACCTGGCCTAAAGCCATAAATATCAGTGCTTAAATATTTTCTTGGATTCATAATGAAAAATTATTAAAAGACTGCATGGCTACTAAATGATCTGACTGTTGGCTATGTTCCCCTAAAAGTGATGTTCCAGGGGGAAGCCCAGATAGAAGTTGTTAGCCAAGATTCTAATATTCTGAGGGACCATTCAGAAAAAAGTGGACCACAAAATGCAATGAAGCTTTGAACATTCTCATTGAGAAACTGACAACTGCTCCCCTCCTAGGTTTTGCTAACCCACATCAAACTTGTTATAATCCTTTGACAGATATATATAAGTTGGGTGTGGCTGGACACAGGTGATTAGCTGCATTGTCAACATTCAATTTTAGCATAAGATACAGAGCTATTTTGTGTTATTTTGTTATCAAATGTGTTAACGTCTGTAAAAAGAGAAACAACAAGAAGACAGAGAAGGGCAGTTGTTGCTGAGAGTGAGAGACAAGTTTGTCCTAGACAATAGCATGCTTTATCAAAGATCAATGATTAATAAGATTAATAAGAGGGGAGCCATCTTTCCAGCTGGTTCTACCAAAAACATATCGTCAGACAGCGCTCGACAATCTCCATGATTTGATGGGACACATGGGAAAAGACTGAACACTTTATCTTGTCTGTGTTTGGTTCTACTGACCACACATGCAAGTTGATGTAGAGAAAAAATTCTGAACTTGTGAGCATTGTGTTCACCGGAAATCAGCTGCTGAAAGAAGTGCTTCATTCATCAACATTAAAACCAGTAGGTCTATGGAGTTAGTCTGTATTGACAACCTCTCATTAGAGCCTAGACATCAGGGAACTAAGTACATTGTTGGTCGTTTCTGACCATTTCATGAAATATGCACTCACTGTTCCCCCTGCTGATCAAAAAGCAAAAACTGTGGCCAAGACTCTAAGGAAAATATTTCTTTGTACCCTGTGGACTTCCAGAATGGCTACATAGTGATCATGGTTGCAATTATGAGTCTGTATTCATCAAAGGCCTATGTCAACTCATTACAATTAAAAAGATCTGCACCACACCCTAATATCAGAGAGGACAATCCAGCAGAACAGATGAACAGGACTTAGAAGTATGTCAGGATCCCTACAAGAAGTGCGTAAAAGAAAAGTCAACTCTTATAATTGTACAAAGGATGGTATGACTGGGATTCTCAATACTAAATCATGTTTGGTAGATAGTCCCACCTAGACTTCATCTTAGAGGATAGACTGATAAAATTCTTTCAGATTATTTCAAGTATGCTTCCAGAAACCCAACATACTACAACAAGAGCGTTTTTGAATCTGTCATTGATCCTGGAGATAACATCCTTGTCCAAAATGAAGGACTAAGAGGAATGCATAAATTAAGTGACAGATGGAGTCAAGAAATCTATGAAGTTGTGAAGCAAATTGCTTATTCTCCTACGTATGTTGATGCTCCAAAAACGTCTGGAGGACCAGAAGGAACACTGATTCAAATTCCAGAGACAAATGAAAACATGGCTGAGATTGGACTACCTGAAACTCAAGTGGATGCTAATGCCTCTGAAAATTTAGAAGAGGAAGACATGCCTGAGTCTGCAGATGATGATACAGATGAAGACATTTCTACTCAAGAATTCCTTTTCAAAGATGGCATTTTAATTCAAAGAAAGATGTATCCAATCACAGAAGAAGTCTAAATCCAAAAGCTTTTTTCTGTCCAAAGGGTTTAGAAGTCTGCAGTGTCACAAATGAAGTTCCACACACAAATGAAAAGACTCTTCCTGACTCAGAGCCCAAATGTGTTCAGTTAAAGAAAAAAAGGAGAGATGAGATGTGAGAAGCACCAGCCTTACCTTCTGTGTCTGAAATAGTCCAGCCTGTTTCTTTAGATATAAAAGTAGTCAGCACTGATGAAGTTTCTAAAATGCAGTGTCCATCATTTACACTTAAAGAAAATGATCCACTAACTATTCAGCCAAGGTCTATGGTTCAGACAGGGTTGAGAAGGTCTACAACACAGAGATCAGACATGTTCTATTCCAACAGAGAAATTAGTCCTTAACAGATTATGAGGGTGCATGTAGCCACTGGAAGGTTTAATCACTCCAGCAGATCTGATCCACTCATACCAGCAAAACATACACTGCAGCTGAGAAAGAGCCACCACCTACATAATACCTGCTCCATGAGGGTCCTGTGGGGTCCTGAAAACCAGGGTGATAGGAAGCTAACAATGTATGCATAGAAACATATGGACTAGAGTCTGTAATAATAGAAGTAGCAAATAACTCCTGTATGGTATGAGGAGCTGGTAAAATGGACAGTGAATGCATATCTCATTTTCTTTGATAGAAAAAATGCCAATCACTTTTCCTGTGCAGGTTTAAACACACTTTTTTGAAGAACTCAACACTTAACGATGAGAATTATGGGTGAATGAGGAGGAGGTATTATATCATATAGTGGCAATCAAAAATCAGGAATTTTTTAAAACTTTGTGTTTATGTAATGTCTGTTGAATCATATCATATATTTCCAAATTTGTCACACAGACTAACATGGTAAATTATTATTATTATTATTATTATTATTATTATTATTATTATTATATTTACGGTGAACTTACACCTGACTTTTCTAAACACACTAGTTCTTGGGTGTCCAATTTTGTCAGCAAGAGTCTGCATGGTTTGCAGTTTTTCATTCCAAACAAGTAGAAGCACACCTGTCAAGTTGTTTGAAGACTTGTGTTTTCATTGGAGACCAACTGATTAAACAAAAGGAATCAGGTGTGCTCCACTGTAATTGGAATGAAACACCAGCCCTTTGCTGAAGAGACTGGACATCCCTGTTTTAGTTAGATGGACTACAGGGACACTTCCACAGCTACCTTGTTTGGGCCAGAACTGTCAGACTTTTCCTTGAGAAACATTTTCTTTCTGACAGGTGTGAATTCTCCACTCCATATTCAAAACCTCACCAAACAACTGAGCCTTCTGCCAAAAATCACAAGTATCGGCCAACCTCTCAGTAACCCTTGGCCTATGTCTCCGGGGGTTGAAAGTCATCATTTTTGCGATGACTTGCACCAGTTGAGAAAATGGAACATCAGAGGATGCTTTCCTCTTTTCCTATCTGTATATCCACTACTACGTTTTTAAGATTTACCTCTTCACAGATGTTTGTATTATTCCTAGCATCAGCTGCTGTTGCTTACAGAGGCAGATGATTGCAGATGTAATTATAAACAGAACACATCGTGTCCAAATATCAGTGACTGGGTACATTCAAATTGACAAACCAATCATAAAGAAGCAGAGATTAATATTTTATTGTTTGTTTTAATTAAGGGTCAGTCACAAACTAATGCAGAGTAAAATGTAACAGTATTTGATGTGGTTCCAGTACAGGGTGCTTAGTCATACATTCATGTTAATATCAATATCTTTTTCAATTTTGACATCTGTTGAACATTTCTCCTTTTCATCTTAATCGTCGATGATAAATGATACTGATCTCTGTGTATATGTTACAGAATTCACACTAATAACATTCTGATCAACAAAAATGTATTTAATTTTTTTTCATGCACTGCAACTTTCTTCTCAAGCATAAATTCTCAGTGTTTGACACAGCCGCAAGGTAGCACAGTGGTGCAGCACGTAACGTGTTTTCCATGCAGCTCCAGGGGCTGTGGCTCAAATCCTCACTCTGGTTGCTGTCTGTAAAAGGTTCAGTATGATTTCCTTGTGTCTGTGTGTTTTTGTTTGTGTTTTTGCTTTTGGTAATCATGTGGGGGGAAAAAATAATATTTGACACAGCCTCACTCGCCTTATTTACTTTGATTTATGTGGTAGTTGATTTAGGCAAGTGTTTTTATGTCTTGGGTCTGGAAAGTTCATTTGCTGTAAACAACTGAAGTAACCTGACAGTGTTCGCAATTCCAATAGCCAGTTTCCAGTACACCCCTCACATTTCTGCAAATATTTTATTATATATTTTTATGGGACCACACTATAAAATGAAAGTTGGATGTAAGTTAGGGTAGTCTGTGTACAGCTTGTTTAGAAGTATAAACTTACTGTCTCCTGACAATAACTCAATACACAGCCATTAATGTCCAAATAAATGAAGTAAAATGGAAATGTTAATGCTGTAGAACAAATATTACACTAAATATTATATACACTTATAAACACTTCAGATAAAACCATAACACACACCCCTCCCCATGAGTATCCATGAGTCTAATTTTTTACTATTATTATTTATTCATTTATTTTTTATTTATTTTTTTTTTATGTATGTCTTAATATGTCTTAGTATGTCTGTAAATGGGTTATTGTGCTATTGGCAAACTGTATGAGGAATATCATCCAGCTGTGCTTGCTGTGCTTTTCTTTTGTTGCACTGCTGGTGGTAGGGGAGGTGCAGCACATGATCAATCTAATATACAATGTACAATATTCATTCATAATGTATTCCTAGTAGTTTTCTATAACATTTCATTTGCCAACCAGCAGTTTGCCCACATCATGAAAGGTTTCAAAACCGTTTTTATCATAAAATCCTGTGGCAAAGCCTGCCTATGAATATGAATTAGTCACTGTTCAAAAAGTGATTTAAATGCTTCAATTAAAACAGGGGTCACAGTAAAATATGTTTTTGTGATGGATGAAACATTTTTTTCTTTTTTAATCAATTTTTATGCTCATAATATTTTATGGATATGTGTATTGATTTTTCAATGCCCCCAGTGGCCCCAGGCTTACTAACTGGAGAATTCATACCAAGAAACTATAAATGTCTATGCAGTTAAATAAAGTGTCAAACATATAAATCTGCTTTTGTCAATAACCGCTACAATGTGCAGTGAGCTTTGATTAGAATCTCACTTGTGGCAGTGATGCATTTTCTTTCTCTAAGTTTGTCTCAATTTCATCTTTGTATTGATGTCAATAAGTAACTAATTCATCTCTCAGTGGCTAGAAATGTATATTTAAATTTCACTGGCTCAACATCACTCTGGGATTACATCTTTTGACAAAGCACTGCTTTACACTTAGGTTAATTGTATAATGACTCAATAAAAATTGATCGGGCCTTCCATAGAAGAGAAGTAGACAACAGTTGTCACTCCTCAGCATTTTTGTTAGTACAGAGATTTGGTCTAAACCTAGTCATAATCCTGCTAAAGTGTAAATCCAATACCAATCTGAGCACTGCAACATCCTCATGATCTCTCCTTCTCTATGCTTATTGATAACCTACTGAGTCAATCAATGCAGCACTTCTCATGAAACTGCTCTGCATTTTAGTGCCTGCCTTGGGGCTGATGTTTTAGAGTTAGCTAGAAAACAGTCACTGAATGCCATTAGCAATGTGAGAAAACCACAATGGAGAGGTTTTATGGGTAACACTATAATAAACAGTAACATTAATTATCTAATAGTTTGTTAATTATTAAGATCATTATTTATTATCACTGCACAGCAAAACAGAACATAAGCTCGGCAACAGAACATCCACCTCAGTACCCAGGGACCGCTTTGCTTAGTGGTTAATGTTGCAGGAGAAGAAAGCACTATAACTGTTAATAGTTATATAATTCTATTTCAACTATGAATACATCTATCTATCTAGGGAGAGATAGAGAGAGAGAGAGAGAACGAGAGGGATAGATATATAAAAACAATTACCTTAAAACTACAACTACTGAGCTACAGAACAAATAATTTGCTGTAATGAGTATTAAGTATGTAATATGTAATATGTAATAAACATTATGCAGGTAACGATAGTAACAATACAGTACAAATGAAGGCTCAGTGAGTCTGTATGTATAAGGAAGGTGTCTGTACAAAAGAACAGTAGTGATGGTGAATCTCAGTTTTGTTCATGGGTAGATAAAGTGCAATGACTGGACAGAATAAGTAATACTGTACTATTAGTGGCTCAGTGTGTAATAATGTCCCAACACAATGAAGAGGAGTTGTACAGTGTGATCACTGTTGGTACAAATGACCTCCTGTACCAAGCAAGCTACAGCAGAGCTGAATGGGTGTGTTGCTGAAAGTGCTCTGTTGTCTGACCAGTAAGTAAGTAAGTCATGGAGGGGGTGAGATGTGTTGTCCAGGATAGCTATCAATTTGCTGAGAGTTCTCCTTTCCACCACCATCTCAAAGCTCTCCAATGAGCAGCCAAGATTAGAGGCAGCCTTCTTGAGGAGTTTGTTGATCTTCAGGAGTACAGTTCCCTGAGATGCTCCAGTGCTACAGACCAGAAGGTCATACTGGCTGGTACCCATCTGCACAAACTGGGGCCTATTTGACATGTAGTCCAGGACCCAGGCTATCATGGACACATGCATTTTATCCATCTTCTCCATAAGCATAAGGGGTTGGATAGTATTAAAACCACATGAGAAGTTAAAGAAAGTGATTCTCACTGTGGTGTTGTTCTGGTCCAGATGGCAGGGGGTCCAGAAAAAGGCTAACCTGAGGTCTGAGATGTAGCAGCACCAGTTTTTCCAGGACTTTCTTGACATAGGATGTGAGGGCCAATAGTCTGAAGAGACAGATGACTTCTTAGGAACAGGAACCAGACAGGGTGTTGTCCACACTGCAGGCATTTGCTCTTGCTTCAGACCCTGAACAATCCCACTCAGATGAGTGGCACAGACCTTCAGTATGCTTGTGCTGATTCCATCTGGTCCAGCCACCTTGCTGGTGAGGGATTAAGATTATAGCTGTTGGAGGTGGGTGAAGACCAAACTGTCCCCCACAGCTTATGGTTTAACAATGATGCCAGTTTTGTTCCTCGTACCAGCCCAAACCTCCTTTGCACTGTTCAGAATTTTTTTTTCTCCAGCTTCTTTCTGTAGGCCTCCTCATTCTGCCCCAGTTTCACCTTCAGCTTCTTCCGCACAGATCTTAGTATAACCCTGTCTTTAACTCTGAAAGCCTGTTTCTTGTTGTTTAATAGCTCCTTGGTGATCCTCGGTGATCCATGGTTTGGTAATTAATTCGATTTGACAATGTCTGACAACGATTTTTCCAGTCTTCACCTGTCTAATTTGGTGAATATACACCAACTGCTTCCTCAGCTTGTTTTTAGCTGACAGAAGTGGACCCCAGAACTGCCACTCATTCGATCACACACACACACACACACACACACACACACACACACACACACACACACACACACACACACACCTTCTGCCACATATCTGCATTAATTTACAGTGGTGTGAAAAAGTGTTTGCCCCCTCCCTGATTTCCTGTTTTTTTGCAGGTTTGTAACACTTAAGTGTTTCAAACATCAAGCCAATTTAAATATTAGTCAAACAACACAAGTAAACACAAAATGCAATTTTTAAATGAAGGTGTTTATTATTAAGGGGGAAAGAATCCAAACCTTCATAGCCCTCTGTGAAAAAGTTATTGCCCCCCTTGTTAAAACATACTTTAACTGTGGTTTATCACACCTGAGTACATTGTCTCTAGCCACACCCAGGCTTGATTATTGCCACACCTGTTCCCAATCAAGACATCACTTAAATAAGACCTGCCTGACAAAGTGAAGTCCACCAAAAGATCCTTAAAAGCTACACAACATGCAGGGATCCAAAGAAATACAGGAACAATTGAGAAAGAAAGTAATTGAGATCTATCAGTCTGGAAAGGGTTATAAAGCCATTTCCAAAGCTTTGAGAATCCAGTGAACCACAGTGAGAGCCATTATCCACAAATGGCGAAGACATGGAACAGTGGTGAACCTTCCCAGGTGTGGCTGGCCACCCAAAATTATCGCAAGAGCACAGCAATGACTCCTTCAAGAGGTCTCAAAAGAGCCCACAACAACATCCAAAGAACTGCAGGCCTCACTTGAGGACCTCAGTTAAGGTCAGTGTTCATGCCATCAGAAAGAGACTGGGCAAAAATGGCCTGCATGGCAGAGTTCCAAAAAGAAAACCACTGCTGAGCAAAAAGAACATTAAAGCTTGTAGAACACATCGTGATGATCCCCAAGACTTTTGGGGAAACATTCTGTGGACCGATGAGAAAAAAGTTGAACTCTTTGGAAAGTGTGTGTCCCATTACATCTGGCATAAAAGTATCACTGCATTTCAGAAAAAGAGTATCATACCAGCAGTAAAATATAGTGGTGGTGGTAGTGTGATGGTCTGGGGGTGTTTTGCTGCATCAGGACCTGGAAGACTTGCTGTGATAAATGGAACTATGAATTCTGCTGTCTACCAAAAGATACTGAAGGAGAATGTCCAACCACCTGTTCGTGACCTGAAGCTGAAACGATCTTGGGTTCTGCAGTAGGACAATGATCCAAAACACACCAGCAAGTCCATCTCTGAATGGCTGAAGAATAACAAAATGAAGACTTTGGAGTGGCCTAGTCAAAGTCCTGACCTGAATCCGATTGAGATGCTGTGGTATGACCTTGAAAAGGCCGTTCATGTTCAAAAACCCTCTAATGTAACTGAATTACAACAATTCTGCAAAGATGAGTGAGTGAGCCAAAATTCCTCTACAATGCTGTAAAAGACTCATTGCAAGTTATTGCAAACGCTTGGTTGCAGTTGCTGCTGCTAAGGGTGGCCCAACCAGTTATTAGGTTTAGGGGGCAATCACTTTTTCACACAGGGCCATGAAGGTTTGGATTTTTTTCCCCTTAATAATAAACACCTTCATTTAAAAATTGCATTTTGTTTTTGCTTGTGTTGTCTTTGACTAATATTTAAATTGGCTTGATGTTCGAAACACTTAAGTGTGACAAACATGCAAAACAACAGGAAATCAGGAAGGGGGCAAACACTTTTTCACACCACTGTATGCATTGCGCTGCTGCCACATGATTGGCTGATTAGATAATTGCCTGAAGGTGTTGGGGTGTCACCAACAAAGTTCTTGATAAATGTATGTTCTTCTTTCTCATGCATACTGCATAAATACAGGCTATTCAGGTGCTGAAGGAAGGTGCTGAAGATCAGATTTTATAGTCTATATTACAATGTTAAAGGGTCGAAAGTGGGCAGAACATCTGGTATTGGATCAAGAAAGTAAAAGCAATATCTAATTTGATGCTAGCTGCATATTCAATCATAGAGGTCAAGGCATGTCACATTGGACAAAGATGACATATTGATCAATTCCAAGATATTCCTTCATACATCTCATCAGATGCCTTTTCATCCACAGCTTAACCTCTGTTGCGGCTTCTGCAGAAGACAAGCAATTAATTGAGTCAATGCGTTCAAATATTCTCATCTTGCCTCACGCATAATAAAGTTCACAGTTTAATATCACACAGTTTGTACACTGATAGTACACTTAAACACATTTCTATCAAGCTATTTAATTACATTTTTGAAGACAAACAAAGCATTGCAGAAATGTGAAAATGTAAAAACAGGCTCCACATTATCAGCATCCACTGCAAAGTATAAGCAAAGGCAAAAAAAAAAGACATTACTCATAATCAGGACTGAGGGAGGAGGTGGAGGAGGTGGAGGAGGAGAAGGGGGAAAGAAGCAATTCTAAAAACAGAGCTTGGTTTTATCTCCAGTTAGCAGCCCATTGTTTGAGAACGAGGCTGATAAGATCTATCAATTTTCTTTGCTGCTTGGTGCATAATGTGAAAATACACAAAAACCCTGTTTCTGGCTGGGCCTTGCTTTTGTTTTTTTTATGGCTTTTGTTTTCTTGTGAATGTTGTTTTGTTGTATTTGGCAGATAGACGAGTTCTGTCCCTAAAAAAAAGGCATAGTATTTTAGTATCACAAACGACAATGATGATTATTTTCTTCGAACAAATAGTTTATCATGGCAGCTGTCCTTGATATACTTTATAACGAATGTTTCTTTTTGTTAGTTTTTTATTTTTTGTTTGACATTATAGTCTCAGCCTAATTAAAACACAGAGGACAAGTTAAGTCATGGCCTCCGAGATCTAGAGTCATAAGCTTTTTCCCTAAGCGGCGATGATGAACAGAAAAAAAGCGAGAGAGAAAAAGAAAGCATCTCTCTAATGTCTTTATTTATTTATTTTGATCATCTTCCTCTTTCTTTCTTTAGAGGTCATGAGAGACATCTCATGCCTTGTTTTTCCCAGCTCAACTTTGATTTATTTATTTATTTATTTACTCTAAAAGCCTCCTCACTCTAAAGGAACATTAGTATGTCTAGAAGTTGGAGATAAGTATGATCTATTCCGAGATGGAGGGACAATTTTCACTAAGACCTTTTCCATGTTCCCCTCAAATAAAAAAAAAAAATCTCTACTTTTCCCAACAGCAAGAAAGAAAGAAGCCTTTACATAAAAAGAACAGTGATGAGAAATGTCAGGAAACGTGTGTGTCGAAATGACAAAGACATCACGCATGCATCACAAGACCATTTCTTGCATTTTGAAACCAGAAATAGACAAGAAAAGAAGAAGAAGAAACGTTTGTGTGCTATGTCTACTTTCTTTGTTTTCAGATGGGATAGCTGCTCTCTTCGGAATCGTTCGGAAGCTGCTATGTCATCCTAAAGGCGGAAGACTCGGCACCAAGAGACACACTTTGATGTGAGTCACTGGAGACCTGACAGACAAATGACTGATGTAGAACGTAGAGGCTGAATTGCTGTTTTTTTGTGTGTGTTTCATAACACACAAAGACTCAGTAGACTGATTTATAGCTATGACTGATGTCAGTATGAGTTTCTCCTGGTATTAGGACTGAGAAGAGGTAAAGTATAGAAACAGACAGTTGGGTGTAAAGTTGGTAACAATGTAACAGTAAAAACAGAATAACTATAGAATGGGGTAATTGATTTTGGTGGGGGAGAACAATGACCCATTAAAAATCATGTTGTTTTGCCAAGAAGGAGACACTCATTTTCATTTGATGGTGGGCTCTGCTCTGATTGGCTGGTTTATGTATGGTGACAATATTTTGGTTTTCAAAAAAGAGAACACAATGTGGTTAGGATGTTGTGGCTGGGGGGCTTCAAGTAGGCCTAATGTCAGTTATCAAGACATATAAATAACCTTAACAGTCTTTATTGCTAAATCATCTCATAAGCAAAAGGTTTTACGTTCTCTACCTTTAATGTTTTATTTTATGATTATATAAAAATATTATTAAATACAAGAAGTGGTGTAGATCAAGTATTCCATTATTTGTCAATAGAGGATGTATAACCTTACAGATAACGAGTAAATGTTCAAACTTTTTTAACTTAAAATGTGAAAAATAGTGCCTCAATCCTAATATTAACATCTAATATAACAATCTAATCTATCAAGAGCTAACTTCCTGTATATTTCAACTGTAATCTAAATCTCATTCAGGCAGTAATTAGTAAAATCATGTAGGCTGGATTAGCTCTGCAAAACCTTTAGCTTTTGGTGCTTTATATTGTGTCCTTGAGAACTTGAGATCCTGTGATCCACATTTCACAGGCAGTCACATGTCATTTCTAGGGTTCATATGTCAGTAACCTACAGACATGACAAATATCAGAACAAAATATAAGACATACCCTTTCAGACCATCTCAGTGTGATGTATCATCATTGAGTAATCCACCTCAGAATCCGGGTAAAATTCACTTGTTTCCAATTAAATTAAATCCCAGTTTAAATGTCAAAGCAGCTTCCCAGTGCATGATTTCTGCTCTGTCCAGAGGGGGTGTCAGAGATGGGGCAGGCTAATGACATCACTGAGCCAGATATTGGGCTATAAATGAAAATGAGAAGGGAAGGGATGTTTGCTCTCTTTTTTGCCCACACAGTGTTCACATTTCAAAATAAAAGTCCTTAGAAGGGATAAAACTGATACATACATAAATAAAAAATAAATTGCAAAAATAATAAAGGACAGGTTGTTTCTTTTTTATTTTGACCACTGTTAAGTATTTTGAAGAGCTAATCATTACAAATAATTACTTAAGTACTTGTGAGACTTTTGGTGGGAGTTTTTTGTCATCTTCAACTTCATCAACATAACAGTCCCTTATATCGACCAGTCTTTAGACAGATTCCTATTCTAAGGACATGTTCACACATATAGTTTATGTGCTTTGATTCAAATTATTTATCAATTTTGTAAACGTGGAGTGTTTCTCCAGTTGGTTTGTTTGTACACATGAAAAAGTCTAACCATATCAAAATACCTTACAGCAAGCCACGTAACAACATGCGTATTGGTCTCTGCTTATTGGTCAGATGAGTGTGGGGAGGGAGCAAAATTCTAGAAAGAAAAAAAAAAAGAGCAGGTGTGAACGCATCCTAATACACATTGCGATCATGAAGCCTACTGAGCACCACTTGGATTCAATTACAGTTGCAATAAAACCTCTGCCAGAGAATCACTCAGAGCAACAATAGTCAGTGGGCAGCCATCTCAGTGTCAGAAATTGCAGGTTTGATGCCTAGCTCAGGGGCACCTCAGCAATGGATGCTGGTCCTGAGGATTGAGCCAGCAACATTCTGGCCCCAAGCATGGTTCTTCAAACTTCAGGCCTATGCCTGCTACCTGAAAACTGATACAGACATCCAGTCAACCCCATTTTGTTCTCCATCAATAATAAACAGTCTGTAATCTCTAGAGAAAAAATGGATTATGTTTGTCAAATTCATGTTGATTCCAGACTTTTGGTCTGTGATGTATCTGAAAGAAAGGTTGGTGATAATACATCCAGCAAAGTGTCAATGGTGTGTTAATGGGGTAGGGGCAGGGAGGAGTGAAGAAAATATTTTTCTCTTGCAGCATCTTCCACCGTGACCTATAAATGTGAGGATATGGTTGGTTTCTTCTTTATAAATACTAAGCACTCTCCTCTCTGCCCCCTCCCATCCCCCCAATCCATCACATACCTGATCTCACATCACCTCTGATCAAAGCCTTCAGCAGCGGTGTGCCGAGTCGTCTCTGAAACCCACAATAAGACACGGAGATAAGGGGGGGCGAGGGTGCATTTGATGTTCTGAAAGCCTTCACAAATATTAGCCTGGTCATACTGTGGCAGCCTCGTTTTCCCATTAGCAAAAAGTAGGAGTCTGCCTACAGAATCTGCCTGCAAGCCTCAAAGTGTAACAAGCTAGAAACCACAAGCTGAAGAAGAATCCAGTTAAACTGAGACTCAATCAAAGAACTAAAATTCTGTCCTCAGCAAAACACCATTTTGGGTTGCCACACAAACCACTAACAACAAGCTCAGAAAATGTTTATGTATCGAGTTTGGAGGGGATGATGCTCTTGTGCCCTTGTGAAGATGACGAGGGCAAATGCAATGTTCTCTGTCTGGCAAAATGCAGTGCCTTGATTCAGTGCATTACAAGAAATCTATATTTTATCCTATCAATCAACAAAAATGTAATGCTGAAAAATGTTAGCAGCAGTTCTTTGTCTACAGAAATCTCCCATCTCTGCAGACCACTGTTAGTGCTGCAGCTCAAGAGTTCATACAACCTCACTTACTCAACAATGCAATGCTGTTGAGATCATTTCTTGGTCCATTAAGCCAGTCTTCAGGTCTTCTCTTGATACTGGGAGTATTTTACAGCTGGTCCAAACCTGACGCATGGCTAACACAGGTAGCATAACTAATTACTGAAGAGCAGGCAGAGAAGAACAGGATCGATGCTGCTCAATTCCATTTGTTTATCTGAGTATCAGAGTTTGTGCTGACTGCAGTTTTTCAGGAATTTCTCAAGTGAATGGTTTGAAACGTGTGTAGCAATTTAAGGATCACATTGTAGCATTGTATTCTTGTAAGGTCTAAAGGCTATAAATATCTGTTCAGTTGTGAGATGGCTGCAGCCAGCAAGGCTGAATTCTGCATGACAACAGGCTGCCAGCTTTTACAGATTATAGAGGGCTGGGGTCAGAGCTGCCTCTCCACTCTGAGTTGAGACTCTAGGACTCTTGATTTCCAAATGAAATGCAACATTTAATTTCATTGGGAACAGTGAGCAACAGTCCAGTTCACTCTCTGTTTCAGGAGTTCAAACTATCCTTCTTTACAGAGGGTGTCAATGAGTGTGTTTTGGACAACTGTCAGGTCAGTGTTGCTCCCTAATAGTAATTTACTCCCTAATAGTAATTTTATTAATAGTAATTTACTCCAACTTAGAATGAAATACAACTCATTTGGATAATAAAACTGGATTTTCTGATTTACACTGATCAAAAGACATAAAACAATAAATGCTTGAAATATGTCACTTTATTTGTAAACATGTAATGTAACGTAATGAATTTAATACGTAGGACCGTTTACTTTTTGAAATAAATTATGAAACATATATATAATATCATTTTCGTGATATTCTATTTCTCTGAGATGCACTAATACATGCCAACATTGGATATGCATGGACGGTCAGTGACTGACTAGCTATTTAGCAGTATTCCTTTATTCATTTCTTCAAATATTTTGATGTGTATTTCAACATAATATGCTTGTTTTGAACTACAAAAAAATAATGAATTAATGTTAGAATTCAACAACTGTGGTTATTATATGAGTAATATTTTATGTATTTACTAATAGTTAATTAAACAAGCATGTTAATCTTAGCCTCAGTCTAATCTCACTTATAAAGTGTGTGTCTTTTTCTCAACTCCACTGCTAGAAATACAGGACTGGTTTTTGTTTGAATGTGGGTACTGGACACACAGCCAGAATTTGAAGTTGTAGTGCAGGCAAAAAAAAAAATATGTCCAAGTTCTTTTTGTCAAACTAATTGGATTGTACTGTATTATTGCATTCTATAGTTACATCCACATTTACCACTGTCTAATCTGTACATGGCCTAGCACTAGTATAGCTGGGTCAGACATATTTGAATGGACTGGGAATTGGGGGGAAAATAACATCAATCAAATTCCAGCTCTTTGTTTCTTGTTTCCCTGCTCTTAAGAAAATATAATCTGACATTACTCATAACCCACAGTGGTGTTTTCAGAAGACAACAAAGCAGTTTAAATTACTGCAGTATTGAAGTACACTATAGGCAACATGCCTAATGCCAGATATAGGCTAGAGGGGTATGAAGCCCTCCAGCACTGAGCTGTGGAGCAGTGGTACTGGGTTCTCTGGAATAATGGAGCTCCATACAATACTTGATGACTTGGGGAGTACGTGGTGAGGTGGGGTGGTGATCATCTAACATCCTGACTTCACTAACACTCTTGTCATTGAATGCAATCAAATTCTCACAGCAATGCTCCAAAATTTAGTATAGTGAACAGTAGAGAATTACTCCAACAAAAGAGGGATTTTTAAAGTTTAAAATGAACACAAATATTTAATGCTGCTCTTCTGACAGTAGCCACCTTTCATGTAACCATATATAAATAAAACTTGAGCAGTGGCTATTAAACCTTAGGTTCATTTCTAGTAATTAACTGAGAACATTTTTACATACACTATGATGGACTGTTGTCCTGTCCATTGGATATTCCTGCCTTGCACCCGGTGACTCAAGGTGGGGTCTGTATCAACTGTAACCCCAATTTGTAAAAAAGTGGACTAGATAAAGGCTGACTGATCTAAACATATAACAAAAAGTAGACGAGACACATCCCTACCTAGTGCAGCCTAATTACACTGTTTATCTACAGATACTTAGGTCTTAACACCTATTGAAAAAGGTTCCAGTGACCCTTAGTTCTCAGGGGCTAAAGATCACCTGGTCAGTCTTAGCAAATCAATTAAAGGCCCATTTCACCATGTGAGCTACAGGGTAAGTCGATAATTAGCAACTTCACTTTCTTTCTGGTGAGTGCAGCCAGCCTGGATTTAGAGCTTCTTGGTTTCAGGCTTTGCTTAGGGAACCCCCAGGAGGTCGTATAGAGTAGATTAGATTGTAATTGCTAGACAGTTCCTTTTGAGTTTTTTGTTCAGATCAGGTCATGCTCCACAGTGATGTCAATTCATGTCCACTGGAAAAAAGAGAAAATGGGGTTGTGACATGGTTGCACAAGGAATAATATGTAGTTCCCTGCTGTTCCTCAGAGCCAGTGTGTGGTAAACAGTGCTGCACTCTGACATTTCCCGCCCATTGATTCCCATCAGCCTGGGCAACCTTTTGGAGTGTTCCTCACTGCCCTCTACTCAGTCCACAGGGAGAGCCCACGCTGGCCAGAGAGCGCGAGCTAGAAACTTACGATCAATCCCGAGTGCTATAAAAATACAGTGCAGTGCTCTACTCCATAGTGACAGAGACTGTGAAAAAAAAAAGCAACCAGCTAATCAATGGTGACCCAGAATTCCCAGCTCAGGGTCGATTCCGCCTCACTTTTCTTTCATGATCTAATGATCTTCACCAAGCATCTGTTTTCTGCCACACTGCAGGGGTGGCACAGCGAGGAAAAAGTAAAGGTTGGATGGGAGTCTCAAGCCTGCGTGAAAATATCTGAAAATATTTGCGTGAAAAAGAGTTGATTCAGTTTGCATCATTTTGTAGTGGATATGTGTTTCTGAAGTTCCAAATAACTTTTGACTTGGGTGAAATGGAATACTTCTAACACAATCAATACACCACAGGCCACTGTATGTACAAAATGTATTAGAGTTATACTCCTTGAGCCCTGAGAGTGAGAATGAATGATCACTGCCTTGTCTCTGACTCATGTCATTTGTTCTTGGAATAAAGAGTATGCATAACTTTCTCTCCAAACTTTATATTTTCCCTGTTTTCCATGTCTTTCTCTCTTGCACTGTAAAATGTAAATGTAAATATCTTATTTAAGTTGAATGGAAAAATCATATCTACAGTTTTATTTATTTCTGCAAATGCATATAGATGCATAGCAGTGTTGGTCTTGACTCAGACTTTTCATGTTCATGGTGGGCACCGATCAAATTACGTTCGTACTACCAAGTACCAATTCACATCAAATTAATTGGTAAATTAATTTACCATACTTAAATACTGGTACAAGTGAGCTGAGTTAGGAACATGTACCTACTGGCAATGTAGCCCACAGGTGATCTGGGCATCAGCTGGCAACATCTAATCATAACAATTTGGAATACAGGTGTACAGCTGCTAAAGTCTTTCACACTCATTACAGATACAGCTTGTATGCTACACAGGAAAAAGTCATCTTTTCCAGTTAATATAAATCCACACTCTTCTCAGTTAAATCAACACTTTCAAAATAGTTAAACATTCAACAACAAATCAGTGTTGGTGTGTGTGAGTTCCTTTTTAGCCCACAAAACAAGGTTCAAATAATTCTAATGGATTATAAAACTATCACTGCTCTGAGTTTTCATTTATCTCCATAACATTGTTAAGCTATGTACACTATAATCATGGTTGCTATTTTTTTGTCCTCCACATTTAACCCATCCACACACATACTAGTGAGTTAAGTGACTTGTTCAAAAGCACTTCAGTCATTTCCCACCTGCTGAGGGATTTGAACCAGCAACCTTCTCAGAGGAGAGTGCAAACTCAGTGCAGTTAAGATTCCCACATTTGAAGAATTTTCAAGGGTCAGTGGAGTATAATTAAGTCTTTGCAGAGTCTTGTGCACTGCTTGTGTTCTGTCTGTAGTGCAACATGTGTTGAAAACAAATAATTCTTTTCTAAATTATATCCACTATATTATATCCAGAATAAAAACCTGTACTGCTTAGCCACTGCCTCTTTAAGATCTTGCTTCAATGCTGCATCGCTGGACTGCCAACACACAGCTCCACTTCACTAGGTAACACACACCTGTGCCACAGCCAGTTGTGTTCTCTTGCACTCTGGCTGCTGATGGCAAGGAAGCATGGCCTGTATGAATTCCAGGTCATAGTGAAGCTACTTTAAATTGAAGGAAATGAATGCCCACTTCTTTAAACTCTTAAAAAGGTTCTTTGCTCAGAATCTCTTTAGAAAAAAGTGATTCTTCTATGGCATCAGTCAAAGAATCCTTTGTATCCCCTTTTTTTTAAGAGCATATAAGAACACCCGCAGGGCAGGGGTCTTAAACCCCCCCAAAAATATACTTTCCCACAAACATGTGTTTTCCCAAATATCTCTCCTGCACTTTCTTATCTTCATCCTTCATGCTCTTAATACACACTCTTCGTCTCTTATAACAACATGTTGCACAGCAGGACCCCCACTCTGCTACCTCAAGGCTGCTGCGTTATCTTTCCACACCTCCCTCTCTGTCTCTCCCTGCATTTTTTATCTGCTCTTTCAAGTACCATTTTCATATCGCTGAGCCGTCTGCACCCGCAAGCGTTCTCTCCCCGAATTCTTTCCTCTCTGCTACAAAACACCTGCATCTTGGGCCAGCTCACGTTCTTAGGCCCCCTCTGGCTTCCCACATTTGATCAGGGGATGCAAACTGGCCTTATGAATTTTTATAAACAAGCACTCGTTAACAAGGGCCAGTGGCAGATGGCAGTGTTGGCGCTGGCTACAAAACACCACCACAGTAGAATGTAATGTGATGTGGGTCGTTCATTGATTTACCGAACTTGCACACACTGGGCCAGACAATCGAGTTTGCAGTGTCTGTTCCAATTATAGCATTCCTAACATTTCCAACTTTAGTCAGTCTGTCCTCTACAGAACAATGCAGAGACACAATCCAGAAGAATAGAAAGAGGGGGTGATTGGCCCTATCCTTTTGCCCTCAGAATAGTGTGTATAATAATTGTATTTTATGTGGCTTCCTGGTGGCTCATGGAGCAAGAATTCAGCCTGGAGTGCAGTTGTGAGCCCTGCGGCTGCACAACTGTTGAAGATCTGCTTCAGCGAGGCACAGTTGGCTCAGCCTTGGCCTGGGAATAAAGCTATTGAGGCAGGTTGAGTTCTTAGGAAATTATCACTCTTTGGCGCCCTCTCTGGATGCATTCGTTTTAACTTTTGGGTGTTAAATTTAACAGCTGGTTTGAGACATGAAACGTAAGTCAGCTGGCTCATTTATAGCATTATTATGTTTGATTATATATTATAGTATTTTCTCAGTTTAATAAAATAACAGCAAAAGGGAAATTTTGGCTTCACCTACCTACGTAGAAGCATTAGTACCAAGTAAGAGAAAAATGTTTACCAAGCGAGAGAAAAATATTATATTTATTATATCATTATTTTACTCAATAAATATTACTGTATATAAATGAACAGAGGAACAACTCTTCTATTCTTTATCTTATATACACTGAATATAAGTATCGTGGTGCAGACCCCTCCACAGTCTTTATAAAAGACTCTCAGCAGCACTTCCTGCTGTTAACTGTCACAGATATTCACACTGGGAATTTGCACACTTGCATCAGAACTTGGTTGTGTCTCTGCAGCACCTTATAAGAAAACCTTATCCAGAGGTTACAAATAACGGTGCATAAGTACTTAATCACTGTACTTAAGTCGATTTTTATCTGTACTTTCCTTGAATACTTAATGGTATTTATTTATACTCCCTACATTTCACAAAGGAAATCTGTACTTTTATCTCAATACATTTTCAAAATGTTATTTTAAGTGTTTAATTCACCTATTTATAATCAAAAACCAACTGAATGCACTGCTGCTAGTATTTCTGAATCTGTTAAACCTTCAAATAACATAAAAAAAAGTTTTGGAGCTGTAATCTGATATACAATGTTTACAAAAATATCTTTGTGAATCTACTCAACTATTTAATGTGATGATCCGCACTAACAGATCAATTCTCACTGACACACTGCTGCATCCTCACAAAACCATATATTATCACTTTTATCATCAGTGAACTGAATATGAAACTGATAATCTCAGTATTTTAATTACATTCATTTTAGATTTGGATGCACAAAAAAGCAGAGATTAAAATGTCAGTTGTATGATTTTGCAAATGATGCTGTAATTCTAGCACAAAACAATTACTTACACAGGGTTGAGTACATTTCAAATTTAAAGCACATTTCAAGAAATATCCAAAACAAGACATTAGCCTTACGAATACTTTTAATTTTGAACATTAAGTAGATTATAGAGTGTGTACTGTCATACTTTCACTTGAATAAAAATGAAAATCATACTTCATATTTTGCCTCTGGTCTTATCAACATATTTTGCATATATTTGTACACAGTGTAGACCTGAAACTCTCTTGTTGCTGTAAATTAGATACATTTTATTCCTGACCTCACCACAGGCATGTCAGTGCAGGAATGTTCTGATGAGTTCTGCAAACAGCCATAAAACTTTGACTTGATTTGAAAAAACAACTAATTAGGTCCAAAAGATATGGATTAGTCAATAGTCTTTATTTTGATTAAATAAAATACTGATTCAGAATAAAAATTCCAAGAAAATAATTTGATTTTCTGTTTTCTGTTTAATTTATTCTCAGCTTGTGAACCTGAGATCAATGTTGAGACATTTGAAAAGCTTGTGATTTTGAAAACTTGCATGATTCAGTGTGTTGATCTTGATTTCTTGGCTGAGCATCGAGGCCTTTTCTCTTAGGAGTGTAAAATATACCCAAAATAAACCACTGGCTTAAAAAATCTTTTCAAAAAACAATAATCTGTTCTGGCAGGCATGCATAATATGCTTTTTTCTCCTTTACAAATAAATGAATGTGTTGAAGAAGGGTTTTTTTTTCTGATTTTGAGCATATACAATGGCAGCCATGAAGATAAGCTTTTCAAAGGTCTTAAAGCAGCATATTCCTGGGCTCCTCCTACACTCGCAAAGTGTAATTCACACTTTCCATCTATTTCTGGACAAGCTGAGAGATACAGAACTGTCATTGAAAGGTCTGTTCACAGTATGGTTCACAGGACTCTTCACAATATGACTTGAGTTACACAGTTCTCACTTGCATCATCCTGCTTGCTTTACAAGAGTTACATAGTGCAGTAATTAGTGTGCTGAACCGACAGAAGTAATGGAGTTTCATCATGATTTCAAATCAAATGCAGTGGGTTCTTTTTTATAATAATCTTCTCCCTGTATTTGCAGGTCAAGTGTCACTGTTAGGTTGGTCCACCACTAAGAGTGGCTCTGGTCAAAAAACAATCACTGATAAAGGGCAAACAGGTGAAAGATCATCTAAAACTGGTGCAATGGATCATGGATAATCTATGATCCATACAAATCACAAGCTGCAACTTATGATTGCAAACATACTGAAGATGTAATGCATCTGTTAGCATTGTGTAATCTGCAGGCATAAACCACATTCATCTGAAAACACGTCAAGGAGGCCATTTTTCAGTATGTCCAATAATGCTGTAATCCACAAAGGAGTCTAATAGAAAAACTCACTCAATGAGGTTTAATGTAAGTGCATTCCATCTAATATAATAGACCTCCCACCAAACAGTTCAGTGCCCTCAAGTATAACATAGCTAGAACTGTAGTTGGAAAGAGGCCATTGTGCCACAGGAACTTGGGGGCAGCCATGGTTTAGGGATTAGGGAACTAGCCTTGTGAATGATACTAAAAGATACTAATACAAACAAACAAGACATTTCAAAATAAAAAATCACTAAAAAAACAGATAGATAATAATAGATAAGACAAAAATGGACTGAAAAAAAATAAAACAAGTAAATAATATCTGTGCCATTGTGATCACACCTCTGTACACCAGCAAGGATTTGCCATGTCAATGTTTCTATCAGTGGCCAGTGCGTGTGGAAATAAACAGAATACCTTTTAAACCATTTTCCCCATCTTTTTCCATGTCAGTGTGTGCGTGTCATTTCTTTCATCCAGCACATTCCCCTTTGTTCTTTTCTTCTTCTATGCATCACTGGGTGGTATTGACGGTGATTCAGTCTGTCAGCTACTACGTTGTTCAGAACCCCTGTACCATGTGTGATTGTGTGTGTTTCGTGTGTGTGTGTTTCGTGTGTGTGTGTGTGTGTGTGTGTGTGTGTGTGTGTGTGTGTGTTTGTAAGCACCCTCTCTGAACAAATCAGCTCATAATTTGCACCAGACCACTTGTTTGCTGTCAGCCAATTTATGCATTAAATCCTGCCACCGTTATAATTGAAATGTGATTAATTTTCTGTGCTGGCATAGAGGGGTGGGAGTTTGGAGAGAATATTCTCAATCCTTGCTCAGGAAAGTGTGAGAATTACATGCCCTGTCTTCCATGTGGTTTGTGGTCACAAATAAACCGTGCAGGATATTTATTAGGTTATGTAAAAGGAAAGGGGAAAAAAATCAATATGCACATTTACTCACAGACACATTATGCTTTGGTGAAAACATAAGCAATATTGTGGATTTTTGTAGATTGGCCAGTATTTTGTGGCACTGTATGTTTTCCCAGCTATAAAGAGCTGCAAGTGTGACAGAAAGTGTGCACATAGCTGTTTAAATGAAGCCCTGCTTCTTTCCCATTGAATAAATACTTAGGGGTTTATGAGTAGAGCACAAAGGAGTTGAATAATTAGGTGTCTCTTCACCACACAACAATAACATTGAATGCCACGCACATGGAAAGTTCTGAAATTGTTATTTTGGACAACCCAGGAAACTTTGCGCTTTGCAAGGAACAAACTTTTCCCACTCTGGAGCGGCTTGTTAAACATCAATCTGACTGTATTTTAAACCAGTCATGTGGTGCACAAACCTAGTATAATTGGCCAGTCTCCTAGAATAGGAGAAATTGCAGAGCAAATAATAATAAGTGGGTTTGCAAAACACGACTGAATGCTTTCTTTGTATGTGTTGACACAGCTAGCATGATTTTGTTGATTGCACATATACATTTTCCTTCTAATAACAGTCATCTTGCTGTATGTCAACCCACAGTAGACATGCCCTTGGTACCACAAGACAACATAATTGAAAGCTATAATTATTTCTGAGATATTTACCACTGGGACAATGTTAATCTAATCAGACATTGACAGGGACGTGCACAAGTCACTGTAAGCGAGTCTGTTGAGTCTCTGGGGTTCAAGTCGATTCTCGAATCTTGCTGTTAGTTTAGCCTCATGATTAGCTCCATATATTGTAGTTACAAAAGTAAATGGGAACTGTCACGGTTCTAAATACACACACACACACACACACATATACATACTGTATATACTGTATATATATTTCATAGTATTTAAAATAGAGAATGCTTTCATAAATATGAGGAAAAAAGACACTTGAAAACGAAAAAACAGGCTTTTCATTTAGAGATATTCCGAGTCAGAGTGTCACTCTTTAAAGCCATGAGTGTGGTGAGGACAGTTTTTCACACAATCAAAAGATCCTTGGAAACTGGAGAAAGCAGAAGAAAACAGGTCTGACACAACTACCTGTCCACCAGAACCTATCCCTTCCACACTATTTCAGACCTTCTTCCTGTCATTTCTTTTATCATAAACAGCTTGTTGTCATCAGGTCCATCATATTCCATCTACCTCCAAGGCTGCTAACTGTTTATAGTTTTTTAAGCTATTTGATCAGTGATGTGAATGTAAATGGCAGCGATAGCTGCACCACAGGCAGGTTTTCAGAGTGTGTTTTGCGGGACCCGCTGGAGATAGGTCCTCTTATCCATTTTCTTTCCACTCTCCATTCAGATTACAAGTGTTATGTGTCAGTAATCGTACTTGTGTGCATTTGTTTTCTCTCCCATCCCATTTGTTTTTTCTCTTGTCTTTTGGTTGTATTTCTCTATCTTAAGTTGGCTGGTGTGTCACTCATTGTTTCTGTGCATCAGTCACTATGACCTGACTGATATCTTGTGACAGCACTAGACTGTCAGCTCTTGCTTTATTTGTTTGTGGCTCTGAAATGCTTTGACAGTTCCGTTAGCTTACTTAGCTTTGAATGTCTTCTTTATAGACTTTTTAACTTTGAAGCCTTGAAGTTTTTAAAGCTTTGATAACTGATTGCTCAGTCTGATAGCTCCACTAATTGTTTATTACCCAGCTGTGTCAGTTTTCTCAGTTCTTTCAATACCAATACCCTATTGCTTTTCTCCTTGGAGGGAGGTCAAAGTAGACTTGTGCACACATACATTTCCCCCATTTCATCATGGTGTGATAGTGCAGAACAGAGATTTGTTGTGATTTTCTGGTTAATGGCTTTGATGGCATTCAGTGACAGGACCATTAGTGAGCATTAATGAGGTCAGGATGTTGGATGATCACCACCCCACCACATCCAGATCTCCCAAACTCATCCCAACAGTACTGGATGAAGCGCCATCAATCCAGAGAACTCCGATCCACTGCTCCACAGCTCAATGGTGGGGGGGCTACCATTATTTTCATGTTGATCTGCAGAGAGTCCTATTCTATTGGAAATACTTTTCTACAGGGATAGCATTCACACATCTGTGTCAGCAATGGGTGCAAGTTAACCCATAATAGCCCACAATGACATGATGTGGAAAGTTCTTTACAGCGTTTTGTCCTTCACTTTATCTCATGAAGCCCCTAAGCGTCATAGACTGAACATCTTGGACGTGTCACAGGACAGTGTGTGAATGTGTGAACGTATGACTTACAACATGACATGTCTGGTCAGTGCTTGAGATAAAAGCAGCTCTGTTTAAGTCCTGAAACTGCTAATGTGACGTATGTTACATTGGGATTTTAACCCTAAAATATTTAGAAGTCATGACTGTTCCAACTCAGGTATTTGATTACTTTTAAACATGGGGTCACAATCACTGAACATATTCGTTAGAAGTGTGTCCAAGGATTGATAATTCTATATTATTATACAATTATATAATAGAATATAGGATTATATTCTAATAGTGATATGTTTTTAGTAAATCTGGTGGTTTCCTGCTGACTACACTTTCTATATAATTTCTCCAAGAGAGTTTAGTCTTCTGCACAGATCTGTACATCACAAGGAAAACAGAGTTGTCTGAAAAAGTCAGGCACCTCAGTACTGGTCTCTGATGTAACATGAATGTGGGTGGGCCTCAGTTGTTAACAGCTATCCTTGACTGCACAAGTGCGAGCATTCACATGGTTTTGACACATGGTCCGCACAGAATCTGAGTGTCAATGGGACCTTTCCTTTAACAGCAGAGGCAGAGTCAATATTTGAATTGTAGCATTAGCTGGGGATAGAGGCCAGCGAGCTGACTGAAGCTGACAGGTCCACTCCTGTGTGGACACGACTGCTGACAGACGTTATAGAAGACACTGTCCAAACGCTGACCTAACACACAAAAAGTAAAGAGAAAGAGAGAGAGAGAGAGAGAGAGAGAGAGAGAGAGAGAGAGAGAGAGAGAGAGAGGCAAACAGAGAGACATCAACAGAGAGAGCACACCAGAAGAGGAAGGAAACAGAGGGAAGAAAGTGCAAATGAAATAAAAGAAAGACAAAAAGGTGGCAGATAAACATCTAACGTAAACAAGCATATAGACCCACTGTGCTTGCACACAGGAATTTGTCCTCCACATTTTACCAATTGATGCAGTGAAACACACACATACACACTAATAAATTCACACACCACGGGGCAGAGAGCATACATGCCCGGAGCGGTGGTCAGCCTTATCCAAGGCACCAGGGCAGAAATTGCTCAAGGGTACATCAGTCATGTCCTGCCAGTTTAGAGGATTGAACCAGCAACCTTCCAGTCAGTTCCTTAACCACCAGGCCACAGCTTCCCCAGAGCAAAGAAAATCTACAGAGAAAGTGAGACAATGAGAAAGAAAGAAAGAAAGAAAGAAAGAAAGAAAGAAAGAAAGAAAGAAAAGAAAAGAAAAAAAAGTCATCACAAAGTAAAAGAACAAAAAGAAAGGGAGAGAGTGAAATGTATAAGAAATTGAAAATAGGGAAGATAAAGAGACAAGCATTGATGAGAAGGAGAGAAGGAAAAGGAGAAATACAAAAAAATTCCTAGAAAAGTGTAGATGAGGGAGTGAAATGAAAAAAGATAAGAAGAGAAAGGTGGATAAATGAGACATGGAGATTAAATTAAAGAGAGTAAAGAATATAAAAGAAACTAAAGACAATACGGTAAAAGAAAAAGAAGGACATGCCCTCACAGAGAACATGAACAAGAAAAAGAGAAAGAAAAAAGGAAGAGATTGATGAGAGAGAGAAAGATTAGCATGGATGAGAGAAAGAGAGAGAGATTGATTAGATTGGAATAAGGGCAAGGAAAGAAATGAGTCTCAGTATGAACAGTGACTCTATCTCCCAGTGGACAGACTCTGAGGAGATGGATGATGGAAGAGGAGGAGAAGAGGTGAAGAGGACATTTGAACATCGCATTTTTCCAGTCCAGGGAGAATGGGAGGATGGGGAGTGTGTGTGTGTGGATCAGTCAAGGGGAATTTGACGGTTACAGACTGACATCAGCAGAGCTTTCCTCAGCCCGGAGACAACACTCAGCTCAGGACACTGAAGGAGAGACTACAGGGACTGAATACATGCTGAAGGCACTTCACTGAGACACTTGACAGTAGCTGTTCCTGTGTGGGCAACAATCAGCAGAAGTCAACTGCTGTGGTAACTGTTGCACTAAAGAGTGCAGAGTACAGAGAAAATAAGTTATCCAGCCTTAAGACATTAAAGAGAACACAACATGAAATTATGATTATGAATTATGATTAAATTATGAGATAAGCAGAGATAAGCAGATTTAAAGTGGTATTGTGTAGCAACTTTTAAAATGACATTCAAAATCATTTTAATGGTACATTGAACTGAAAGAGGGAGAAATGTGTACCTATCATTGCTGCTCTGGGCTGGAACTCTGATACTGTAACTGTGGTGAAGGTGCACAAGAGTGTATGATGTTATGTAACCTCGTGGGAAGTCTCAAAGTGCAAATTCCACTTGCAATTCCATGTCCACGTCCTGACTGGGGAGACCCATTTTTATAATGGCTAAGGGTGTTTGATAGTACTGCCTTGCTTGTAATAAAAGTAGTCATACCCATAGTCCCTCAGGGCTTTTTCTTGTAGAAAATTGTAATTTATAGTGATTGATATATATATATATATATATATATTACTATTCTCTACAAGAAATGTACACACACACAGCCTGGCCAAAAAAGGACACACACTCTAATATTTCAGTAGTCCGCCTTTAGCTTTGATTCCAACATGCACACAATTTGAGCCCAATGAATCTTGGCATTGTCATCTTGGAGTATGGCCATGTCATCAGGGAAGAAAAAAATGATTGGATAACCTGGTTGTTTGGTATATTCAGGTAGTCAGCTGACCTCATTCTTTGGCACACATAATGTTGCTGAACCAAGACCTGACACCTGCAGCAATCCCAGATCATAGCACTGCCCCCACAGGCTTGTACAGTAGGCACTAGGCATGATAGGTGCATCATTTCAACTGCCTTTCTTCTTATCCTGATATGCCCATCATTCTGGAACAGGGTAAATCTGGACCCATCAGACCACATGACCGTTCATTGCTCCAGAGTACAATCGTTATGCTCCCTAGCAAATTGAAGCTGTTTTGCCAGTTAACTGGTTTTCTTATGTTTTGTCTTTTGCACTGTGCATGTGGAAATGCTCTGACGTTCACTGTTAAACATATTCCTGAGTTCAATTGTTGTTTGATTTGTAAATTTATATATAAATTTAAATTATGTACATTTACCTATACAGTTATGGACTGGCCATCTGGCGAACTTTGCAAAATCCCTGTGCCATTGTTAGTGTGAAGGGCAGTTCAAATTAAATGAACTCTATATATATATCCATGTCTATGTTGCTGTTTATGTCATCAAGAAGCACTTTTACTATGTAAAAAAATTCAGTCCAAGAAGGACTGATCAGTGAAAGGTGAACACAAGTCGGTTTTGGTTTCCAAATGATCCCCTTCTGTATACATGAAAGAAACGTAGGTCCTGGAATAACCGCTCCTGCTCTTACACAGTGCACAGTATGTTTAAAAAAGCCATTTGAGATTTAGTATTCAACTCCCTGCTGGAGATATAGTGCACTATTTGGAAAAAGTCAAATTTTCACAACTCATATTCACTGCAATAGAGAGGAGTAAGAGGTCATTTGAGATTCAGGCTGGGCTTAGAACTTGAGGTTGGGACTAGATTTAATGAACAGAAATCCAACATTAGGATTTGAAGTGAAGGCTAAGGCTAAGGTGTCTGGCCAGTAGATCACCCTGGCTCAAGTTATTAAGAAAGTTAAATGTCAGCTGTTTCATGTACAAACATTTTGTCCCACATACACTTTATGTCCAAATGTTTGTGGACATCCCTTCAAATGAAAGCATTCAGCTTTTCTAAGTTGCACCCATTGCTGACACAGATGCAAATACACACACAGCTTATCTAGTCCCCGTTGAGAAGAACTACCAATAGAGTAGGACTCTCTAGAGCAGATAAACATATAACTATTGGCACCATACCAAATGCCAGACATGGGCTACAGGGATATAGAGCCCCCCATCATTGATCTCCAGGGCAGTAGAACAGTGTTCTTTGAAATGATGGCTCTTTTGAGATTAGCTGGGGGGTTGGTGTAAAATGAATAAACCAGAAGAACAATGTTTTGTGAACTAATAAGAACAATAGATATTTTTAGTTTAAATGAGAAGCATTTTGTTTGGAGAAGGGAAACATTACATTCCATCATAAAAACTATATCCCAAATATGAAACCTTGTGGTGGCAGTATCATGATTTGGGCCTATTGTTCTTCATTTGGGCCAGGGCAGCTTACATTGAATTGTTCTGAATTGTTCCAACAAATTCTAAAGGAACATATCAGGATATCTCTCTGTGAGGACATGGGTCATGCAGCAGGACTATGACTGCTTAAAGAAGAATATAGTTAATGTTTGGAATGGCCAAGTCAAATTACTGACCTTAATCCAATAGAAATGTTGTGGAAGGACCTGAAGCAAGCAGTTCACAGAAGGGAACTCACCAACATAAGGAAAGGGCAAAAAGTCAAGTCAATGTGCAGGACAAATCAACAGAATCCAGAAATGTTCAGCTGCAGTTATTGCTACATAGGGACATAAAACCACATACTGAAAGCAAAGGTTCGCATAATTTTGCCACACACGATGTGTAATACTGGATCATCAAGTTTTAGTCCAAATTTATAAGGAAATATAGACAATTCTAAATTATTCACAAACGTTCTTGCATCGCTTTATAAAGCATGTGATGCAATGCATCTGAACTTGGTGTGCCAAATATATGCAGAGGATCTTGTCCCAAATAGAGACAATAAAAGTTGTTAAATAAATAAATAACTATGTTCTTTCCTTGTACTAGTCATACTCTCATCCCTAAGGCTAAAACCTACCTGTGTAGAAAACACTCCTTGAGGTGTTACTAAATATGCAATCTTTTATGGAAACTGGTGGTGTATGTGAATAGAATACTCATTCAGTTAATGTTACATTTGCTAATGTTTATGTAAACAGTTGGTATAAATTAATTTCTAAAAGTTTGTTTAAAGGTTAAACAAAACCAGGACAGATGGAAATTTCCACAAATCCTGAGCAGTCAGTGCACACAGATTCCTTGTTGTCAACAAGTGTTGGTGACCAAGTACCCAATGAAGGAGAACCTTCCAGAAGGACAACCATTTCTACAGCACTGTGGCCACTCCTCAGTAAAATGCATATGACAGCCCATCTGGAGTTTGTCAAAAGGCACCTAAAGGACTCAGACCATGAGAAACAGAAGTATTTATCTTTTGGACTGAAGGCCAAGTATCAAAGCTGGAGGAAACCAGGCACTGCTCATCACCTAGTCAATACCATTCCTACAGTGAAGCATGGTGGTGGCAACTTTATGCTGTGGGGATGTTTTTCTGCAGCAAAAACTGGGAGACTAGTCACGATCATGGGAAAGATGACGGCAGGAATGTACAGAGACATCCTTTATGATATCCTGCTCCAGAGCGCTCTGGACCTCAGGCTGGGACAAAAGTTTATCTTCTAACAAGACTATGACCCTAAGCACACCGGCAAGATAACAAAAGGGTGGCTTCAGGACAACTCTGTTAATTTACATTTACATTTGCAGCATTTAGCAGACGCCCTTATCCAGAGCGACTTACAAAAGTGCTTTGCTGTTAATGTCCTTGAGTTGCCCAGCCAGAGCCCAGACTCTCGTCATCTCTGCAGATATCTAAAAATTGCTGTGCACTGATGCTCCCCATCCAATCTGACGGAGCTGGAGAGGTTCTGCATAGAAGGAGAAACTTGTAGCATCATACTCAAAAAGACTTGTGACTGTAATTGCTGCCAAAGGTGCTTCAACAATTATATTTCAACTTCAGCAGTTATATTTTTGTGTTTTGGTGGTTGTTGTTTTTTTAATAAGTTTGCAAAGATTTCAAACAAACTTTATTCACTTCAATATTGTGAAGTATTATGTGTAGAATTTTGATGGATAAGGCTGTAACATAAAGTATGCAAAAATATGTCAACTCAAAGCGCTCCCTCAGTTTCCCTGAGGGAACCCTCCCAAGGGATCAATAAAGTTCTATCCTATCCTAGATAGTGTCAAAATGGTAGCGTGCCAAGTTGAATAGTCCTTTGCACTTGTAAAAAAAAAAATAATAATAATAATTTAAATGATTTGATATAGATGGCACCCATTTTCACTTATTTATTAAAACACAAAAATATATAGGAGAACACTGAGACAGTGTGGCTGGAGCTGAAATCCACAGGTTCCACCCGTCATCAATTTGTTTCCATGCTCTAATTAAAACAAATTAAAGCACGGAACCAAAAATGCTGAGTAATGAAGTTGACGTTCTTCTCAAGCTATACTGATGCACTGTGTGTGTAATAAATCCAGTAGACAAGGTTTGTTCCCACTGCTTCTCACTGCAAATTATCCAATCTAATGGACAAAGGATTGCGCTGCCAAAATGTAATTATATACAAACACTCAGAGCTACAGAACACTTAGGCTAACACACCGAATAAAATATCGTTAAGCTCCCACAGGCATTTCTTGCACGTCTGAGTGTTTCTAATTCTGTCAATGTATTTTTTCTCATCTGCCTCTGTGTAGGTAGTTTAATTTAAATCATTTTTTGATAAGCACTTATGAAAGTTGAAGATGACTTGAGGGAGATAAAGCTGTCGAGATGCATTGTGGAGGTGGCATTTGAAAAACTGTCTGTGTTGGGGTTTGTGTGTGTGTGTTTGTGATTTGAGAGGGAAAGAAAGAAAAACAAAAAGTGTGTATCCGTGAGACAGAAAGTGCGAAAAAGGAAAGGCCAAGGAAAGTGTGTGAGTGTGTAACCAAGCCTGGTATGCCATGGTATGGCAGAGTGACATTTTGCACGAGGGTTATTGAGCACCAATTTTACAGCTTAAGAGAACAAGTGAAAAAAACAAAAAAAACAATGTGAAGGACACATCGGCCTTGTCATCAGCTATCAGCACCACTGTGACATTTTCCGACCGTCTTTCTTGTGCTTTAAAAGCACAAATGAGAAACAGCATGATAGTGTTTAGTGTCCTCAGCCTGGTAGAAAACACTGAGACGAGGATGTGGGTCGAGTTAGTGTGTGTCACATTGACTCAGTCAGGTCGTGAATCATGCTTAAAGAGAAGCCATATGATAAGACAGTTGAGGAAAATAGATGGCACTTGTAGACCCTCAAAGGACACTTATCCTGTCACTTAAATGCTGAGCAGAAGCATGAATGGAAGTCATGGAGGCATAGGTTCTGATTACAGAGATATCTCTATTTACTGTGGATCCCAGCATTAGCCCTAGGGCTTCTATAAGCAGTGCCTAGTGTCACAAGGAATTTGCTCAGTGCAAATCGGAGATGACCACAGGGGATGGCTTCATCACAGTGCTATCTCAGAAAGGGCGTATCCCAAAGACCTTCAAAATGCCTCACAGTCTGGGAGCACGGTGGCTGTAATTAAACTTCTGGCCCAATGCACTCGAATCATGGAACAGCAGGTGTCACAAACCTTCCAAAGATCAAACAACAGGCCAAGAGTAAGTGCAGTGTGGATGAGAATACTGGGAAACATCCAGAATGAGTTTTTATTGCTATCTCGAAGCCCAAAGTGAATCAAAATACATTTTTATTTCTGTTACTTTGACAATCTTGTGAATAATATTATGACTTTTATAAACTCTTAATCCTACATTAGACAGTTGATAATAAAAATGTGACAATGAAGACTTTTTTCTGGAAAAAAAAAAGGTTGGTTTAAACATCTACAAGCTATGTTTGACAACTACATCAGGAAACCCATCAAACACTTGTGACACAATAATAAAAAAGTGACAAAGCAGATCATTCAGATCGTAGAACTGATAAAAACTTCACCCTGCAGAGGAAGGTAAGGTTGAGCCTACTACTCAACATCAGTTATTTGAGTAAGTTCTCCCTTATTCATCTTGGTTCATTAATCTCGTCAGTCATTTTTACTGATGTTTTGAAGCCGCCTGCCCGCGTTATGCAATCTAAGCCATTAGAGAAAGGACCATCAGTTATGAACAGACTATGCCCCGAGAGCTCAGTTTGCTATTATACCAGCAGAAACAGGAGCTATTATTTAAACACAGCAGTTAATTACTGGCTCTTAAAAATAGGCCCAAGACAGCAGAAGCCTTGCAGCACTCTGCCGCTGACAGGCTCCTTTCGCGACGTGGTAACCGGAGGCCGATTGAAAGCTGATAGTGTCTGGCACTTACGCACATCTAATACCTATTAAATCTACCCATTAGCAAGGCTGTCAGACCGGATACACATACAGAACGCTTATGCTGCTCTCTAAACTGACTCAGTCACTAAGCTGACATATTCCTGTACAGTATATCATGTTTCTCTCATCATTCTAGCACAGCCAAGATCTACTACTAAGCCAAAGATGTGGCGGGAGTGCAGGCACAAGCTGTCAATAATGATCTTTCACTGTGCTGAATATGTATCATCAAAATCACAAAGAATCTTTCAGCCACTTCAGAAAAGTGGGTCCATAACATGGAAGGTTGTGGCAAGTTGTTGCAATATGCAAGTAAGTAGTATTTAACCACTGATAAAGATGCGCTCCAAAGACAAAAAAAAAAAAAAAAAAACACCCTAATTTCATCACTCAAAGCCCAAGTGAAAGTGGAGGTGTGGATTATGCACAGTATATGTAGCAGGATATGATGCATTATGCTAATATTAGTAAATGATGGTAATGAATTAAAGGTGGTGGTGTTTAAAAGCACAGAGAGATGGCTACCACATGTAGAGAAGAATCATCTCAGTGCATCATCTCCGTGGAGATTTACACCTACTTGTGTCTTCTAATTTGTACTAGTAAGAAAGAGTTCATTTCAGCACAAGCCTTTGCTATGTGGTTAGTATATGGAAAGTCTGGGAGAAAGATTTAGAAAGTTCAACTGCTAATGGGTTAGAATTTATACACGCTTTATAAGTCCAGGTCTTATATAGTTTATATAGTTCAGCCCAAGTGTAGATTGTACACGTAAGATATGTAGATACCTACACGTAAGTTGTAGAATTGTAAAACATCATCACAGGACCTACAGGTCTCTGTTTACCACAGTTCCTGTCTCAAGTGCAGCATCCACCATGACAAGAAGACGGCACAAGTTTGATTTTCATGGGAGATGTACAAGGAGGAAACCATTGCTTGTTGTTATTTTGGCACAGTAACAGAAAACATGTTTGGCATGACAGTATTTGAGCACAAGAACCTCATAACATCTGTGAAGCATGGAAGTGTGATCATTTGGAGCAGTAGTTTCAATGTTGTATCAGAGGAAAATATCCTATAACTGAAGTTGAACCATTGACCATGCAACATGACAACAACCCAAATTATCCCAGTAAATTGACAAAGGAATGGCTAAAAAAAAAGACTTTGGAATTCCCAAAGCCCAGATAATCCTGTAGAGAGTCTATATTAAGTGGTTTGAGAGGAACTGCATGCAAGAAAGCAGAAAGAATTCTGCATGGAGAAGTGGGGACAAGGGTTTATTATGTCCTACCTCCTAATAGCTGTATTTCCCCCACTTTGGCGTCCTGAGTATCCTCACTTTTCCCGTCTCAGTAGAAATTAAATAAATAATGGTGAAATGTTCATTGTTTTGCAGTTATATCACCTTTCTCTATTGATATTGTTTTCCATGTTTCTTATTTAATTTTATCTCAAATTTAATGGCGTGTCCTACCTTTTTCCCATGCTGTATGTTATTCTCGGCTGTGATATCCTTAGAACTTGATTTAAACTAATTGCCTACTACAGATGTCTTTTTTATATATTTTATAAAATTATAATTATAATTTCAATCAAGAACCCTTCATCTCATGTTTAACTGTGTGCCGTGAGCAGCTGTTTCCAGTAATTCATTGTTTCACAGAAACTGGTTGTAAAGACAAAATGAGAATGAGAAACATTCCCCATTTGGAAACCTACTTCTCAGACTGAAGAAGCCCAGCCTCCCTGAGTCACATAACGTTTTTGTACTGGTAGAAAACACCATATTTATATCTGGCTGACTAGTCCAGTCATCTATAGTGAACCCAGGCTAGTTAGGCATAAATGTGAGAAAGCACCTATTTTACACTCCGTTCCAATCCAGTAGTAAGAATGTGGTCTGAGGGCAGCTTGCGAGGCCAGTAGCATGCAACCGGAATGGCTTGAATCATACTGCCAGCAGTGTATTATGCAGAATTGGCCACACTGTATAATGTGTCCAAACAAGTGATCCAGAAACACATGATTTCCATAAATGCGATTTGTCAACTGTATCAAAGCTGTTACCCAGGGGCCAAGATTTCACTGGCTAGCTGACGGGAAGGCGCTTACAGTATGCCTGGATAGGAAATGTGATTCTTTATGAGCTAAAAAAAAATATTGTTTAAAATGCTTCCGCAAAGGAACAGTAGGAACAGTAATACACAGCTTTCAAAAACAAGGCTGTCATTAAATGTGACCATTGGACCCTCACCTTATTTTTTAATTTGTACATCATACTCACTAAACAGAGCTTAAATCAAAGTCTGAGAGTGATACAAATCACCTTTTGTTTCAAAATGTGGAGTATCTCATTTCTGACACTTAACTGAAGACCAAAATGAATGAAACTAGTTCCAAATCTGTGGAGAAGGGACACACAAACACCCACAGTCCCACAGACCTCTCCACATATTTTGGCTGTGGTGGAGAACAGGGACCAGTAAATGAAGGTTAGCTAATTGCACAAAGAAAGACAAATGACTTCAAGTTGGAAGGAAGGAGAGAGGGAATAAATCAAGGAGCACAGATATTATTCATAATTGAACAAATAATACCCTTATCAAAGTGGGGAGCACCACAATTACAGACTCGATTTGAAGTCAAAAGACACACAGAAGCCATCACACGTTTTTTTGGTGTCATCTGAATGACTTTCTGACAGCATCTCCAGTGGGAGGAGGTCCACAACAGAGGACACCAGAGTAGCTTTTTAAAAATCACCATCATGCACATGATCGAGAGTCCATAAAAAAGTCTCTAAAGCCATTACCCTGCTCCTATATACCGTACTCGATAGCAGAGTGATGATCCACATCTTTGTCCTAGAGGTTGCTGATTTAGACACCTGACAGCACATGCGTTGGGCTCAAGGTTTGCATTTCCATTTCTGAAATGTAGAAAAGAAACAAACAGATTTATGCCTTTCATACACTATCTATCCTGTGGAATCCTGTGGGATTTATTTGCTAGCCTTAATTTTTTTCCTCTTTCAGTTAATGCATTCCCAGTGTATAAAGAATGGAGAATATGTCCTACCAGCCAGATAAGGTAAAGTGCTGAGAGAAGCTTCCAATTATTTAGTCATTATTTTGCAATTCAGAAAATGTTCAATATTATAAATACGCATACTGATAGACTCAATAGTGAGTAAAACCGTAAATTGGGAAAGGTGTCCATACAGGACTAAAATGATCAGAGCATGCTGAGTGCGCAAAAAACAGCAGATAATTCAGTCTGTAATTTTCTCAGAAGGGCAAGAAATACACCAAAAATGGTGAACGATAAATGGAAGATAGTATATACAGAACAGCTCCTGTATATAAAAAAAAAAAAAAAAAAAAAAAAAAAAGTTTTTAGGTTTATGGAAAATTCCTGCAAATTGCATTACATTTTTGACAACAGGTGTCAAATGAAGACAGACAAGGGAGGTGGACATACAGCCAGGGGTTTTGGATTTAATAATAAAGAAAACAAACAGAATACAAACACAAACAGAACAACATATACTCTGGGAATTAGATAAGCAAACAGACCTCATAGAAACATACCAACACACCTGGAACTGGATAACGAATGGACAGTGTTAATAATAAGACAGATGGAAATGGGTGGAGCATGGACAGAGACAGGAACAAAACATATGTGCTCAGAAGCACATAGGGAAATAAGAAGACAAAGACAAGACAGGAAGTCAGGAGTGTAACAGGAACGATCCGTGACAATAGGTCATATGTGGGACAAAAAGTACTTTCACTTGTCCATTGAGTAGTCTAATGAGACTATTTAGGTCATTCTATTGTTTTATTTCATTTAGTTTAGTTTGTTTTCATTTTTTTTCAGTCTGTCTCTGAAATTCTATTGTTCTGTAGCTTTTATTATTTTTTGTTGTCTAAATAGACTTAATATATTATAAATAAGTTCACAAGATCCTCCTGTCAGTCCTTGGTGGCCTTGGAATCACTGGTTCTGCATTACAATGGTTTGCATCATACCTGGAACAGCGTTCTTACCAGGTCACATGGCAGGGAGCCACATCAGCTCCACGCAGACTCTCCACCAGTGTTCCACAAGACTCAGTCCTTGGTCCTTTTCTCTTTTTTCTCATGGTTTTACTTACCACTGCTATGCCAATGACACTCAACTCATCCTCTCTTTCCCACCCTCTGACACCCAGGTCTCATCCCGGATCTCAGCTTTCCTCTCTGATGTCTCATCATGGATGGCAGCCCATCACCTCAAACTCAACCCCAGCAAGACCGAACTGCTATTCATTCCTGGAAGCACTGGTCCTCATCCTGATCTTACCATTTCCCTTGAGAACTCACTGGTCACTCCATCTGCTGAAGCACGAAGCCTTGGTGTAGTAGCGGATGACCAGTTATCGTTCTCAGCTCATGTTGCAAACTTGACTCAGTCTTGCAGATTTGTCCTTTACAACATTAGGAGAATTTGACCTTTTCTGTCTAAAGAGGCCACTCAGGTGCTTGTTCAGTCTCTTGTCATTTCAGGACTAGACTACTACAACTCCCTATTGGCTGGCCTTCCTATGCGGACCATCAGACCATTGCAACTTATCCAGAATGCAGCAGCGCGGCTCGTCTTCAATGTTCCTAAATTTGTAAAATGTAACTCCTCTGCTGTGTTCCCTTCATTGGCTGCCTGTAGCTGCCCACATCAGATTCAAAACCTTGATGCTGACCTACAAAGCCAAAAATGGACCAGCTCCTCCATACATGATGGCAATGGTGAAAACTCGAGCTGTACCAAGAGCCTTTCGAGCTTCAAGTACAGCTCGGCTTGATCCACCATCCCTCAGAATGCAAGGTAAACATGCATCCAGACTCTTTTCTGTTCTGGCACCAAAATGGTGGAACGAACTTCCCCTGGGAGTCCGAACAGCCGAGTCCCTCAATGTCTTCAAACGCAGACTGAAGACTCATCTGTTTCAGGAGTATTTAACTCCATGAAGACATTTGTTTCAACAGGATCTAAGCGTGAGGAATCTCTAGATTCTCGCCTCGTCTTCTAGCTAAGGATATTCTGAGCGAACAACAAAGCACTTTTGTAAGTCGCTCTGGATAAGGGCATCTGATAAATGCCGCAAATGTAAATGTAAATGTTCTACAAGTCTATATCTCTACTTTAGCGGGTGTACATTTTTTTATTCTTGACCAAGGTTTTACAATTTGGCTCATGTGTTGCATCCAGTGGTTCGAGGAATCACAATACCTACCTCAAGAGGTGCAAGTTAAAGGTTCTGTTTTAGCCCTCGCAATCTTAGTGACCTGGTAAGAACGCTCTTCCAGGTATGATGTAGCAGCTTTGCAACTAGACGTTCTTAATATTTGATTGGTTAAACTTTTTCTATTTCACCAGTGAGGCCTCCCCACAAGCAGTGATGAACTATAACAGGATTCAGAAAGGAGATTAAACACACTGTCAACTTCACTGCAACATAACATACAGTGAGTGACAGCTATAAGTGAAACACTATAACACGTTAACTGATTGCTCATCAAAGCAAATCAAAAAGGCAACTGTGACAACTTTTAGTTCTTATATAAGGCTGGGCAGAGATTTCATATATTGGTTGATGGTGTGTGGATGTGTGTGTGGATGTAGCAGGAATACAGATACCTCACCTCATCTGTAGAAAAATCAACAGGCTACAAAAGTTTGAGAAGAGACTACAAGAAAAAATAATAAAATCTGTATTACATAAGCATATCCCATAATAATAATGATTAATAATAATAATAATAATAATAATAATAATAATGATAATATATCCAATGATATATCCCACATATTACTAAGCTGTTTTGAGTGAATATTTGTGATCATTTTAAGTTTAGTCAAATGATATTGACAAATGGATAGTGATTAGTTTATGTGAGCTGAGAAAAGAAACAAACTGCCCTGATACAGGATTTAACCCTTTCTATCATACTGACATTTCTGTACAGGTCCAATAGCTGTGCTGCTTCAGTAATATACAGTATGTGTGTGCAGTACAACCTCTTTCAGTAAATGTCAGTGATGTAGGCTGTAAGAGCAAGTGACTGTTTTCTGTACTGCTGGGTGTGACAGTGCTATAAAATAGTGAATTAAGAAGTACATGCATATTATGAATAAAGGAAATGCTCATTATTCACCTTCAGATGAGATTTTGGGTAAACTCAAAGCATTAAATAAATGTATCAAGTTCTTCTAAGCTAATATATGTGGGCTATTGTAGAATACAATGTTTTGCTGCCTTACTTACACATGGCTTAAACTTTTTAATTTGTTCAACAAAGCTTTACTTTATGTAAGGTAGACTGAGCTGCCTAAACATTAAGTAAGTTGAACTTAGAAAGAACTTTTTTTTAACAACAGACATAATATTAACATCACATTGCATTTGTGAGTCAAAAATACTGAATTTTAAATGTTTCTTCTTTATTTTGTAATATATTTTTTGAGTCTTAAGGCAGATGATAGGTTAGAAAGACTCAAGAATGATTGCTGTTTCTGTTCTTTATCTGGTTTCTTGATTCACGTGATGTGTACTGCAGGTTGTTCTCAATTGAACCCCTCTGCTTATTTTAAGTGAGCGCTGGTTCTTGTTGATTTACACTGTATCCCCAAGTGTTTGTTGACAGCTTTTCTAATGAATGCATTCAATTACTTTAAGTTGTACCCATTGCTGACAATGTGCAAATGCTCACACACAGCTTGTCTAGTCACTGTAAAGAAGTACCACCAATAGAATAGGAATGTCTGGAGCTGATAAACATGAATCTATTGGCTTAATGTCTAATGCCAGACATGGGCTATAGGGCTATAAAGCCTACAGTACTGAGTTGTGGAGCAGTGGAACTATGGAATAATGGTACTATTCAAAACTTTTGAGATCATCCAGCATTCCCTGGACAATAGAGACAGTTACTCCAACAAAAGCAGGATAAACCTTATTAAATAGCCTTGATGTTAGAAGAAACAAGTGTCCCAATACTTTTTCTTTTTTTAGAGATATGCCTTCCCTAAACCCCTAAAATAAAATAGCTTAATTGAGTTTTAAACCCCTAATCTACTTTGCTTTAGGAAACAACCTTCATACAAATCTGTCTTTATGAATATTTATGAGTTTACTCTCTGCATTTAATCAGTGGCCACCACTCGATTTTATTACAGCACACCTGCTATATTCTTTTTTTGTACACAAAATTTGAGAGGTATTATTATCACGTTTCTGCATAGGTGTAAACATTAACATTTTATTAAGACATTTTAATGCATTGTATTGAAGGGAAACATTTATAGTCATCAACATTTTTGTGGTCATACAGTCATCAAGACATATTTTCTATTGCATCATACAGTGAGGAATTCAACAACATATCAACCTCCCATTTCTTTTACCTTTGCCCCTCCCACAAAACAACATTAATAAACAAGGACACAAACTAAATCAATAGATACACATAATAAATGTGAATAACAAATCAATCAACTCTACTTAGCACATGTAGGACAGTATGCGTGCATGTGTGTGTGTGTGTGTGTGTGCGCTTTACATATGCATTTGTCACATGTGATATTGGTTTTATTTTATAAGAAATTTAGTTTATTTAATCTGAATTTGTTTTTGAACTTAAGACATTTATGGGGTCAGAGAGGGAACAAGCACATGCAAAAGAAAGTTTTGAGTTCTATCATTAGCACATCATTTTAATTTTAGTCTTTGTGATGTGAAGATTCTATAGAAAAAGTGGTTCTGGACTCAAATCACATCATTTGAAACACCTTTATTTAAGAGATTCTAAATATTAACCCTATCCTCAAATATACCCTAACTCGAAACTAATCTCCCTACAATAACTGCAGTAGCACCTTCTACTATCAGCTATGCAGCAATGCTGGAATGCAGAAAAGCTTACAGACATTCTCAAAAGGCATGGCAAATAGTCAGTGTAGACCTCCCTCCTGACCAGAGCAGGGCTAATAATCGATACCTCAATTCCACCCTGCTCTGTTAGAGGGCTACTACAGCTGCTAATGAGAAACAATGCCCTTCTTCTTCCCATGCTGTTTGACCTACTGATTCCCACATTCGATCACTCTCAAACTTAAAAGGAAAACTATACGTGTGCAAAGACACTCTACTTTTTGACCCTGAAGACGGTGTGTTTCTCCTTCTTGCTGTGCCCAGTCATACCCTGACAGAAAGGCATGTTGAAGGAAGAGGAATATGAGTCTCCAGTTGGCACTCTCTCTGTATCTGGATTAGTCAGGCTGCTGATAAATGTAGCATCTAACTGCCTGAGACAGGCCCTGATCCTACAGGACCCGCAATGTTACACACAGGAGCCAGATTCTTAGATTGAGTCCAGGTGCACTGCTTGCTTTGTCCTCCAGAGAAATGACAGAACGATATAGATAGAAAGATACAGACATGAAAGGGTAAGGGGGAGTCTAGAGGACTTTCCTAATCAAGAGTTCCCACAAATTTTGTCCCCAGGAAAGACCACATAGGAAACTACATTCTCCTCAATCTCTCTCAAAAAGTAGAAAAGAAATGAAAAAAGGAGGGGAAAAAACAGACCGCTGGAGATTTGTCACTCAAGGCCGCCTACGCTGCATCGTGCTTGGGTGGTCAGCATTGGTCTGGTGGGTTTGGCACTTCAGTAAAAACTCTTCAGTTGCTCCCAGCCTCCGCTTGTGTCCTTAGGCAAGGGTAAGGAGAGAGAGAGAGAGAGAGAGAGAGAGAGAGAGAGAGAGAGAGAAACAAAGAAGAACTGGGTTAATTTCAAGCAGGTCATATTCTGACTTCTGACATCAAAAGCTCTTCATTCCTTTCCACTGGATGGGGATTACCAGATTCACTGGAGGAAAAATGTTTAATTGCTGCTCTTTTTAGAAAGTCTTAGGAAAGAAATACTGTCTGAGAGGCGACAGCGCAAGACAGAGCTAAGAGGAAAAGAATATCCTAATTAGAAATCAGATCTGACCACTGGAAAAGTTTTACGTATGCAATTCTGTTTCAGAAGCCCTAAAACAGCAACTTCTGGGGTTTGCTAGTTTTTGCTGTTTTTGCTGCTTGTGAGAGAAATTATAATTCAGTCTTAAGAAACAGTTAAACACTTTTCCTTCTTTTCAATTTCACTCACTACACACCTTTAATAGAACATCAATGATTTATCTGTGGTTGACTTAAAAACCAATAAACTGCTCAGGATATCTTCTAACAGAGAAATGTCAACACATACAGTATGACAGAGCAATTATAATGATTTCATAATTATGCTGGAAAGGCTCTGGTAGTGCAGCAGGAGTGAAGGCTTGGGGCTGTTCAAGGAGAAAGGTTGTAATGTCAAAGCAAGCAATTAAAAAAAGCAATGAGAGGATTTGGAGAAAAATCTCTGCAATTAATTTTTCTTTTTTTTCCCCAGGATGTTCTAAGATTATATTGAACAGCCTTAGCAAAGGGCAAGAACATGAACAAACACCTCCATCTGGAAGGTTGTGCTAGATTGCTTACATGTGTGTGAGGATGAACAATGTAATTTGAAAAAGAAAAAGCCCCAAAGCAAAGAAAATAGTAATAAAATCACAATTTAAAGTCAGTAAAATATCACTTTCACTGATATATAATCCATAAAACACCCTGCAGTCTGAAGATGTGAAAACACCTGAGCCTTCAATGAAGTAGGTCTTCTGAAGACTGTTTATCAAGTTTGGGGCACCTAACTTTTTAAAATATATGAATCAGTTATTAATCTTAAAACTTGCTATTTACTAACTGCTATGGATTATTTAGGATTATGATTTAAGAATCATAACCTAAAGGTAACCTAATCACAGGCAAATGTGAAATTCTCACAGTGTTTACATGAGTTTCAGTTATTCTCTGTTCTTATAACCACCCTCACTGTGAACAGCAGCACGATTTTCTCAATTGTTCTTTGCATAATAATAATAATATTAATAATAATAATAATAATAATAATAATTTAAGATTACTCACTAGAAAGTTGAGAGATAATTCCAACTGATTAGGTTGATCACTTTGACTTTCCTAATATATTCCCCTCAACTAAAATCCAACACAGGTGAAAATTTTAATTACAAACATTGTGCTTTTGTTTGTGTGTGTGTGTTACCCTGATGGACTGGCGCCCTGTCCAGGGGATATTCCAGGTAGGCTCTGGATCTACCAGGAGACTCAGGATAACACAGATAAGATAATGACTACCTAATGTTACTATTCTTTTTCCAAGTATTTTCAATTTTTGAAATTTGTGTATATTTGTATGGTGAATGCACTGCATGGATAATCCAGCAGGGATCAGAATATGTTTGTATTTGTATCAAATCTGTATCAAATATGTCACTTGGCTTGAAATAGTTAAATCTAATAGTTGAAAAAACAGTTTTTGTGGTTCCAGTGCACAGCTGAATAAAGGTAAGGAAAGTAGCAAGAGCATTGAAATAAAATGAGAAAATCTAATTCTCAAAGTAAAATGGTGTCAGCCAGTGTAGTTGGGAGAGGAAAATTAACAGCAGTATCTCTAAGCTCTGGATTTATCAGCATAAGCAGAACTGTTTGAGTAGCGCTCCTGCTGTTCTCGTTTCTCGTCCCTCTAGGCCACAGTGGGATAATTCTGGGTGGGAAGCTTTCAGCACTGAGCGCTCTTCAATGGGAGGTGTTTTTTTTTTTTTACCAGCAGCCGGCCATGGAAGAGCCAAGAGACCCGGGAGCTACCTGCCATCTGCAGAAGGTTCCTGCTGTGTTTTGGCCGGCTTTGGTGGAACCTGAGGGAGGGCAGCAGCCATAGCTGTAGGAAGTGTTTCACACTGTGATGCGGATGCGAAGGTGATAAACAAGCACTCGCTCTTCATTACTGAGAGTTTACAGACCTTCCTAGTGCATGATGCAGCAAAGCAACGGTCAGTAGGAATTAAAGCATTAGCCATCGCTGAACATCTGTGTAGGACAGAGATTAAATGCAGGACCCAGATGCTGTGCTAGACTAATGAATGAACATACATACACAGATAAATGGAGCAGGACTGTGGGCAGTGAATGCTGATTTTCAGGGCCTTTGAATAATCAGTATGCCTCGCAAAATAGCTAAGACATGAGTGACGGGTTCTGCAGTGTGTGTTTCACTTCCTGTCTGCAGGGAGAACAGCTGCTGGACCAGGATGTCACCCGAGAGCCTGGTGGAGCTCATAGCACACAGTTAATCCCAGAAGATTTTCCATTGGGATGTTTAATTCTTAGGTCATATCATTTTTTTCTGTGCATTTGATTAATATCTGTATTATGACAATATATTTGCAAGATAATCCTAAAATAAATGAAAAGGCTTAATACTAAATATCAAGAGAAAACGGTCACTATTAGACTATCACAGGCTCCTGATGCATTTCACTAGAACATTTTTTGGGTCTGTCAAGATTAAACAACTTTTAAAGCCCATAAAAAACACACTGAATAAAATAGTTGAAATTTAATTTCAAGCCTGTAAAAGACAAACATATTGTCACTGTCCAATGAAATGTTTAATTTCTTTTGGTATATTCATCCAGATCTATTTACACAGTGTACAGAATAGCTGCAGGGATCACACCATGAAGAAAACTAAAACTGAACAAAAACAGATACATGGTTTTCATTGGACATCAGCAATATGTTACAAGTTTTTTAAGGTCCGGTTAAACTACTGCTTAAGTTCACATTTAGATTCTGATGATGTAGTAGACCAACAATCTGAAACATAGTTTGAAACTGATATTTTGAAAATGTTCCATTTATTAATATATAGTCACAAGTTATATTAATTTCATGCAAATTAATGTGTGTAAATAATCTGTCATATCTTAAGGAACAGCAGTTTTTTTTTGCATTTGGCACTGTGCCAAACTGTCTGCGTATAGTCATTGTGTAGTGTAGCCTGTAGCCTACATACATGTTACCACGTAGCCATCTAATTCATTATTCATATAACTGTGTTATAAGATTAGTTATAATCCTCCAATACTAAGTAACATTATACATGTCTTTTTGGTGGAGATGGCAATGCATAAATCAAGTAGCCACTCCCATCTCAGTCATTTATGCCAAGATTCAATATATTTCAGAGACATTATGTAGAAAACAGAAACATAAATATATATCCATAAATGAATTTATGCTGTTGTGAAAACCATCGGAGACAAATGACCAAATGGTCATTTGACCATTTCAAGACAAAGTTTCACACATACAGAATCAGACTTAAGACCTAAAGTGCATTAGCTTTGAGATACCAAAGCAATGTTACACCCCTAGTACATGGATATCCTATAATGTGGCAATGATAAGAATGTCAAGAATGTACATTTTCCTTTCTGGGAAAAAAAAAATAAAAGAAAACACCTGATTTTCTTTTCACACCTGAAACTCAGTGAATCTCTTCTTCAACTTAAAAAAAAGAAAGAAAAAAAAAACCCTTAACTTTGTGGTCATCAATGTAGAGTTTATTCCAAAAAAGTTTGGACCATTTCTATTGGTCTATTCATCATTATGTCAGGCATGTGAGGGTGAAGCAGGTGTCAGCAATTGAAGAGGCAGGGTAAGTTTATTTAATAGAACAATTCCACAAACACACTGACATTAACACACAAAAACCGATAAACGCTGACAGAGACAAATGACCTTAAATTCACAGACAGACTAGAAACACGTGGGGATGATTACAAATGGACAGGGCTACAAATGAGACACAGGAGGGAAATGCTAAAGACAGGGCAGAGCTAATGTGGAGACAAGTCCAAAAACAAAATGGAGCCATGAGCTAAAAAGCATGTGGCAAGTCAAAACAAAACAGAGTGAAGTCAGGCAAAGGAAAGAGGACAGGACAGAAATGTGACAAATGAAATTTTAAATTTTGACACAATTTAATCTGCCAGATTCAGAAAATGGTATTGCCACACTTAACATATCACACCCCATGGACATTTCAGTTCATTTGCCAAAAAGGTCCAGCTTACATAGCTCTTACTAAGCATTCATTTCAGGCAGCAAAAAATGTCTGCTATGGCTTTTAGTAATGAGCACCCCCCACCCCCTGGCCCCCCGCATTCTGTCTCAGTGAGACAGTTAGTTTGTAAGGAGAAGGGTTCCACCTACTGAGCGTATTGGAGAGTCAAGAGTTCTGCTGGTGATTATGAGCTCATTTACAGCACATAATTGGTCAATTACGTATTCAGCTGCCAGAGCTACAGAAAGGTTGAGGCTGCCATTATTGATATTTTCTGCCTTTCTGCAAACGCTCCGAGAAATGAAACTCAGGAAGCGAGCATAAGAACTGTCAGAAGACAGAATGCATTACGCACTGGCTGTTTTTCAAACTCTGCCCTTTTAAAAATGTGAGCGTGCAGCGATTGTGATGGATGCAAAATCCATGGATAAATGTAAAGTGAATTTCTTTCATTTCTATGGATGCTGTCAAGAGACACAATAGTGAAAATACCTCCGTTTCAGACGTGACAAGGTGTTATTGAATGGTGCTGAAATTCACAGACCTGACAATTTGACGTGAATGTGCCTCAAAAAGACTGAAAGACAAGACATGGCTGAGAATGAGTAATCTGGCTGTACACTCGTCAGGCTGAGTGAGTCACGGAGGAAAAAGCCGAGCAGACATGCAGCACAACATTTAGCACTTAGCCTCTGACAGAGTACTCAGCTGCTACACCAGAGAAAGAGAGAGATATAAGTGGGAGAGTGAGAAACAGAGGACGAGCAAGTGACCAAAAAAGAGATAGGGAGAGAGAGGAAAAGAGGGAGTGCAACATTCTGGATGTACTGGAAGATGACTCCTAGAAAAACGCTGAAGTTTAAAGCAAATCTGACCACTAAATCTGAGTCAGCAAGTTGAGAGATCCTCTGACCCTCAAACAGGTCCATTTCCACTGATCAGACATAACATTGACTTGTTTCAACACATTGTCTGTTGTATCAGCCTCTCTTAGCATACAGCAGCACTCAGTAGTTCTAGAATCACGAACTACAGCCAATCTGTTTCTCTGCTCTTCTGTCAGCCTCCATTAACTGCACTGACTTTAACATGGTGGTGGTGTGTTAGTGTATGATGGTTTGATGACAATACGTAGCTTTCCACATTGTGAAATGCTGAATCCAAAACTTGTCTGACAAACTGCTGTGCACTACGTTTTCCCAGGGAGTGAAGGTGAAAGAGCTAGAGAGAGAATAATGTACTTAAAGTGTGTGTGAGAGAGAGAGGGAGAGATGCAGTGAGAGTGAGAAATATGTACAGGGAGAGAGTGAGATAGAGAACAACAGAGTGTGAAAGACCGAGACAGAACTAGTGAGATACAGAGACAGTGTGAAAGACAGAGAGAATGTGTGAGGGAGTGAATAAGTGTGTAAAAGACTGCGAGGTACAGACAGAACTGCATGATGTGTAACACTCTCTCGCACACAATATGCCATTTTCTTTTGGCAGCATTATTCACCTACCTTCTCTTCCCTCTTTGTTCTTCTTCAGCTGCCAGTCTACTGATGGAAATCAGAAAAGCTGGTCTCCATCAGTCACCTCCTTCTTACCTCCAGAATGAACTTCAAACACCTCACAGGATCAGGAAACCTCACAGCAAGTGTAGATTAACTCTAGACCCCAGCCTGGAGTCCTTAGAGAACACAGTTTTAGAGTGAGTGACTTGTTATGATGTACAAAATTTAAAAAAAGACAAAGTGAAAGGGAAAAAAAAGTCAACCTGAGACTCTACATCAAATAACAGTGATCTGAAATATTTTTCTTCTATTGGAAATGTTCCTAAATAGACAAATATGAAGAGAAAACCAGTTACTAGTAGTTACTATAAGCAATTTTAGTTCAATTTGGCACACAATGAGATTGGCTTTCAGGCCGATGAGAGGTAATTGAGCAGTGAATTGCTTTTCACGTGAGTGCATGGAGACGAGAGGGGCTGTAGTGATACGACAGGAGGATTACCACTCGTTTATAACATATCTGATTAATGTATGCAGTTAGCGGCCTATTCAACTGCTCCCTCGCTGTCAAACTGGGCAAATCTGAAAAGCAAGTGGAGAATAAATGCTTCATGCACTGCTACATATAAATACCCCAATAGGTCATGGACATGTTTTTTAAATGTTTTACAGTAATATGTTTACTTCATTTTATCAAGATATTCAAGTTATGCACATCATTACAGTGAGGTAATGACTGCATGTGTGAGAATTAGCCTAATTAATTTGAGAGCTTGGGGAAAGAAACAAAAAAAAAAAACATCACCTTGTCCCACCCCAAAATAGAACTACAGATCTACAGCAGCCTGAGGCACAAGAACAAGCATAAAAAGCATATAATGAATTTGGATACAGGTGCTCCGGAGTGGGGTGACTGTCTAAGTGTTTTACCATGTTGCAGTTTTTATTTTTGAAAGGATTTTACCAGTGGGTTGGCTGTATGCAAACTGAGAGTGAGCAAATATATATAAAAGTATATAAAATAGCAACTATTACATAACAGTTTGGGGGTTTTAAAAATCGACTTTTTTTTAGATTATACATTTTCCTTTTGAATGAGACAGTTTGAGAATCACAAATATGGCAATTCCATGCACTAAACTCTCATTATGCAACTAAGCCAATTTTCCAGGGTGCTTTTGCACAAGTGTTTCCTCCTTGCAAACTTCCCATGAAAATCTAAATTCTTTGGTCTCTTTCTGATGGTAGATCCTACACTTTGACATCAACTGTGGAAAGAGCTACCTGTAGGTACTGTGATGATATTGAAGAACTCCCTCGTGGGCTGAACTTGCTGCAACATGTTAGCAGTTGTTTTAAGTGTTCTCCACTAAATTATTTTCCGGACAGTGGAATGGCTGATTTCAAATTGTTTTGATATCTTTCTAAATTCGTTCTCAGACTCCTATGCATCTACAACCTTCTTTCTGAAGCCTCCATATAGCTCCTGGGATTTCCTCATGGTGATACCACTCACTTCAACAATCAAAAGCAAACCAGCTGATGTCTTAAGTGCAGCTGGTGGGGTGCATCTGATTCTAATTTTAGGCATTTTAAGTAGTAATAAATATGGGGGTGGCTTAACGTTTTCCTCACAATAAATAAATTGTATTTAATAATAACTATGTTCTACAATTGATTTATAAAACTCATTTTTGTTTTATTACCTCTTAGTATAAATGAAGATGAAAATGTTATGGATTTATGGTTTTCATGAGCTATAAACTGTACTGATCAAAAGAAAAACAAAAAAATTGGAATTATTGCATTTCACATGTAATCAATGTAAAATATGAGTTTACTTATCTGAATGAAATTATGAACACCAATGATTTTTCTCTAGATGCACTACTGTTAGGCTTTGGCATATTTAATTTGCAATCTTGGGAAACTAATGTATTAGCTTCACAACTATGAATTAAAACAAAGCCAACCTTCAAACAGAGGACTTCATAACAAACCTTATTGGTAATTATCTACAATCAAAAGCAAGCAATTAAAATCAACTCCAGAAAGAGGTTATTTGAGCCACGTTAGAAAAGTGAGAGAACAACCAATCAGCCAAACTCTCTGAAAAGGAGCCAAAACCTAAATCTAAGAAATAAACATGCTGAACAAAGAGGAAAGGAAAAGACCATATTTATTTTATTTATTTGAAACTGGTCATGATTATCTCTGTACCAACCAATACAGAGTTTGGCAAAAAAAAAAAGAATGATAATAAAAAATAAAATACAAATGAACCAACCACACCCAGAAGGCAAGGTAAGGACAAGGGATCCACACAGTCACTGTCATAGTAACAAAACAACTCCCAATCCTAAAAGCATCTGGTGACATTTCCAAATGAGACTGTCCACATAAGGCAATACAGAACACAGAATGTGTGTGATAATTATGTATTTATCCCTCTGAGCTGGACACGTGAAGGGTGGGAATTAAAATGATGAACTGGACAATTTCATTACTAGAAACACAGAAATTTAAGCTGAAATGTGTCAATTAATTAGTCTAGCAGTGGTTCTAATTTTTCTTTGACTCTCATGGGAAATGTCAGCTCAGACGATATGTTTGGGTTCGGGGCCTCAAACATTGTGGAATGCTAGCACATAAGGATCCAAGGCATTAAGAAGAAAAAGAAGAAGAATGAGGAGAAGAAGAAGAATAAAGCATCGACAAGTCTTCAGTGGGGATCACCTATTGCATACAGAGCATTATTCCATACATTCATTCTTTTCCCACATTATAATGTTCAAGTTTCTAACTAATAATATAATCTATGGCCTGACATGGGTTAAACTGTCATATACAATAGATCGCTCAGATATACATGGGGTGATGCACTAAGGTCTAGAAATGTCAAGTGACAAAATAACACCTCATTTAAAGCATATGCAAATGCTGACATAAATTGAGACAAATGTGCATCAGCCTATATAACTGATACCACCACTGAGGTCCCATGATGGGATAGAAGGAAAAACAGTAAAGAAAAAAGTTGTTACAGTCATGAAAGTCATAAGTCACAGCATTACAATATTGGCTCTACAAGAAACTGTTTATAAGCAGAAATCGTTTACAAACTGTTCTTGTTACAAAAACTCTCTTGATCCTGCCTTTTTTGTTAAATATAAAAATAATAAATTAATGAAGTTGAAAAAGCTGACCTACTCAATGAATGGATTGTAAGATTAGGCTTTCCCATTGACATCTGAAAGAGAAATAATCTAAAGCATTATATTTGTTTATTTATTTTTTAATGGGCATCCTGGTCAAAATTTCTTGTACTGTGAGCAGACATCTTCAGGTTTTTTTTTTGGATATAGTGTGATGTTAGTTTTCAAAAGAGTGAATTTTCCTCATGCCACATGCTGAATCCAAAGCATGATCCATCCACCCCTGTGCTTAACAGTGGAAGAGTGTTCTTTTCATGAAATTCTGACTGAACTGATCTTCCTGTTATCTGACATTTTGGAATTACATTACAAAAAAATGGAAATGTGCCTGTGGTCATTGATTACTTTAGTGGTGAGTGCTAGGTAGCTGCTTAAAGGAGCTCACGGTTGCTGATTGTAGGGACAAGCTTTGAGAAGTCAGTGTGTTGATAATACCTGAAATTTCCATCAGTTGGCCTTTCTTAATGTTGACTGAAAAACACAGCCTTAACAAGCTAATCAAGGGGACAATGCATACAAAACACATTAATCTTATATCAATCTTGCATAAAATGTTGTTTTGAAGATCAGTTCATTTTTGACTCACTTAATAGTAAGATATTTTGACCATGGGTGCACAAATTTTGCATGCCACTGTTATTTTAATGAATCACTCAATCACTTCTATATAGTATTGCATTTGAATAATGCCATTTACCATCACTGTTTTACTGCATCTGAATTTATTTCAATAAAAACATAATGCTAATTGGATCTGAAGTCTTTTCTGCAACAGTATTTTCAACAGAAACAAAACAGTGCAAAACATTTGAACTCAGTGTTCATTGTAATAAGAGAGAAAGAGAGTTCCTTTATCTTGACCTAACTGTCTGTGTCAAACTGTGGATGTGTTCAGTGCATAGAGTAAACATCTCTTATTTGCAGTCCATTGCATGTTGTATTACCTCAGGGAGAGACAGACTTCATTCCAACCACCGATCCTAGAGATGGAGGACTGCAGATATCCTTACCCATACAGTGAAATTCTACCTAATAATCAATTCTAAGCATTTTATTTTGATTGCTTGTCACTGGTATGCAGACAGAAAAAGCATCACATTGAACTGCTTTGCAAGAAAGAATTCATTCAGTTCATTCATTCATTAAATTCGGACTTTTCAAATATCTCATAAAACTCATCGTGCATGGAGCCCATCATCCATTCCTCTTCATTTAAAAAATGTTTACTTGGTGTAATTTGTGGAATTCTTGTAAACTATTTGCAAATTCAATCAAATGTGAACCTAGCCTCTACTACTGTGTAATGAAGTCAAATGTGACTGTAGCTACGCATATTCAGCTGATTTGATCTTTACGGTAAAACATTTAAAAGTATGATATTTAAGTTTCATGCACGTCAGGAATTTTTTTCCTTTTCAATACAATTTTTGAAATTTGCAGAGTACCAGGATTTTGTTGATGTACTTTTATCCGTGTACTTCTGAAAGAGTAATTACGTTTTGCAAAGGAGGATATAAAATCCTTCTGCCTCAAACTTTCCTAATATAGCAAGCGTTCCAAGTTATGCTGCCATCCAAAAGATTCTTTTTAGGTATCAAACGTTTTAATGGTTCAAAAAGTGGTGCATCTATGTAGGCTGATCCATTCAAAACAGAACTTTCATACAATGTAAATACGTTTTAAATTATGTGATACAAATGAAACATTAAAGAAATGGGGATATAGAACTTAGTTGTGTTCTGACAGTGACAATGTAACAAGGACTTTTCAGATTCAGACTCATTTGTCAAAAAGCAGTGAACATGGTGCCGTTTTCTGACAGAGAATTGTATTTCTCAAACATTTGCTTGAGAAAACTGAAAGATAACGTTTTTTTGCACCTTCAAACGAATCTGTAATATGCCTCAGAACTGACAGTAAGCAAACATAGAAAGCTTAAGGAATCATATTGGATATCAATATGAATCATAAAAAAAAAACTTTCAGAAGTGGAAAAACTAGCAGATCAAACCAGTTCTATTCTCTCCTACACTCAAAGATAACTGAAGATAACTTTATGAACATTGCTCAGTTTAGATGTATGGTTGTCTGAGTACTGGTTAAGAACTGACACATCATGTGAAATGTTCTTTAGAAACCCCACATTGGTTCTTCTATGGCTTTACATGAAGTGTATCCCTTTCAGGTGTACTTCAGTACTCTAGTATTTCTAACATGGCTTCATAATCTTGCTTAACATGGCCAGAAAATATTAATACGTCATCTTGGCCATTCCAATCCTGTACTCCTGAAAGGGTTAAGAAGGAGATTTCATCACTTGAAATAGTGCATGTACTCCAGGTTGAAAACTGATGCTAATCAGCAGAGCTTTGAAGCCTAAATGTAAGATCAAGTGGTCTTGCAACTGATTACAGTAGTTGAGTGACTGATTCGGTTATATATTCACCAACAGACTTTAAAAATGAAAGAAATCCAGTTATACTTGAAACAAAACTGGACTAAAAGCTAAAATCCATGGAAAAGGATTCTATTTCAGACAGTGCTGTGCAAAAGACAACAGCAAGGTGTGCAGTTTACTGGGTGGGTATTTAGTACTGGTCTAAACTGGTGATTAAATAAGATAAGCTAAGAAAGATGGCCATAAAGATTTTAAGTCACTTAGTCCAATAATTTGGCTTATTTTTTCTTCCCATTCCCAACAACAATAGTCATCCACATCCTGCTTCCATACCTTAAACTGAATAACGGTTTAGAAAATGAATTTTAAAGAAACTACAGTTCCTAATTCTAATAAACAGAAGAAGAAAAATGAATGAAAAAGAAAACAATCTAAGAAATGTGACAAAATATATCTCCTGGAGAGCAAGAGTGGCTCAAAAATCAGAGAGGGAGGGAAAAAATCCACAGATATGTGTTTAAGGTTTCGGTCACTTGTCATCCTCCCATTCATTCACATTCATTCATACACCTTCCCTGTGTTAATCAAGCTTTTTCTCTGTCGCACTCTTTTCTTCCACCTGTTCCTCTCCCTCGTCCTCCTCTCCAGGTCCTTCAAGCTTAGCAGCCTGACGCTGTCTCTCTTCTTCTTCTTCCTCTTCTTCTTCATCCTCCTCGTCCGTCAGCCCCTCTCTCTTCATTTGCTCCATGTCTTCACCGCCATCGTCAGATTCAGCCGTACAGATCCCATAGCACATGAGGCTAATGACGCCTAGGGGTAGGCCAAAGAGGAAACAGCCCAGCACTGGAGAACTGCGGAAAACAGACTGAGAGAGGGAGAGACATAGAGAGAAAGAGTAAGAGAGATGAACAGTGCATGCAGAAAGTATTCACAGCGCTGCACATTTTGCACAGTTTATGTTACAGCTTTATTCCAAAATGGATTCAGTTCATTTTTTTCATCTAAATTCTACACACAATACCCCACGATGACAAAGTTAGAAAAGTTTGTTTGAAATTTTTGCGAATTTGTTACAAATAAAAACACAAACATATAAAATGTACGTAAGTATTGATAGCCTTTGCCATGACACTCAAAATTGAGGTCAGGTGCACACCTGTTTATATAAGGTCCAGCACATAGTAGAGCACAAACCAAACCATGAAGTCTAAGGAATTGTCTGCAGACGTCTGAGACAGGATTGTATTGGGACAGGTCTGGGGAAGGGTACAGAAAATTTCCTACTGCATTGAAGGTCTCAGTGAGTCTGAAAATGAACAGTCTCCATCGTCTGAAAATGAAAGATGTTTGGAACCACCAGGACTCTTCATAGAGCTGGTTGCCCAGCCAAACTGAGTGATCATGGTAGGAGGAGTCAAGGAGGTGACCAAGAACCCAATAGTCACTCTGACAGAGCTCCAATGTTGCTCTGTGGAGAGAGAAGAACCTTCCTTTTCTGTAGCACTCCACCAATGAGGCATGTAAGGTAGAGTGGCCAGACGGATGCCACTCCTCAGGTAAAGGCACATGACAGCTCATCTGGAGTTTGCCAAAAGGCAGCTAAAGGATTCTCAGACAGAGAAACATGAAGACTGAACTTTTTGCACTGAATGTCAAGCACTATGTCTACAGTGAAGCATGGTGGTGGCATCATCAAGCTGTAGGGATGTTTCTCTACAGCAGAAACTGGGAGACCAATCAGATTCGATTATGACAACCTGCTCCAGAGTGCTCTGGACCTCAGACTGGGATGAAGGGTTATTTTCAAACAGCACAATGACCCTAAGCACACAGACAAGATAACAAAGGAGTAGCCTCAGGACAACTCTGTGTAGGTCCTTGAGTGGCCCAGCCAAAGAGACTTGAACCCAATTAAACATCTCTGGAGATATTTAAAAATGACTGTGCACTGACACTCCCCATCCAATTGATGGAGCTTGAGAGAATCTGAAAAGAAGAATGGGAGAAACTTCCCAAAAACAATGTGTGTCATGCTTGTAGCATCATACTGAAAAAGACTTGAGGCTGTAATTGCTTCAAGGTGCTTAAACAAAGTAAAGGCTGTTATATTTTTTGTTTTATTATAAATTTGCAAATATGTCAAAAAATATTTCTCTCCATCATTGTGGGAATTTGTGTAGAATGTCGAGGGGAAAAAATGTATTTAATCCATTTTGGCTTAAAAAGGCATTTTGGTTTAAAAAGGCTGTAACATAAAATGTACAAAAAAGTGAATTGCTCTGAATACTTTTCGGATGCACTGTGTGTGTGTGTGTGTGTGTGTGTGTGTGTGTGTGTGTGTGTGTGTGTGTGTGTGTGTTGTATAAGGTGAGTCACAATGCAATATGAAAAGTTTTGCACTCCAATTTAGTTCCATTTATATTACAACACAGAACTGAACAGAGTTTTTGACCATTTGGGGGGTGCAAAACCCAGGACTAGAACAGGATGGTGTAATTCATTAGCATAAAATGGCTTTGGTTGGATACAATTGTTGTGGTCCCTCCACCAGTTTGGTAAAACATGAAAATGTTTGACTAAAAAGCAAAAAGAATAAACTAGATAGTTAACGCAACCAGTGAGTTTAACATAAACCTGTTGTGGAAAAAAGGCTTAGTTTACAAATGTTTGTGGACACCATTTTTAATGAATGCATTTAGGCACTTTCAGTTGCACCCATTGCTGACAGATGTGCAAATGCACACAACTTATTTAGTCCCTCTATAGAAATTATAGTATTGCCAATAAAATAGGACTTCCTGGTCTGTGCCATCATGTCAATCATACTAAATATTATGTATCTCCATGTTACTGGAAAAGCTGTAGATATTTTGCTAGCACTACAAAAATACACAAAAAAAACAAGACTTGGGTCCAAAGATAAGTGAAGACACACCAGTTATGCCTTTCAAAGTCAAGAAGACAGCATAGAGTGTAAGAGTATGAGGAAGGAAGAAAGACAAATGTGTTCAGTGTTGTAGCACAAAGGGAAAAAGCAGAAAAAAAAGAAACAAAAAGAGATCAAATACTGATAGTGTGAAGCAGAAACAAATTGACCAGAGAAGAGAGAGAATGGAAGAGCAAAAGAAGGAAAAGAGCAGCACAGTTCAGCAGGAGGGGAGAAGAGCAGATGGGAGAGAGATTTATGTACACAATGAGTACAGTACAAAAACCCACTCCAGTGTGATTCATAAAGCACCTCTGTCCTGACAAGACAAATTAATTCACCCAAGGTCTCATTCCACTCCTTTTCTCGTTCCACATTTTTCTCTCTTCCTCCCGCTCTGTGTTCATACTGGGCGTTACATCACGCAAGCAGGTCAATATGAGGACCCCTTCACATTTTGCTGAAACCATCAAAACACATACAACCATGGAGAAAATAGATTCAAAAAGATGTCAGGGAAAGGTTCACAGTACAGAACAGAAAAGTACCAGCAGAAAAGCAGACAAAAGGAGTGGTGTAGGAAAGGAGGGAGGGAGGGATGGAGAGGGAGAGTTTGTGTAAAACCTGTAGATATGAAGTTTAAGACAGGTGATAATGGGCCATGTTCATGCAGGGTGAAGGGAAATGACTGCATGGGGCAAAGCCCACCTGCATGACTCACTGGGCCTAATGGTGTCACAGCACCAGCCCCGCTAATGCACAGTCCAGTTCAGCAGGAGCCTGAGCTCTGAACACATCACTTCTGTTAGCCAACTGTCCACAGGGTAGCTGTTAGAATGAATACTGATATGAGGACGGCACTCGCTGCATGCATTCCAACAGGAGATATTTAGAGATACTCAAGATACTTTGAGACTGTTCACACTTTGCATGAACATTGGTTTCATGTGCAGCACTTTTTCTGGATACACATCCAGATTATACATCCTAAAATGTGAAAACAGAAAGACAACATGAGTCTCAGCGCTATTGCGTGGGACTCTGGACATAACGTCCTCAAGGCAATGGGGGGGAAAACCTAACTCTGGAACAGATAAACATGAAGCTATTTGCAAAAAGGCTGTACCAAAATTTCATGATATATTTTATAAAACATGAAGTAAAAATAAAAAACAATATAAAAATGAGGACACTCCATGAAATCCTTCTTCCATCTTTACTATATTTCAACATACTGTAAGTGAGAGCATGGATGAGGGAGAGCTGAGAGCAGGGGGCAGAAAAAAAGGTTTCTGCAACATTGAAACACAACATTTAAAAGATAAAATTAACTGCATATAAAATATATATTCACCCCATATCGTGCTCTGCTTATCTCCCAATATAGATATAATTATTGATATATCAACCAGCCCTAATAGGCACCATGCCAAATACCAGACATGTTCCGTCCAATACTTCTCTGATGAGGTGGAGACCACACTTACACTACCTGATCGCAATGTGTCCTTAGTATGTTTACATTTGTCCATCAGTAGTCAAGTGAAAATCTGATCCAAACCAAAAACAGGGTTTTGTTTCAAAATAACCATCATTACCATTAATGCTGATTTTATTTTGTTTGGCTAATGTGATTTTAATCAAAGTGAAAACTGCTCATAAAAATATTAGAATTCTATCAATACTCATTTAGGATGGTCTATTACATTAATTAATCAATTACACATTCATTCATTGATTAAAGTGCTCAATGAATTAAAACCATGGACATTTTTAAATTTTCTACTGATTCCACTGTGTCAACAAGATACTACACAGTTCCACTGGCTGGTTAAGAGTTTTATTTGATTAGAAATCATACAAATTATCCAGTGAGGCGCTGCAAACAGGGTGCAAGCTATTTCTGACAGGCGTTCAAACAAGCAACATCCAAACCAGGGATATTTGTGGATAAGCCAAGTCTGCTTATTAACAGAGCAGTAATGGAGACGCTCTCTCACCATACGACACTGCTGGGTTGAAGAATACAACGTTTGTAGATGTTTATTCTGACAGCAACCCAAATACAGCAGCTCATAGTAAAAGGTGAGTGTGTTTGGATGTGAATATGCCTTTCAAGAGGATAAAAGACAGCTCACCTTTGTGCCAGCTCTTCTATTCTACACACAACTCAGAGCAGAGCGTGCACGGAGCATTCAGGACACTTGATAGATGCGCACAATATTTATATACCTCAGTTCACAATAATGGCTGGTAGGGTTAATTGAGCAAACAAGCGCAACATGAGCTGAGCTCCTAGCTTATTAAAGCTTTTAATTACATTTGCCAAACACAGGAAGGAAATTAAATTGATATTATCTAAAATAGGTTTACTGGCACTAGAAGCTAGGGCTGGGAATTATTAGATGTCCAATGTTATCACAGTACTCTTCATAACACAACCCTAAAATGGTTTTAAAAATTGTGATTTCAAGCATGGTTAGGGAACATTTTCAGGATTTACATGCATCAGATCTGTTTTCAAACAATAAGAAACAAACAGCAAGAAATGATGCAACATGTAAAAAGGTTATTTACATCTCTAAACTTAACTGAACTCAATGAAAGACAAACGTAAACAAAAAAACAAAACCACAATGGCAACAGCAGCATGTTGTCAAGAATTCAAAATTTCTTAAAAGTTGAAATGAACCGGATGAACAACTAAGGTCTTGTCCACATTTATATGCATATCTTTAAACCCATACCGCTGTCTCTGCATTTTGCCCTCCCATCCACACAAATACTGATTGTATGGACAATGTTTTGGTGTGGACAGTGAAACACTTCTCTTTGATCATCGTGTTGTGTATGCTTATTGTTGACTAGCAACTGGGTTTACTTTACTCACTGCAACAGAATGTACTGACCTCACATCTAGAAAAAGCCACAAAGGTCCAACTCTCTGCCTCATCAGTGTGTCAGTGATCCAGAGAGAGTGGGGTCTCCATGACAATGTAAAAGCTTTACTGTAGATTTTTATTCAATTACAAATCATGATTTAAGTCTGTATGTAAAGTTACAGGGACCAGCTATTTATGTACAGTGAGATAATCTTTGTTACAAAATGCTTCAGCTTTGCATAGATACACTCGATTTTCTTAACATCAAACATTGTGAGGTGCTTGGCTGGCATGCTATTTTATATATTTTTTTATTTTTTTATTTTCAAGGACATTAAAAAGAGCTTAACCTGCTTTGGTGGCTTTACATGCACTAAATAATCCGATCTCGACTTTCTACAGTTATATAGTTATTCAAACGGTCATGTAAACAGTATGCTCTGATGTCTAAGATCAGAATAAGGTCTATAAAACCATTCATAAAAACATCAGAAATCTGATAGAGAGCTGGATTTTAGCTCACTAATAAGATATTTAAATGCATGTATACTCTTCCTGACTAACAACTTCCTGACAACTGTATCTCTGATCAAGGGGATGAGCACACAGCATGAACCAGTGGCATGAACCAGCAGGCACTAAAACTTCCTCCTGCTGCATTCACATTATTCAGAGATTACTGGCTGGTTGCAAAGCAGAAATCAGAAACCTGATCATTGTCTGATTTTGATTATACATAGAGAGGAGAGTAGAGGAGGCAGGGGATAGGGCAAGATGGAGGCAGATGATCCGCTGTGGCGACCCCTAAAGGGAGCTGCCAAAGAAGAAGAAGAAGAAGAATAAGAAGGTAAAGCAAAGGAAATAAGCTTGTAAACCAAGAACGGTTTGTTGAGTGCTTTAGGCAACAGTCAAAGTGGGAATAAAGAGGAAAAGAAACATGTATGCAACAGACTGAGAAGTTGTTTCTTGAACATCAGCAAATACACTGATGTTAATAATGTATGGAGCACTAACTTCAAGGCACTTGCTTTATAACTTCATGTCAGTTTGCAAGTATAAAGTAAAATGTTTCATATGATCTGTATGTGCACAAAAGCACAAGGGAGTCCAGTGCAGGTTTGCCAATGACCAGAGTACTGTAGATTACTGAATACCTACTGTATTCATCACATTATAACGATGTGACTAGAGCAGTTATACTCTATAAAGACCTGACATTAAATGTTTCACATTTTTGTGCTGGATTGTTGGTTAGTAATCTGCATGGGTACAATGTTTTAGAGCCTCTGACATTTCAATGTGTTCTTTTGTGCCCTGTATGTCAAGAAACCTGAGGTGTAAGTCAATGCTTACTGGTCATACTTTAGAGTACTTCATAAAAAGTTGGCCATTTTATCAACCCCATGAGACTTACCATTGTAAGAACATGGAAAGGAGCCCAGTCAATTAATCAGCATGTTGTTAATTACACAATGACAGAGGAAGTCCATACAAAGTATGTCTGTTGCTTGTCAGAGATGGGGGGGACCATGAAGGCCTTCCAACTGTGACTATAATCGAAATGTCTAGCTGCTATTCACACAGCAGAACTGAACTCAAAAGAACTGAAGAACTGAAAAGGTGGGACACAAAGGTGCCACTTGGTTTGATCTCTTAGAAACAGACTGCCAGCAGAGCTGTGCCGAGTGACCATGGCAAGGACACATCACTTTTCAAATCAGAGGTCAGAGTCAATTAAACTGTTTTTTGGGTCTTGGTCTATCACAAAAGAACATTAAATGAAGTGGGAAGTAGCCTGTTACAACTCTTCATTCATTTAGCAGTCTATTCATCAGCTAATTTTTCCATTTATTCACAAAAACAGCTGGATTACCAAGGAGCTTAAAAGCTAATTTAAAGTCATGCGGGTATAAAAAAGGAATTACAATGGAATGGTGTAAAGTGGAGATTCCACATTATTCCCAGCAATCCAAATAATGGTTTATCCAAATGAAGGTCATTAGGAACATGAAAGTAATTGAACAATTTAATTACAATAAAAACAAGTTGACATGTTAGATATACAGTGAAGGAAATTCCTTGCTGATTTGCTGACAAAGACATGAACAGTCTATAATTTTAAGGGTAGGTTCATTTTAACAGTGAGAGATGGAATATCAAAAATAAAATCCAGAAAACCACATTGTAAAAATTATATACATATATTTGCATTTTGCAGAGAGAAATTAGTATTTGATCCCTCTGACAAACAAGACGTAATACTTTGTGTTAAAACCCTTGCTGGCAAACACAGCAGTCAGACATTTTTTTGTAGTTGATGAGGAGGTTTGCGCACATGTCAGGAAGAATTTTGATCCACTCCTCTTTGCAGATCATTTCTAAATCATTAAAAAAGGCTTCAGCTCCCGCCGTGGGTTTTCTATGGGACTAAGGTCTGGACACTGGCTAGGCCACTCCATGACCTTAATGTGCTTCCTTTTGAGCCACTTCTTGCTACCTTGGCTGTAGGTTTTTACAGTACATGGCTCAATCCTTTCTCCCATTGATGCGGTGAAGTAGTCCTGTGCCCTGGGCAGAGAAACACCCTCAAAACATAATGTTTCCACCTCCATGCTTGATAGTGGGAACGGTGATCTTTGGGTCAGAGTCAGCATTTCTCTTCCTTCAAACATGGCGGGCTGAGTTAATGCCAAAGAGCTCAATTTTTCTCTCATCTGACCACAGCACCTTGCCAGCACCTTAGCACATGCCAATATTTTAATATATACACTTCTAATGTGAATAAACAAAAAATGGCTAAACTAGCCATTTATATGGTATGTTCAGAACTTTTTTAAACATTTATGCCAACTCTGGAATGCTTACTTTAAAATGGCCTCCCTACCGTTCGACATACAAGGAAGATCATTATTGTTTTCATAAATTCAAACCACATCAATTTATTTGCACAAAGCAAATAAAGATCTGGATATATTTTGAGCAGGTTAAGAAATGTCTGAGTGTTTATTTATGATGATGAGTCGGTCCAAGTTCAGGGTTTGTTAGCAATATTTGCCTAGCATGTCCTGTTCTAAATTAAAGCAAACTTCAGACACCAGCTGATTAACTGATTGGCTGATTTTTTTTTATACATGTCTAATAAAATCTAAAAAACAAAATTAAAACTATAATTCTACAACACCCTTTAAACCAATCTTTACACCAATGTTTCTATACTGAAAGAAATCCACACATTTGTCTATGTGCTGCAGAGAAATGGCTTTTGCAGAACTGAGAGGAAGTTCAGGGTGCTTTTAAATATAATAAAAATACCCTCCCCTGTTCACCCTTGCCGTGTCCCATCTCCCCTCCCCAAGTCATTTTCGTGTTCTGCAACATCAGCAGTCCTAGAGATCTAATCTATCATTTTGCTCCTGGAATTGCGCCCCATGTCCCGACTGCAGGGCACCTTGAGTTTCCTTGCACTTACTCAATGGAGAAAAATGTCAATATTTTTCTTCATCCACAGTGTAATGCTCATGTGTCTCCCTTCCACTCCAAAACTTCACTGTTGCTTGGCCACAGACAAAGTTCACACCACTGCTGACACCACAGCAACACACCTACAAGTTCAGTTTCTCCTGAGAAGCCACTTTAAAGCTTTATCGGCATAATCGGAGTGCAATCCCTGTGAAGCACTTGAAATGTCTGATTCAGGTGGTAATTATGAAGGCGGGCAGGGATTAGGACTAGAAGAATCACACAAGAAGCAGCCTTTGTTTAGGAAGAATGGGGAAATAAGAATGGACCAAGCAAGTCAGAGGAGATCCAACCTGGGCATGTACTTTGGACTACAGATAATAATCAGTTTCATGACACTAATTACATATAACAAACGTGTTACTTGTGAATAAGCAACAGTCATATTGTCTTATCAATTGTCCAGCCTTCTGAATCAAAGCTCAGAACTAAAATCTGTGATACTGTGGTACAGAAATTTTATTATAGTTACACAAATCTTTATTCCTATATCTCCCAGTTGTTTTGCATGGATTCAGGAGGTGGGTTATGCATGCACTGTACAACATTATTGGCTTGATAGAAGTATGTGTTTTCAAAGCACTTTATTCTAAATTACTATAAATTCTGAACGGAATTCTGAAACTGAGGTTGCTGGTCAGACACTATGGATGGGAATGTCACAAACAACACAATACTATGCAAACTGAGGCCAGCCTGCTTTAGTTCAACTCTAGTTAAAGATGATATGGTTTAAAGGTATATTCAAAAACAATTCCAACAACTCCTCTCCTGCTGCAATCTACTCTGAAATGATCAATGTATTCCTAGCCATGTAAAACTGCCTGCGTTGACCAGTACTGCAATTTAGGAATGAGTATCAAACTTGGTACCTTTAACGGTAATGACCAAATTACACTGGAACTACCAAGTACTGATTCATGTCAAATCAATCTGTGTCAAATTGCAGTTGTGAACTGTGGATTATCTGGCAACATGTAAAAATAGTGTGGAATAAAGTTGTTTTCACACCATTTATTCAAGGAACATTTGTAGCTTGTATTCCAATGCCAGACAAACAGAAACCACTTTCAACCTGTGAAGCAAGCGTGTTGTGTCAGTTGTGAAACAAATGTCATGGAAGAGTTTACTGCATGTGACCCCACACACAGATGCAGAACAAAAGCTAAGGAAGAGCCTCTTAGGGAAGCAGAATAAAAAAGCTCAACACCAAAACCACCTACAGCACAAAGGTTGATTGGTTTATCTTTGTATGACAAATGGTATTATACACATCTGACGTGACATCACTTCGATATGTAACAAATAAAATGTTAAAATGAAACAGCAGAAATTATATTTTTGTTATTACAGAGAGGGTAAAGTACCAATACTGAATTCCAGGTACCAGTAGTGGTACCATATCAGCTCAAATATGAACCGATTTAAATAAATTACAATTAAAATACATCTTCCTGACAAGTCAGGAAGCTGGCAATTTGCATATCTGCATGTATGCTTTAAAATATATAAAGCTGATAGATTTACATTTACTAATTCCCATTAAAAAAAAATCAGACTCCCTAATTATTCTGAACATAATGAAGTTTTTTTTCCCCTGAAAACCATATGTACGCTTTGTCATTTTGTTACTCCTATGCTTAGTTAACTTTTTCTTTCTGTTAAAATATAAAATAATTTTACTGCAGTAATATTTATTGAAATATAACAGTAAAATCCCTGAATTTAATGCACAAGTAAACTGGTATGAATACTGTACCTCAGGTAACAAAATATGAATTAAATATGCATCAGGTAGAGCGTGGGGGTTCATCATCTGAAGTGAATGGAAGCATTCACTGGACGATTCAGACAATTCTGAAATATCTCACCTCTGATGAATCCTACCTGCTGTGTCACTGGTCAAATCAGGTCACATTCTACTCACCATGATGGTTGATCTGGCATCGTATGCTACACGCTTGATTCTCTGGAATATTCCATCCCCTCCACAGGCCTGTTCATGTGAACAGAAGGACAAAGAAGCTGGTGTTAGCCTAGCTGGACAGAAGCCTGGAGTCCAAAAGCAGCCACCAGCAAAACAGTCCCAAACCATACATACCACAAGGGTAACTGACAGACCGTCTCCACAACAACGAGGCCAGTGGCTGTTTATATGGTGGCCAGCTTGTTTTGCCAAGTGAAATTTAACAGAAGGAAACCCCGGAAACCATTCTGGCCTTTTAGCTTCTGGCTTATTTAAATAAAAATCTTGTTCAGCAGAAGTCCTGGTTTCCAGTAAGGTTAAAGAGGGGTGAGGGTCAGCTATCACCAGCTATCATCAAATAAACCTTAAACCATAAACCTTGCACCTTAAACTCAAAGAAATTATGGGCTGTAAAAGAATACAGTGCATTTCAGTGCACGCTGATTTTTTTTTAACTTGCTGTAGTAACCTTTAGCAAATATAAGCCGAACATGAAGGGTTGGAGTGAATTAATCTGGCTTACAATCTGCCCTGAAATGTTTCAGACACAGTAAGAGACTGCACACAAAGGTGGCAGGTTAAGGGAACATCAGCAGCACTGCCCTACCTCGACTTCTGAACAAGCGAGGGATCCATGCGATAATGAAGTGAAGTAAGAAAGTGCATTGAGTAGCTAGAGGGAAGTCGATAGACGAGGGTGATACATGATAATGAACCTGAGTGAAAAAAGGTGGGAGGGCCCATAAGGATGTGGGCTCTGTCTTGATGATAATGAAATATGTCACAGACTCACAGTACCTGAGAATATCTAAGAAAAAGTGAGAAATTAGAGAGGAAGACAGGAAGAGTGGTGTTGAGCGCTGCTCAGGAGTTGAGTGTGATGCAGCTGGAGCCCAATTCCCAGGCTGGCCAAGAATTCAACTTGAGTATAAGATGCATAAGCTTGAGTGGGCGTTTGCTAGTTTGCTAAAAGCATTGGTCAGGTAGCTCACATTAAACATTAGACAAAGGTTTGTTCGCACATAAATTGTTTAAAGATGGTACAGTCACATGAAAAATTAGTACATAAAATTAATTAAATTAAATGAATTAATCTGCATTTATTTATTTTTTAAAAAAGAATGTAATTAAAATGTAGTATAAATGCAGTTTTCTTGTGAGGGAAAATCGGCCATGCCTACATTTATCAATACTTGGCTTATTTTGTAGAAAGAATTACCCTTTTTATAGTTCTAATTTAAAAATCCCAATATTTGTAGTTTGAAATGAAACAAACAGGTAAAAAATCAGTTGTCACACAGTGTAAATCAAATATTCAGGGGTTGGACAATGAAACTGAAACACCTGGTTTTAGACTACAATAATTGATTAGTATGGTGTACTAGGGCCTCCTTTTGTGGCCAATACAGCGTCAATTCGTCTTGGGAATGACATTTTTTGGATAAAATCTGGGTTACCACCCGAACATCCCTTTCAGACAGCTTCCTCTTGCATCCACAGTTAATCCTGTTGGATGTGGTTGGTCCTTCTTGGTGGTGCTGACATTACCCTGGATACCGTGGCTCTTGATACATCACAAAGACTTGCTGTCTTGGTCACAGATGCCCCAGCAAGACGTGCACCAACAATTTGTCCTCTCATAATGTTGTGTGAATTGCACTATTTTGAGCAGAACTGTGCTCTTACATGCTAATTGAACGTTCACACTCTGCTTTTACTGGTGCAAAGTGCAATTAATGAAGATTGGCCACCAGGCTGCTCCAATTTAACCAGGAAACCTCCCACATTAAAATGACAGGTGTTTCAGTTTTATTGTCCAACCCCTGTTAATGTCTTACATAATCAGACAGTCCACTGCATAATTCACTTTTTCATTTAAATGATATACAAAAATAACCAAAATAACTCTAGACTTCTAGAGCTTAAGGGAGGACTAAGTACTGGAAGTGGAGTACCTGAGCTGTGCCATCCAGGACGCTCCTAATGAAATGGATCAGCTGCTCCAGACTCTCCACCGGCTCACTGGGCAGGAAGTACTGCTCGTTGGACGTGTTGAGAATGATGATGGACGGCACAGACACTTCACTGCAGAAAGAACAAGGGAAAGGGCAGGTTCAAGGTATGGGCAGTATTTCCTCAATATGTCCCAAATGCTTGTGTTTGTAGCAATATACAGCACTGTTTCAGCACAGTCCTGCAAAAGATCATTTTACTGACAATGTTCTCACATGCTAGGCAAAATCCTCAGCCTTAGCCCATCCTCAGTCCAGTTTTTCATTTGTAAGGGGTTTGATTAGCTTCCTAACAGACAAAGGATCTGTGGAATTCAAAGTAACCAAAACAAGCACAATCTGAAATGCCATAGTCTGGACTAATATTACATCAGTAAGAATATTAAAATACAACACATATAAGCAAACAAATAAAGAATCAAAAACAAACTTCCAGTTTATATCCCAGATGTTGTTCAAATTACATAAAACTAATTAGCGATTCAATGATGGGAATTAGCCAATGGTGGGAATTAGTAGAAGCTGCACAATACTTAAGCAACATTATTCTCAAAACCAATCCTATTTTAAAAACATGTATTATGGCAACATATAGAATACATTATGATGTACTACTGATGATGTACCCTATCCCCTGCCTCCTGTTACACCAACCAACTACTATTCACTACTATGTATGTGTGTGATTCACTACATGGATGGGTTAAATGCAGAGGACAAATTTCCCTGGATGTGCACGTTTTTTTTTGGAAATCATCATCATCATCATCATCATCATCATCCTCCTCCTCCTAATCTTATTAATGTTATTATTATTATTACCATAGGTGCTAGAACCCTACTGATTTTTATTTAGGGGTCTGATCACCATATGTGCTGGAACTCTATTGTATTTGCTCAGCCTGTTGGTTAGGGAACCAGCCTTGTGGCTGGAAGGTTGCTGCTTCGAATCCCTGAACAGGGCATGACTGAAGTGCCTTTAAGTAAGGCAATGAACTCCCCATCTGCTCCCTGGGTGCTGAGGATAGGGCTGCCCACTGCTCCAGGCATGTGTGCTCACTGCCCCCTGGTGTGTGAATTCACTAGTGTGTATGTGTGCATTACTGTGTGTGGATGGGTAAAGTGGAGGTCTAATTCCCATGTGTGCATAACACAGTGGGTCAAATGAGTATAATTACTTACTAAAAAAACCACTTGCTAGCAGTCCTGGTCCAGTATCTATGAGTATTCTGTCAAAAAATATGGCCGCAATCAGCCAATCAGATTTCAACATATACTGAAATGCCACTCGATACAAACCTTGATACATGTCTCCAGACATGGTCTCCCTACCACTTACTGCAGTAAGGTAGGTAATGGCCACTGGGGGTGCTGCTCACATTTTGAAACACTAAAATGAGCATTTCTCTTGTACTGTTTATGTGATGCGATATGGAGATGGCATTAGCTAGTCCACAAAAATAAGCCCGACAACTCTGCAAGTGCATATGTTTCTTTTTTTTTTTTTTTTTTTTTAACAATTGTTCTACAAATTTGGGGGAGTGGGTGGGCCGTCCAATGGACATGAAAATTGGCATGATACTATATAATATCCTGGACTGGTATGTGTAAGTCTGATGTTATGTTTAAAAAACAAAACAAAAAAACAACAACTACCAATCAACAAAGCTACATGCACACAGACTACACATATTGTAGCTTCTGTTCCAGGAATAGGTCACATAATGATGTACTGGCCCTTCTTCTTCTTCTTTCAGCTACTCCCTTTAGGGGTCGCCACAGCAGATCATCTGCCTCCATCTTCACCACCTTCACTACATCCATAAACCTTCACTGAGGTCTTCCTCTTCTCCTTCTTCCTGGCAGCTCCATCTCTAACATTCTTTGTCCAATATATCCCCTATTCCTCCTCTACACACGTCCAAACCATCTCAACCTGGCCTCTCTGGCTTTATCGCCAAACTGCTCCACCTTCACTGTCCCTCTGATCTGCTCATTTCTAACCCTGTCCATCCTTGTCACTCCCAACGAAAATCTCAGCATCTTCATCTCCGCCACCTCCAGTTCAGCCTCCTGTCTTTTAGACAGAGCTACAATCTCCAAACCATACATCATAGCAGGTGTCACTACTGTCTTGTAAACCTTCCCTTTCACTCTTGCTGCTATCCTTCTGTCACACATCAGCCCTGACACCCCATCTCCACCCACTCCATCCTGCCTGCACCCTCTTCTTCACCTCTTTTCTGCACTGTCCATTGCTCTGGTTGGTTGACCCAAGATATTTGAAGTCATCCACCTTTAAGACCTCTACTCCTTGCATCTTCACCTTTCCACCTGCCTCCCTCTCATTCACACACATGTATTCCGTCTTGTCTCTACTGACCTTCATTCCTCTTCTCGCTCCAGGTTCTCTTCCATCTGCTCTCTACTCTCACCACAGATTACAATGTCATCTGCAAACATCATGGTCCATGGAGCCTCCTGTCTGACCTCATCTGTCAATCACCATTGCAAACAAGAAGGGGCTCAAAGCTGATCCCTGATGTAACCCTATACCTTCACCTTGAAACCATGTCACTCCATCTGAACACCTCACTGCTGTCTCACTATCCTCACACATGTCCTGCACCACCCTCACATACCTTTCAGCCACACCTAACTTCCTCATACAGTACCACAGTTCCTCTCTTGGCACCCTATCATATGCCTTTTCTAGATCCAAAAGACACAATGTAGCTCCTTCTGACCTTCTCTGTACTTCTCTCTCAACTGAAAAATTGCATCTGTGGTCTCATATGTGTTTGAATCAGATAATGTCCACATTATTATTATTATTATTATTATTATCATTATCATTATCATTAATAGTAGTAGTAGCAGTAGTAGTGGTAGTAGTAAAAACAGACTTAGCATTATGGGCTTTTTCACCAAATAAACTCTACACTGTATATTTTTTCTATAATTCTAAGCATTAACATTTACAGGTACAAGAGATCATTCAATATATGAGCTCTCTGAAAACACCACGAGAAAGACTTCCATCTTTCTCCTGCAGTATGTGTTAAGTCAACATAAATTTTAACAAAAACACTGACATCTGCACAGAGGAAATGGAGCAGGAATGCATAAACAGGTTATAAGATCAAACCCGTCATACTGTATAAATGCAGTGTTACAGTTTGTCTCTCTGTGGAAGTAATTAGTGCAGCTCAGGTGCGTCCTGCTGCACCAAAAAGCAGCAGCCACTGTAAATCTGAACTCCATCTTCATGTAAATGGTGTGCTCGGCTGGGCCACAGCGGGGCTCCGTCACTCACTTTCACCCTGACCTTTAATAATGATAGCTGACAACCACAACACAGCACAGGGCAGGAGCATGCAGCCAAGAGCGCACACACAGATTTAAAACAGAGCAGTCACACACACACACACACACACACACACACACACACACACACACACACACACACACACACACACACACACACACACCCCAAAGGTAAGGAATGCACACACACTGTCACATATTCAAGAAGCCCATGCTAAAGAGCAATGACATTAAATGTGCCTACACCCACAAACACACTCCACATGGGTTGAGCATGCTTAAATATTTAGTCTTTAAGATACACATATGTCAACATGAGATATCTATATTGAGATATTTTTAAAGTATACTCTATTTACTAGTGCTTCCTCATATATATATATATATATATATATATATATATATATATATATATATGATATAAAACATTAAACAAAAATGACTTTGGTTTTAAAGTTGATACTGTGATTAGTAATTTATTCAAATGAAAAGTCTGGATTTCTGGTTTTCATGAGCTATAAGCCATACTGCATACTGATCAACAATAAAACAAAAAACATTTGAAATGTCACTGGCATGTAATGAATATAAAATTACAGTGTTGAAAATTGTGATCACAAATGAGCTTTTAAATGATACTCAATTTTTTTCAGATACACTAGAATATTGTTATAAAAATACTTAAAAACAACCAGTTTAAAAAGGAAAACATGGCTTTATTCACAAAGGTGATGTGTTTGTTATATGTCATTAAACAAGGCCTTTAAAACCTTGATCAAGGCCACTTTCACGTGTTTAACTGAAATATGTAACAGTGTGACCAAAACTGAATTCAGGTCAATCCCAACATTCTTCGTAACTTCAAAACAAAACAGAACCGTTACGACAATGTCATCGAAAATAGACCGTTTCTATGGTTACATTCCTCGTCTTTTGTTAATGAGGATGAGCAAGAGAGTGCAGGCAGTGTAACAAATCATCAGTGCTGTCTATGGCAGCTAATCAAGATCAGCTTTACTTTAACCTTGCTTTGTACTCCCAAAATCAGTGCTATCTATTTACTTACATGTTTGTAGTGCTGGATAAAAGGCTCATGTTTCTTATTCAGAGACTGAGCACAACCTTACACATTTTTTAAGCAGAGAAGCAATGAAACAAATGATCTGACTTCTATTCCCATACATATCTATTTACTGTTAGAAAAATGACACCCACAAAATAAAAATCAATAAATGTTTGACTTTGTTGTTCATTCATTATACATTTGTAAGGTACCATCGTTTAAATACAGAAAAGTAGTCTAAACAGAGCAAACAGCAAACACTTGGGCCTGTGGGAAGATGATTCTCGAAAAAGAAAAAGAGTGTTTTGCCAATGAATGAATCCTATTGCTCTGACCAACATAGATTTGTCCTCCAAGTTTAGACCGACCAAAGCACCACACTTCACCTCAGATTATCAAATGATAATGAGCCACCGCTCATCCCACCCCTGAACCTTTTCATTCCTCCTCTACCCTGCAAGATCAACTTTCTGACTTTCTAACTTCTGTGTTTATTCTCAGTTGTCCTTGTTCGCTCTAGACAGGTAATGTTTTCTTCACCTTGAGTCCACTTCTCAGTCTCTCTCTTGTCTGCACCACACCTATACAAGTATCTCTCTCGGCTTTAGTCCTGTACCTTTGGCTGTACACGGACAAAGACATTTTTGAAGCATCATCTCACATTTACATTGGCATGATCTAAAGTTATCACTGCTCTTAGCTGGTTGGCAATATGGCCAGTAGCTTTGAAGTTGTTCTTCAACTTTAGAGTTGTTCACTGAATCGGAGGGAAAATGTCACTTCTGTAACCAGCCAACAGGAACTGTAGAGTCAAACATTCTTCTGCTTCTTCAACAATATGTTCTCATTGGCCTTAGTTACAAACCCATGCAGCTCCCAGCCAGCAGGGAACTGCCCCAGTGAGTTTACTCATGCACCCTGACACCATGCTCAGCTCCAACTGCTCCATAAAATGTCCCTAATCCAATGGTCCAAATAGTAATATAAAAAAAAATGAAGACAATCTGCAAATCGTTTGATTAATATTTTCCAACCCCTTCAATAAAAGCAATACATAATGGATATTCACAGTCTTAGACAACATTACCAAGATGGTGGAGCCATTATTTCTTCCACACAAGATTAAGAAACTGTTAAATGCTAGTGCATAAAATATTTTGCAATATATACATTCATTTTGAATTAATTAATAATTGATCATTTATTTTTAAGCACTGGAAGTAAAATCCACTACTGTGCATCTATTAACCCTTTATAATAAACAGCCTGCATTCTGTATGAAAGCACTCCCCCATCCCACAGTTGGTATGTTCGCTTGGACATCCTACACTGAGCTCAGCACCTGGCAAGTGGCCCCGATGGAGTGAACAAGATGCTAAAAGCTCCTGCTTTGTCAGAAACATGAAACCGCTACAGGAACAGACAAGTCTCTCAGCAAACACAGCCTCACCTACACGCGACACATGCTGTGTATGCTCACATGCTTTCCAAAGCACAACTCAAGTCAGTTCTGGAAAAGACAGCAGAAAAATTCTTAAAGGATTTTCAACAAATCATTTCAAGGGTTTTAAAATGCAGTGTTCCAAGCTGGGTTGAAGTAAAATCGGATAGCTAAAGCAGGAACTGACTGTTCTTCCAGGTGTCTCAACACTTTAGAGAAAGGATCTTTGAACTGAAGACAATAATATGGGAATGTTCTAATATAGAATTTCCACGCTGATGAAGAAAATATGTTGTGGCCAATACTGGTAGCATTAACAGAGCTTTCATTTCTTTTGCATTTAAAACAAGTTTGACCAACAACATGGGTGAGTGCAATATGACAATATTTTATCCTTTTGTGATAAATGTTATCATAATCACGGAGTGTAATTATTTCTGTTTAATTGGATGCAGTAAAGTATATTTTGAATAAAAAAAAACAAAACGGTATATGCAATTATTGCAGTTAATATTGTGCACTGTGGGAAATGTGTCAATATCATAGTGTTTTTTGCCATATTGCCCACCCCTAGTGCAATAAGTTCATTAAGTGAGGCAAATTAATTGTTGTTCAATACACCTCCCCCAATTCACTCTTCCAACAGAATGTATTGTTTGGAATTTTTTTTAAATAAACAGAAAACTATAGCAAAAAAAAAAAAGAAGGACAACATGCACTTATATCTGAAAAGCAAATTAAATCAGGACACATAAAAACCTTATTTTATGCAGATATTCCTATTCAGTTTTATTCACAAATGAAACATACAAAATGTGTTTACGAGGGGAATGTAATGTACAGCTGCAACTGGGCCTGTCAACACCTCGACTGGAAAATCAGCTAATCTCAGCACTGCGCATATCTATGCCTAATACATCAGCCACCAACAGTCGGTCAGATTTTTAGCAGTGTCTTTAGCTGGAATTCTTTCCTCCCCCTCTTTGTTTTGCTCACACTCTCTCTCTCTGTCGCCAGTCTCTCTCCATCCCTTATATTCAATATGCATGGCAGGAGGAGGCTGGCCTACTGTTAATCTGATACTCAAACATGCTTCTGACTCAGCCTGAGATTCAGAGCACGAGTGTGCAGATCAACGGTCAAACACCCCGACTGTCTACACTGATCCAGAGAGAAGAGAGCTAGAGAGCGAGAGAGCGAGTGTGAAAGAGCATGCGAGAGTGAATAAAAATGAGAGAGCAGAAATATGAGACACTCAAATGGAATAAAAAATGACAGATGCAGCGAGAGGAGAGGCAGAAATAAGGGAGAGAGAAACAATAGAAATGAGACTGAGCAAGAGAGAGAGGATGAGAAAGGAGAGAAACCAAAAAGAACAAGAAAAATAGAAAAGAAAATGAAAGAACAAGAGTGTGAGAGAAACAGAATAAGAGAGAGGAGAAACAAAACAAATGAGATAGGGAGACAGCAAGAGAGAGAGAGTGAGTGAGTGAGTGAGTGAGTGCGTGAGTGAGTGAGTGAGTGAGTGAGTGAGTGAGTGAGTGAGTGAATGACTATATTCTGAAAATATAAAACATCAGATTTATTTCCATGGAGATCCCGCAGGATGGGATTAGTGCTCATTGACAGGCCAGGATTTCATTCTGCAAAGGAGGCCAATTAATCCTCCATCTGACAGACAGTAACAGACAGTAACACAGAGACAGACACACACACACACACACACACACACACACACACACACACACACACACACACACACACACAACTCCTCAATCCACCAAATGACTGGTGCAGAGTGGTCTGCAATGTAAACATCACACACATTATATAAACAATTCATCTCTGCCTATAGACCTTCAAACAGACTTGCAAAATGACCAACAAACAATTCAGAACATACACACACAATATTATGCAGCTTTAAGGCTTGTGGCTGTAAGAATGTTCTCCCTCTTTTCTCCCACAGAGCAAAATGCTCTGTATAAAGCAGACCACACCACCAGAACTGCTGCCTGTGTATTCACAAGTGTGCTATGACTTCATTCTTCTACTTACCATAAAAGCTCTAAAGCTGCTCTCCTATTCTACTGCAGCACTGAATAATAATGCCGCACATGAGAGATGTGCATGGGAACTGGAGGACTGTAAAACATGACAGGTTTCCTGGAATTTACATTTAAATATGTACATGATTCTGCAAATCCGAAACGCAACTTGATCATGTTGCCAGGGACATGTTGTTACAGAAAGGCAGCGACATACATACATTAATGAACACGTACCACATTCTAGCTGATGCTAACTGCATCCTAGCTATTCCATACCTTCACAGTTTTCATGCCTGTTGGACGTGATGATTCATTTGTATTGATTAAACACTTCTCAATCATAACATAACACTCATCAGCTCTGACACATTACAACAGACAGTCTGACGGACTCTGCAGCAGCGTCACTGCCTTATCTAGTGAGCAGGAACAAAACGTTTGGTCTCCTGTATAAGGTCACTTGGTGCTGATGCTCAGGGACCGATGGGGTGGAATGAGAGAGTGAAGAGAGAGAAAAGAATACTCACCTCATGATGAGACTGTTGATGTAGTCATTGCCGTCCATGTGGCCAAACTGGAAATCCCTGGAGATTTAAAGGGAAAGAAATTCAGAATACTTTCCCACTATATATATATATATATATATATATATATATATATATATATATATATATATATATATATATATAAATCCATTTGATATTTACATTTGAAATGTTACATCACTTTGATTGAAAATCCCACTGGACCTTGTTTCGACTGCTAGTACACATTTGAAGCTCTCAAAGACAACATGACTGCTTTGAAACTTTTGAAAGAAAGTGGTGTTTACCTGGGGAAGCTAGTGATCTGTGCATTATGTCTCTCTCTTGCTCATTATCTCTCTCCCTCACCTGCCTCCTCCTTTCCTTACAGCCAGCAAAACTTCAATGAACACACTGTAGGAAGCATTCTGCTGTACAACTGTCTGGCTCTCAAATATATATCACTCCGTAATTAATAACAGTGTTTCATCTGCACTGTGAAGACACTAGTGACGACAGATCCGCATGCATGCACAGTATAACCCTGTTGTGTCTGTCTGTGTGCACAGTACCGTGCAAAAGTTTCAGGCACCAGAGAAAATAATCATTAAAAAGATGTTTATCTGGGTGGTAAGCGGTTATTTCTGAGAAACCCATTTAATAAGTTACAGTTGCCTAATATCTGAATAAATGTTTTAATTAAATGATTTTTCTTTCTCAAAAACAAGTTTTAACTGACAGTAGTTATGCAAATGAGCCTGCCTAATAATTATTCAAGACTTTCCTCTTCAGGGTAATGAATAAAAGGTCAAAGTGACTCAAATCTATATTGTATTATGCAACACACAAACAATCCGATCGTGCTCTGTAAACAACAGGACTGTTCATCCTTTAGTATAGAGACTAGACTGTTATGATAAAGCACATTACTGACTGAACACTCATCCGAGTGCAAGCAGATGGCACCTATGATTAACTACCATTCAACACTTCTCTCACACAAATCACATCGAAACCCTAAGCCCTTTCAGCACCAACCAAAATAATTGAGAAAAAAACATGGTGTGGGTGTGAACAGCATGTGTTAGACTGTGGAGAAGCCTCTGAAACATTCTGGTCCATCAGCTTGGAACTTCGATTTCCAGACATCATCAATTTCAAGAGAAAACAACAAGATATAAATAAGGTTAGGCGGTATGAGTCTGACTCATGACTGAAGGTCATCGGTGATGATGCCTGAGAGAGGGATGCTTCTCTTCAGCATTGTAGTGACCAGGTCAAGTCTTTGGAGAGACATTTGGGTCTGGGATCAAACGATGAACAACTTGGAACATGGCATCTTTGGTGGCAGAAAGTGATAAACAAGTCAAGACTCAGATGGTCTTAAAATAAATAGGAATGAACAACAAGAAACCTCCAAATTCAGTGTCAACGTGATGAACTGGACACCAGCACTAATGCAAATGTTCAGCAAACCTTCAGTTACTCATTTAATAAATCCTTTAGCAGGTCTGAACTAATTTGTTGTCTTACACAGTTTTCAAGAGCCAACAGACCACCGTTTTCTTTCAAGACAGATGGATCACCTGGATGTCCTACACTAACAAGCCAACTAGTGTGAGGTTTACTGACCCATACTCACCATCGTTGCTTTGTCAGGTCAGTATCCAAGAATACAGTGCCTCACAGGGCTGCACAATATAATGTTTTAGAATGGTCATCGCGATATGTGCTTGGGTGACAGTCACATCACAGGTACACTTTTGATATTAAATCTGCAATATAATATTATATAGTATAATATATAGTTTATTTTACTACAGTCAAACACAGTATGTTGGCTCAATCTTGAGAAATCTGGAGAAAATCTCTATTTAATATCACAATACACATATCGCAGAGCAACACATTTTCGGGAACATCAGTTTTTTTTCCATTATCTTGCAGCCCTAGCATCCAGGTATCTTCATATACCTTATGAAAAAAAAAAACAGTGTACATACAAAAGAAACACTCAAGAAGCAAATCTCTCAATTCCTACAATTTTGCACTTTGTGGTTATATCCAGGACAGGAGTGTTTACCCTTAAGAAATAGCTTACTGAGAGTGCCAGCATTGTGGCTGCTATTGTACCTATCTGAATGTAAATACACCATTTATTTTGCGTTTGTGTGTGACCAAACGATGGGAAAAACTCCTGTCTGATATTAAATGAACACTGCAGAGAAGAGAATTCGGAATGATTTCATCGGTCCAGTCTGTCCAGCCAATTAGCCCTGCTTATTCACACTCAAATCATAAAGAACGCTTCAGCCCAGACTGCTTTTATAATGAAGCACAATACAGGGGGTACAGATTAATTAGCACAAGACAGGAGGCACAGTTGCTTGTTAGTTAGCACGTTCACCTCCCAACTCTGGGGTCTCAAGTCTCTATCTAGGTGCAATTTTTATGTTCTCGTCATGTCTGCATGACTTGCCTCCCACAATCCAAAAAATCATGGAGATCAGACCAACTGGCTTCTTGTGTGCCCTGGAGTGTGAGAAGAAGTGTGTATGAATGTATGTCTGTATTCCAGCATATGGGTTGGCACTCAGGCCTGGGTGAATCTCCCTAATGCTTCACACAGTCCTCCAGGTGGACAGTTGCTTCCAGGAGAGAGTGTGTTGTGAACAATCGGTGTGCTGGTTGAGTGCTATCTGTGATTGTAGTGCTTGGGGATCTTGAAACGTAGTACAGAAGTGCAACATCATTCATTTGTAAGCATGTATTTCTGGTGATTGGTGATGGAACAGCCATTCATGTTCAGGAGTCCAAGGGAATCCAGCTGGACTTTCTCTTTTTGGGTGTGAGTAGGAAGACCCTACCCCTCCTCCAACACTCTCAGGGGGGTGTGCTAGCTGACGTGGATGTCTGTTAGCAGACAAAGCTGGATTAAATGAAATCGCTCTTCTTCAATTAGCCCTTAAAGACAGTGGAAGGACAGGCACAGGCCTAACTGCAGATATTACAAGTGGCCAATGAGCTATTTCCATTTCCACTTCTCACATTTAAACCCTTATAAACATGGTTGCCTCTCCTTGCTGTTTATCTGTTTATGTAAGCAAACAATGTGCATGATACCAAGCTTCAACAAAAGTATAAGAGGTTTTGTGAAACATGCTTGGATAGGCATCCCTTCTTTCCCATTCTTTCCAACATAAGCAGTAATTCTCTTGTAGTCAAACTGCATGAATGCAACAATTTAACAAACCTTGTTCCAGAAATAACAGGACTGACGCACCTCAGGTTTATGCACTGCATTAATTTCTCTCCCACTCGCTTATTATTCTCAACAGAGGAAGACAAAGAAGTTTTAAGAAGTTAGAACACAAGAATGCCTTGCTTCATTTCTTCCTCTCTCTCCATCTCTCACTCTTGAGGCAAACTACTAGTGTGATTCGCCTGAGCGATAAGGCAGGGAGGAATTCAATTTGCACCCTGGGAGCCAGTGGAGGGCAAAGGGAGAGAGTTTCATCTTTCTCTCTCTAGGAAGGATTACGGGTGCCGGGATAAATATGTTTATTAAATTCATCTGTGAGCATATCAGCAAAAAAGACATCAAGTCATCAGACGGTCTTTATTATTCAGAAAGGGCAAAGCATCTGAAATCAACTCTTTGAGCATGTCTGTCAATAACATTAGTCATCTGCTTGTTTGTGATGGTGAATTCAGAATTTATTGGCCAGGAAAGACTTTTTTCAGCTAAAAACGCAGAGTTAATTTATAAAAGTGCACAACTTGGAGCAAGCTAATCATATACGATGTGTTCAAATGTTTGTGGAAACCCTTTCTGATGAAGGCATTCAGCTACTTCAAGTTGCACCCCTTGCTGACACGTGTGCAAATGTGAACACAAGGCTTGTCTAGTCTCTGTAGAGAGGTACTGCCAATAAAACAGGACTGTCTGGAGCAAATAAACATGAACCTACTGACACCGTGCCTAATGCCAGGTGTGGACGAGAGGGGAATAAACCTGTGCATCAACCAATACTTTTGGGATGAGTTGAGGACAGAGAGAGGTGGTATTCATCCAACATCCTGACCTCAAGTACGTCCATTGAATGAAATCGAATCCTCAGAGAAATGCTCCAAAATATAGTAGAAAGCCTTGCCTGGACAGTCAAGACAGTTACTTCAACAAAAGCAGGATAAACTCCTTAATATCCATGATTTCCGAAAGAACCAATGAATGAGGTCTCTGAATACATCTGTCCATTCAGGGTGTGAAACAGAGAGAAATGCAGAAAAAGAAAGACAGGGAAATGGGGAGAGACAGTGAGTGAGAGGAAAGAGAGAAAAAGATAATGGGGAAGGAAAGAGGTGCTAAAATGAAAAGAGATGAGTGAGACAAAAGGGGACAACGAGAGTAAAGTAAGAGTGAGACAGGACATATGAAGAGATGACGTGAAACAACAAACAGAAAACAGCTGAGAAAATGAGAGCAAGAGGAGAGATCAGAAGCGCAACAGACTAAACAAAATGAGAGAGAGAAATGGGTGACCTGAAGGGAGTGAGAAATGGAGAAATGAGAGGAAAAGGGGAGGTGAGAGAGTGAGAAGGAGAGAGAAGAACGATATAAATTACAGTTCTTGAAGAGTGAGGGAGCAGGACAGAAGAAAAAGCACAATGTGAGACATGAGTGACCGAGTTATGAAAGAAAAAGAAATGAGTGCGAGGGCAAGGAAAAGATGAGTGAGAGAAGAGATGACAGAGAGATAAGAAAGAAGGAAAGATGAGAGAGCAAGAGAGGAAGGAGAAAAAGAGAGCAAGCCAGAGTGTTGGAGAGAAAGAAAAAGGAGGGATGGAGGATCGAAATGGAGGCAAAATGAAAAAGACAGCACTAGTTATTATCTGGTATCAAAGCTGATTCACCATAAAACCACCTCTGTCAATTTTTTCCTTTCCACACCACACACTGACTCCCTGCTATGCCCCCACCACCCCTCGCCCCACACACTGTCCTTCTCAGCGTGTTGGATGCACTGGACTGTGTCTCTGTATAAACAGTGATGTAGCTGTCAGCTATGGGCTGGTTAGATCCTCTCATTAGCCAGTCAGAACCCTCTGCTTCATTTCATATGCGACTTCACAGTAGCCACCAGGGCTGATCGCTTTTAGACATCTTCAGGGGGAGGTCTTCGGCTTAACGCAATTAAAACAACCATTTAAGCTTGCACACGTCAAAGCCAGGAAGCAGATCGCCAATCTCCGGCTGAATCTGCAGGGACTCAATTCCGGGAAGAAAAAAAAAAAACAAAAAAACAGGGAGTGAGATAGCGAGGCTGAGACTCTACCAGCTGATACGAGAGATCTAAGAAACGCAATCAGGTCTAATGGGGGCCGAATTCTAGGGAGACTTTGATTAGACAGATCTTAAAGAACAGAATGAAGCGTTTATCTAGACTGGAAGCTTCGGCGTAACAGAATGCAAGAGGCGTGACCAGTCTTAAAGACAGTGTTAAGTATGCTTCCTGCTGTGCGTGCTTCAGAAATTAATTCACAAAGAACTGCCACGGATGAGCTGTGAAGGCGAGCTCCGGGGCTGCAACGGTTTTAATAATGGTTTTTATATAATTCGACAGTAAAAAGTTGTTTATCTGCTGTCAGAGTTGGAGTGATTGGAGCAGATCTAGGCTCTGAATATGAAGGAAATCTGCTGCAAGGTGAGGCTAACTTGTACCAAACAGTAGCTCCTTCCATGACCCATCTAGTTCAACCCATTCTGAAGTGATCTCATCTTGTTTTTCTGAGTTTTCTGCCTCTGTCTCATGACTTACCTGTTGAAGTCCCTCCTGTACTCGCTGGAGACTCTCTGTATGAGACTCTTTAACCTGAGGAGAGAGTGAGAAAGAGAGCGAGAATTCAAATGGGGATCTTTTCGACTGAACGGGATTTCAATGGGTACCATTTTGTGTAAGATCTTTTCATCACCCAAAAAAGCTTAACTGACACAGAGCAGGGCACATTTGAATGCAGCTCCGCATGTTACCATGGTAGCGCTACTGTTTGTGATAAATCTACGAGTAGGTTTGTGATGAATCTACCTCGTGCTTTCCTCTGTAGGATCTTTATCATCAATGACTGCGATTGCCACCAATTTACCTGTTGAGGCAGAGAAAAAGAAAATGTTGGGGGAGAAAAGGGCATCAACCTGCGCTGCTTAGAAGGGAGGGAAAGAAAAATACAAACCCAAAGCCATTTCCTAAAACAAAGCTAAGGCAATCGGACATTTCTGCAATAATAGTTTTTATGCCTAATTACTGATTAAGGAGAACAACCCACAGCTTTCATCTACACTGAGAAAAGAGACTTGTGTGATTCGATGCCTCTAGTGAATGGATTAATGTGCTTTTGTTCTGAGGGCGTTCTGTGCTACTTGGGAAGTCAGAAGGATAAATACAGAATCCCTGAGCACCCCCTGGTGGAATCGTGCTAGCTTTACACTTTCAAAATGTCCGGAGTCACGTGCTGCCCACAAAGAAATCTTAACACACTTTACATACAAATAAGCATATGCAGAGTTCACAGTTCTCCATCTCATTCTCCAGATGTTTCTTTGACTGGAAAGCAAGTCAAGTCTGTTTGACTAATCGGGTTTTACTTGCGCGCTCCTCTCACAAGTGGGAAAATGGTTGTAGATATACTTAAGGTTTACTGAAAGGTTTTAAATGGGAATATGCTGCATTCCCATGCCGTAATAATAGGATTAGTCTGATGATGTTCATTTTAGCCCATACTTCCACTAATGTCATGCATTTTTTGCCCATGAAGACAGAAAAATGACACCCTCATATTTCAAAATGACTGTAGTGTGCACTGGTCCAGAACTGTGTGACCAGTTCAAGCAGACATCATGGAACACTGGGACAATTTAATTGGCTGGAAAACCATTAGACTTCAATCCCAAATCAATGTGGAACAGCAGGTGAAATGCCAAAATAGGTACACTTAAAGTCTCCGTCTGAAATGTGAACCCAGTTCATGAAGAGTGGGCTAAAATAGACAGGACCTGTCTGAAGAGACTGCTGTAATCCTTACCTGACTGGATTTATGCTGTTATTAAGGCACAGGAACATAATCATGGATTTCTGAAAAAGGATGCCTGTGACACCAGGAGCTTATTTCTGACACCGTTTGTGACCATTCTAAACTGTGGAGAAGGTCAAAGCCTTTCAGCTTTTAATGAAAGCTAAAGAATAATAAAGAAATATTAATAAAGAATTGTGTGGCTGATACAGACCTCTGTCTCTTAACAAGCTTGTATGAGACATATGTGATAACCTGGGGTGGCAACTAATTTAGCCATCAAGTGCATTTCTCACACTAACTAAGAGCATTTCATAGTGTGTGTGAACTGTGGAGAACTGCCAAAACTTTAAAACTGTTAGATACAGTTTTACTGCTGCTGTAACTTTTAACACCAGTAACTCTCTGAATCTTGAGCTGCAGTGAAAACACTGAGCAGCTGTCCGTCACCTGTGGGCCACACAAAACCTCAAGCAGAGTTATATTCGTGTAAACAGAAGAAAACAGTCAACTTCAGAACATAATGTAATGAAAAATAAACAAATCAAAAAATAAAAATAAAATAAAAGCGCCAATACAAACATAGCAGTTACAAAAAAATACTTTCAAACTGAAAGCTGAAATTAGGGTCTCGTATTTGTCTCTTATTTTGCTGACCCAAAAATTAAGATAAAATCATTCTTTTTGTTATAATTAAATGCTTACTTAAATTCAAACAATGGTATTACAACATAAAAATGTTAAATCTCTTAAAAAAATAAATAAATAAAACCACTGTTTGTTCACATTTGCTTAAGGTTAAATTCTTCCCATATTGGAGCCTTAGAATGTGCCTTTAAAATAAAGTGCATTTAGACTTCTGAGCAATACGGAAAAAAAAAAATCAGAATTATTGAAGTCATATTGATATATTGCTCAGTAAAGTAATTGTTGTGACTTATTCAAGCCGTTTTTATAAACACACACAGACACTTATTTTTGCATCATTACACCCATATTATTAGGCAAACCTAATTTCAGAGAAGACATTTCCAGGGAAGGCATTTATGCTATATTTGAAACTGAGTGTTGGAATATGAAGTCTGATAAAAAAAATAAATAAATAAAAATAAAAAAAATATATATATATAAGGCTCATAAGAGAACCCATGTTTAATGCAAATTCTTAATTCATGCAATGAGCATCAGTTCCAATATCTATTCTTAGGAGGATGAACCAGCTTGTTTGTTTTGTGTTTTATGGAACCCTGATGGTGTTTGTTGTAATTCTGTAGACAGTACCAGTCTCTCCCAGCTCGTAGAGTGTGAAGCCATCAATCTGCAGGTAGCTCTGGAAACGTTCCCTGTTCACCCATGAAGATAAGCTGCCATCTTCGTACTCTGCAACACCAAACAGAGGCAGAGGTAAAGAGATTAGCGCTGCGCCTCAGAAATCAGTAAATGTGTCATACTATAAAACACGGTATTTGTTTCTTTGTAAAGCTCATTTCTGATGAGCATAAAAGCAATCAAGTAGGCGATATATTAAAACCACTGAAAGTTTTGCATTCAAACTGATTTTTCTCTCTTGGCTTTCCAATCTCATCTCCATCTGGCTGCATGGGTTTTGAGACCCAGTGATTTTTTAAGCCTGAGGAGGAGAATTCAATCAAAGTTTGGACTGCTGGCTGTGGTAGCAACAGAGGTAATTGAAGAAGCGCAGTTGGACAAATGTTTTGACAAATGTTTGCCTTTGGAGAAAAACGCTCCCAAACAACAGGCTATTAATGAAGGCAAGCTCCTGTAAACACACTCCTGTGCATCAAAGTCAACCATGCACTAGTATTCTGAATATTCAAGGCAAGCTTAAAATATGCAGACGATCTCAGTCATCGTTAGTCATGCTTAAAAAGGTTTTACAAATATTTGAAAGGTGGTCAGGCTTCAAACCATTTCGACCACACAAAACATGACTAAATAAGGGTGAATAAACTCATCACTGCTCATCAGAATAAAATCCCCAACCTCCCTACCTTGTACAAATGGGGAGAATGGTCATTACTTAGACAGTAATGACCACACTTCTAAGTTTCTAAGATGTAAATTTAATGACAGAAATGAAAACAAAGAGAGGTAAATTGGGATCAACTACAGCAATAAGTGCCAATTTAAATCATTAGCAAGATCTAATCCCAGCAGTCCACCATCTGAATCACAATCAGATTCACTTGTCAGTCATCAGCCGCTGCAGAGCTTTGAAGAAAAACATTCAGCAATATCTTTTCAACTAATTCAGGATATTCCTTTATGATCAAGGCTCCAGGCTGTAGCTTCTGTATGGTTCAGAAATGTCCCACTTCTTCAAAAAATATACCAAACCCTGTAAACTCATAACCGATTCCTTTTAAAAGCTACTGCACAAGCCGAAAACCTGAAACTCAAACCTTTTGCTAAGGCTCTCAACTTCAGTGCTTCCTAGCTGTACACTTCTGTCATACACTAAGAAATGTTTTCTCAACAGACGCAAATGGATAAGGTTGAAAAGTAGACTTGCCCATAGGTAATAATGAGCATTCGGAGTACTGTAAGAGCTATAACAGAGAATCAGTTAAATGGCTCAAATTAACATAGATCTGAAGAACTTATGGGTGACCGATTTACGTTGACAGGCAAAAAACATTTAGAACAAACATTTACCAAAACTTTAGCAGGCAAGGAGTGTTAGAATCAGAATCCAGCTCATTCACAGTAATTAACATCTAGCCACACTCTGCTACATTTCTATGTGTCTTGCCAACATCAGCTAGACTAGGTGACATCTAGCCAACATCAGCTAGACTAGGAGACATCTAGCCAACATCCGCTATAGTGGCCAACTGTAGCCAACATGCTCACATGGTCACATTTTACTGTCCATTTAAAACATTGTGTCTGTATATTTTCTAAATTACTAATTCCTTAATTTCCATGAGGAAACCCTCCAAAAGGATCAATAAAATTCTATCTATCTAACCTAATCTAAAGTACTATCTACTACATGATGAAATGCCATCCCGCTGTCCTACTACTAAATATATCTGCACACATTTTCTCCTTAGATCACTACTGTAACATGCGTGTCCTGTCCATCTATTTCCCTAAAAATGCATCCTTGGCAATGTGCTCATATTAAAGGGAATATATTATGAGAAACATACCCTCAGTTTTTTATATTTAATACATTTGGCCATTTGCCACCCCAAACTCCGACAACCCAGGCAGTTCTTTGTACGCCCCCCAAAAAAAAAATGTTAAGATGCCATTCTTTTCTTGCAAAGGCTGACTTGCAAGTATTATCACCAGTACAAATCACTATATCATACCCCCAGCCTCAGAGGATAGAAGAGCTGAGTGGATAAACTTTATTTTTGATGGCAACATCTAGCTACATTCTAGCTGAATCAGTACAAAAAGAACTGGCAATGGAACTAGGGTTTTATATAAACGGTATAGTGGAATAGTGATATACCATGAACCTCAAACACCTCCTTCAAAAGACGTGTCACCCCCTCAGCTCTCTCTGCATTCTGAGCAGTTTTTAGATATTAAGCTTTAAAGTCTTTATAATATCATTGACTTAAATGGAGAATATTTCTATATAAAGAGTTTGAAATGTAAGCTAACAATGTTAAGAAGTTAAATACAAATACATAAACTCAATTTTGATAAAAATGTCAGATAGAACCTTATAATTCCAAGGGGACAATGTGCATAACTAAAACAGGGCTGTACAGCATGTCAATTTCAAAACCCTAACGCTTGTAGAGGCCTTCTCAAAGCTACAGTGCAATAAAACTGGAATATGGTTTGATGCAAATGTTTTCTAAGAATATCTTTTTGTGATTAGTGACACAGTGGAGCATTCACATCGCTGACAACCTCTGATACTTATTGGAAAACTGTTTCCGATGCAAAGCAGATCTTGTGATCTTGTCTTTCCACAATGGCATTCTCAGGAAAGGGTAAAACTCAGCGTCGTATATGGGACTGTAAAACTGCATCTGAGCATTTTTGTCCCAACCAAATAAACCACTTGCTATATAAACATGACAGAATAATTAAAAATACTAATTAAATTCAGAATCTCCCCTTTCACAAGACAGAGTGCTCTTTATGGACACTCATTTATAGAAAGCAGTAGTTAAACATTGGACTTCTAAATACAGGGGTTGAACAATGAAACTGAAACACCTGGTTTTAGACCACAATAATTTATTAGTATGGTGTACTAGGTCCTCCTTTTGCGGCCAATACAGCATCAGTTCGTCTTGGGAATGACATTTTTTGGATACAATCCGGGATAACACCCGAACATACTGGTGCAATGTGCAATTAATGAAGATTGGCCACCAGGCTGCTCCAATATAGCCATGAAACCTCCCATACTAAAATGACCGGTGTTTCAGTTTCATTGTCCAACCCCTGTAATTTTCATTAAAACAGCTCCTACAATACAAGGCACAGGTATCATATGTTGGTTTAAAAAGCACATGGTTAGACATGATACTCCCCAATGGATTTTCAGTCACCAGAATCATCTGTTAACTGGATGTACTCTTGTATTAGTTTTGCCCCTTTTTCTAAGTTCTCACACCTCTAGTGAGCAAGGTGGACTGTAGTGACTCCTTTAGCACTGGCACCCAAAACAGGTCTGTATAAGCTGAAAGGGTCAGCAGCTGAGACCTGATACTCATCCTAGTCAGTTGTATAGGTACTGGTACCAAATGATACTGTCTTGGTAATTTACTCTCTGAGATTAAAATAACAAAAAAAAAAAAAAAAAAATCTCAGATATAAAACATCCACACTCTCAATTTCCACATTGCTATTTGTTCAGATCATTTTATACATGAAAATGATCTCATTTCAGATCTGTGGCCATGCTGATGTAATACCATTGTCATACAAAGACAGAGCAGTCACCTTTTCTGCTATTAATGGTCTTTGTTTACATTTATATTTAGTCATTTGGCAGACACTCTTATCCAGAAGACATCCATAGCTAATTAGTAGAGGCTAAATTCAAGAGATACCTCAGGCGTAGGTGCTGCTGAAGCATAGGTCAGATAAGAGATCTCCATGCCAACAAGTATAATTATAAAAATTCAATGAGTTAAATGTGCTTGAAAGAGATGGGACTTCAGTCTGCGATTGAAGACAGTGAGTGACTCAGCTGTTCGGACCCCCCCGGGAAAAGTTCTTGGGAGGGGTAGGGGTAGGTACAAAGTGGTGGGTCATGTCAACCTTTTCTTTAAAGATGGTGACAAAATCCTCCGGGGTGAGGGCAGTGGGTGGAGGGGAATTTTTTCTTAGGAGGGTGTAAAAGAAAAGAGAAGATGGTTCTGATGCTCAATATACTGGACAGAGTAATATTCTCTCAATGTGCTTGACCAGGCATGTGCTCAGGTACGAAGGTGTTTCCATGTCCAGCTTTGCATTTTGCATTTCATATATTGCAGAGATTATTATCTGAATCAAGTTTTGAAAAATGTAACCACACAGGAGAGCACCAGCAGCGTGCCACTGCCAAGACTGTGTTATGTTTATAAAGAAATCTGGCACAGACTGATCTGATTGGTAGTACTGACTTAATTCAGTCAGTAGCTATAAAGTACTGACATTGGTTCCCCTTTCCTAGTTTGATACAATTATGTTAGAGCAGGGAATATATAAAACATGAAGAGCATGGAATAGCCTAAAATAGGACTGGGTATTCTTCAAAAGTGATCTAACCAAAGTACAATGCATCCAGAAAGTATTCAGAGCACTTCACTCCAAAATGAATTCAACTCAGTTTTCCCCTCAACATCCTACACACAATACCTCACAATGACAAAGTGAGAAAGGTTTGTTTGAATTTTGAATAAAACACAAATCTAATATGTACATAAGTATTCACAGCCTTTGCCATGACACTCAAAATTGAGCTCAGATGCATCTGGTTTCCACTGATCATCCTTCAAATGTTTCTACAGCTTGTTTGGACATCTGTGGTCAATTCGGTTGATTGGACGTGATTTGGAAAGGCATACAGCTGTTTATATAAGCTCTCATAGTAGACAGTGCGCAAACCAAGCCATGAAGTCTAAGGAATTGTCTGTAGACCGCCGAGACAGGATTGTTCCAAGACACAAATCTGGTACATACTTCTGCTGCATTGAAGTATTGAAGTGCTGCCTCCATCATCTATAAATGGAAGTTTGGAACCACCAGGACTCTTAGAGCTGCCCACCTGCTCTGGACTGGGATGAAGGTTTATCTTACAATAGGACAACGACCCTAAGCAAACAGCCAAGATAGCAAAGGAGTGGCTTCGGGACAACTCTGTGCCCAGCCAGAGCCCACTGAACCCGACCGAACATTTCTGAAGATATCTAAAAATGGTTGTGCACCGATGCACCCCATACAATCTGATGGAGCTTGAGAGGAACTGCAAAGAAGAATGAGAGAAATTTTCCAAAAACAGGTGTGACAAGCTTATAGCATCATACTGTAAAAGACTTGAGGCTGTGCTTCAACAAAGTATTGGGCAAAGGCTGTGAATACTTGCATACATTATATTTTTGTGTTTTATGTTTAATACATTTGCAAAGATTCCAAACAAACTTCTCACTTTGTCATATATATTGGATATTGTGTGTAGAATTAAAGGGGAAAAATGAATTGAATCCATTTTGGAATATGGTTGTAACATAAAATGTGGAGAAAGTGAAGCACTGTGAATACTTTCCCGATGCACTGTAGTTAGTCAATAATCAATCACTGGCATTTTAACTACACTGGAATGTTTCTGACATTATATCAGGAGTGTCATAGAACAGAACTACAACTCCTCTGAACCATCAGGAACCTCAGGGAGAATATACATCTGACAGCATATCAGAACCAGAAGAGACCATGGGAAGTGCTCCGCCGCACTGGCTTATTAACACCCTGTAAAAAACCAAGTCTGCATTTCTTGGTCACCTTTAAAAGAATAAAACCATCTCACTTACAGCTGGCCAGGAGGAGTTGTGGTCCAATAGTTTTACAAAACATCTGCTTCTGTCAAGCAAAACTCAACTTCGCTTTACTTTTGACCCCAAACACTCATTCCCCATTGTCTCTGAAAAGGATGAGTTTCAGGGCTTCTCTCAGTCACACAGTGTTTAAACAAACTGAATTCCACTGGGTAATACTAACTGCCGTTCCAGTATTGTTGTCTCTTCTGTGGTGATAAAATTATTCCTTATGCTGTTTTGTCAGCCTGAACACTCACTCTAAAATAAAGCCTTATTATGAGCATCAGGTGCTCGAGTGGAGTTTTTTTTTTTTGCTTCTGTGAAGAGAAAGTCTGAATGCTGATGCCAAAAAGCAGGTGCTTTTACTCAAATATGTGTATATGAGGGATATGTTCTCCTTAGTCACCACAGAGAAAAGCAGTTTTAGACTACACCAGGACCATAAATACAGTGGCTTGCAAAAGATTGGACACCCCTGGTCAAAATGACTGTCTGTCTGAACAGATGACATGATTTCCAAAATGCATAAGGTTAAAGATGAAACATATTTAAACTCATCCTGCATGATCTTCAGCCAGTCCTAGGACAACGGTAAGTGTTAGTCTCGAGCCCAGAAACAGTATCCGAGCAAAATCACTTGCTCTAAAAATCTATTTTTCACACATTTCGTCTTAAATTAAGTCATAGTTCCTTCCAAAGCTTTTGGCCTGCAGGGTAAGCCTAACAGAGACAAATACATTCTGCCCTCACAAAACTGCATTTGACAACAGTGCTCATAAACAACAACAAGCAAAGAAACTTTTCTCTGCAAGAGCAAACACATCTGTCAGTGCAGTGCTTCTCAAAAGTGGCAGACCCAAGGTCAGCTCCCAAAAACCTTCAAAAAACCCACAGTTGCTTTCTCTGCATCTGCTTCTCATAGCAACATTTTCCCTCTTCCCTTGCAGCCTTCCCACACACAGGCAGTGTAGGTGTTCCAGAATAGGCAAATCAGGCCCTGCTGATATCTATTCCTGGTCATCCACAAAGAAAAGCACTTTACACTCATTTACTGCCTCTAATTTACATGGCTAGCTCTTATCTCATGCCTCTTAGTGGCACATAAAACCATTAGCAAAACAAGAATGAAGGGGGGAAAAAAACAATATGGACCACCTTCATGGGCCAGTTTCTTGCACTCCTCTTCAGTCAGACCTTAAGGCACTTATCTGCAGGAGAAGAAAAGCTTTTTCTACAGGGATTCTCAAAAAGGAGAAGAAAAAGGAAAGAAAACAGAAAAGAGGGCTCTGCAAGCTGTATATTTTAAGTCTGTGTCTCAGTTTAAGAGCAGCTCTGGATGTGCACGCCATCTCTGAGGGGTCTTTTATAAGGCAAAAAGAGACAACGCTAGTTTATGTAACAGATTCAGCATAGAAACCTCCCTCAGCTCTTGCAGAAAAAGAAACCTCTTTCCTCGTGTAGTGGCACTGGCATGCTCAAAATTGCAGCACTTAGGCAGGTGAAAAATGGATGAGGAGCTGCAGATTTCCCTCCCCCCCCACCACGTCCTCCTGAGAGGACTTTGAAGTTGGCTCGTAGCTGTAAGACAATCAAACTTCTGACAGCATGCAGTCAAACAGGGTTGCTGCAAAGTGGGTCGCCTTGTTTGGACAGCAAACTGGCTTTGTTCTTATCCAATCTCTGACGTGACAGCCTGTCTCCGTCTCTCTTTCTCTCTCTTGTGCTTTGAGACGGGAAAAGGATGTTTCGGGATTTAAGCTCTCCTTTGTTCATGTGAAGCTGGCAATACAATTCTGCATGCAGTGAGAATACGCAGAACGCAATGTGGCGCCTGAACACACATGCATATTCATTAGATACAATTGGCTCTGCACTGATGGACATAAGTACTAATAGCTGGCTTATGCATGTAATCGAAACTTCAAAACAATATCTACACACAGTTTTCCTTTGATGCTGGTACTGTGTTACATATGCAAAAGGGGATTCGATCATTTCTAGAACAGGTGCGCATGGGAGACGTGTTCCCCACAGCCTCCAGAGATACAAAGAGAAGCAGCACAAAACAAATCTGCTGACACGCTGTTTGATGTTCCCTCTACATTAGAAGGCATTTAAATGATGAATCGATTTAGGGTTTGTTCCAATTTATGTAACAATTGAAACCATTGCCCACACACTCATTCCAAAGTCATGCACCTCAGCAAACACACACCATAGAATTATTTGATTAAGTCAGATAAATTTAAGGTGAACAGGCCAAATTGTTAGAAATGAATGCCACAGATAATACAACAGTATCAGTAAACATGTCCAGTGAAACATCTTTACTCAACCCCCAAGCCCAAAAATAATCCATCAGCCAAGATGTGCTTGCTAGTTCTGCACTGGAGCCAAGAAAAATCTACATAAAATTATAATTTAGGGCTGGGCAATACCTCTAAAAACTCATATCTACATGCCCAAGTGAAATGACAATATAGGATGTGATAAAAAGCTTCAAATATAATGTTAAAAGTACTGAATTTATTTGTAAAACCAAACACAGCATGCTGTATATTTAAATACTCGGTTTATAACTGTGGATACAAGTAATGCAATTTCAGTATGTGTGTTCAATGTACAGATGGGTTGCAGATGCAAAATTCCATCTGTGTTCAAGATTAAGACTGCACTGGATTATGTTTGCAATTAAAGGAGCATCATGACAACTTTTATTTTACCTTTTCAATGTTTCTGTAGCAGAATTGCCACAGTATTGTACTCAGCTGAGTGTCATTCTTTTGGAAAACAAAGCACTGCCATTAAATTGGTATGTGTGTGTGGTGTGTGTGTGTGGTGGTAATACACACACACACACACACACACACACACACACACACACACACACACATAGATATGATTTTTTTGTTTCTTGCATGAAAAGTTTCAAATATGATAAACTGTCCAGCCATATTTTCAAATTGTCTTTGTCAGAATTTAGTTGGTCAATGGCTCCAAAAAGCCACATTTGTCCCCAAACAACAGAAAAATAGATGATGTACAGAAACTGACGGAGTATTAAGTTATAGTACATCCACTCCCAGTATTACCATATATGATGCCCCTTATATGGGGATCAATAATGAGTATTTGGAGGCAGGGCTTAGTGATGAACAAGCAAGCAAGCAACCAACTAACTAACCAACCAAGGCATCAACATTTGAAAGGTTGCCAACCACTGCTATGTAATAGAAAGAAAATTCCTCCCAATTTTGTCATCAGTTGAAACAGAGTTATGGATGCAGCAGAACCAAATGATTAACCTCTTTAAAGCCCTAGGTTTGGAACACTAAAAATGCAATGAGTGCAAAGCCACATCACTTTCCTATGGTCTTCTTGGTCCAGGACATATGTACACATTTAATAACTGACCAAAGTAATGTGACCACCATTAATGGCATACACTTAAACCCCCTAGACCAAGACCACCCAGGCATAAGACACAAACTGATGAAATGTGGCTGTTAAGTTGTTGAGTAAAGAACTGGATGAGAAAATGTTATAATTGTAATCAAAAAATAATATATAACTATATATTAAATATAAGTCTATGTTAACTCCTACTAATGTTGGTCTACCACCACATACGGAGTGGGAAAATGAATTAGGAATGAACAGATCCCATCCCAATGTTACACGGCACCCACACCAAACCTCTTGATCCTGATATAGTTCACATAATCAATAATCTACAAAATTGATTTCTCACCAAACAACATTAAATCAGCTGTAAACTTGTCTTACAAACACAAATAATGTGCAGATTCTGCTCACACTTTCCATGACACCACTTTGCACAGTTTACTTTACAGAGAAAACAGAAAACACAGCTGTCAGACAAGCTGTTTGACCTATTAACCCATGTCCACTGCCGTCTACACACAGGAAAGGACTCTAATGTGCTTTCTATTGTGAAAGATCGCTTATGCTGAAGGTCGAGGAGTCATGTCAAACTCCTATTACATGATAATCATTCTACTGCTCAAAGAGAGCGCTGCTCATTCTAAAACACAACAAGCACCACTGCATGGAAATGTGCTATGCATCACGATACACCAAGTCGCTACACTGTTATCAACTCCACTCAAAACACACACACACACACACACACACACACACACACACACACACACACACACACACACACACACACAATCATCCTGCTAATGAGACTCTTACAGTGGGAGAAACTGCTACATGCAAATGTGGTGCTAAGCGACTGATCTCAACAGTGAGTGAGAACCAAATGAAACAACAGCCCTGCTTTTGCAAACAGAATGCGCACACAACCACAGGCAGGAACTCGGAGCAGACGACTGCAGCAGGTAAAATGTGGGAGGGTGGGTGGTGCAAAAACGTTAAGTGGTGCTATGTTAAACACCATTCTTTTTCGGACTAGGATTTAACGTTGCTGTAATGATATGAATTAGCCTGATGTGTATGAATTACATTAAATCCAAAAACATTAAAGCCAAAACAAAAGCGCAGTACGAGAAATTATGTAAGCAAACAATTACTTTCTGAGCACGTTAAGTACTGCTGAGACGTTTGATCTGATTGGATCATTCTATCTTGCTTGTCTAAAAAAAAAAACAAAAGTTCTTTGAAAATGCTAATAAATATGATTCATCACTTACCTGAGATGAATTCAGTCAAGACATGTTTCATATTCAATGTGTGATAGTTTACTTTACACTGGGAAACAGTAGGCTAATTTTACTAACAAATACTGGACCTGGACGGTCACCAATTTCATCTCTATACACACGAGCATGAAACACACAGACACACACACAGACACACACACAGACACACACACAGACACACACACAGACACACACACAGACACACACACAGACACACACACACACACACACACACACACACACACACACACACACACAGCAGGGATTGTTAACCAGGGGGCCACGATGTACTTCACGAAATTTACTGGAGCCTAAAAGGGGGTCGCACAGTGAAAAAGGTTAAGAACCTCTGAGCTACAGTATGTAACTTCATTTTAAGCTTTCCCCCCAACCATATCTCATTTCCAGAAAGGAAAGTCACTATATAGCGTTAATGTAATCTGAACTAACAATTTCACAACTGTCTCCAGCAAGGAGCATACATTTAACTGGGAAAGCAAGTTTAACTATTCAAAACTCACTGAGGGTAGGTTTCTGTGACAGATGTGGCATAGAGGCTGTCTGTTTGCGTCAGCTAATAAGATAACCAATACACTGAACAGTAATCAAGACTGAAGACTTCTCTATACAGGCCATATTCTGCTCAGTGGGAGATCTGCCAAGGTAATAGTTTGTCAGAGCAATATAACGTCACTGTTTCTGCACCATGTTAACATTAGCTAGAGTAGTAATTGGCCTAAATTAGTTCCCAAGCAGTGCCAGAGTCAGCCTGTCACTGTTGTCATGCTCACTTTCTCGTTAACACGAGTTACACTGTCTGCTGCTGCAGCCCTTTTCAGTAAGACTGTAAAATGTGACCAACATCAGGGTTTGGTTAATACTGCAGTTTGGACCTCACAGTTCAGTACAATTGGGGAAAAAGGCCAGCATAAAAAATAAGGGCAACCAAGGTTTCTTTTCATTTACGTTAACCATCCTGTCATGAAAGTTACTTTATTCCAGCTAGTGTTGTTTGTTCTCCCCATGTAGCTGTCCAGTCCGTAGTGAACTAAGCAGTACAATGTAAATATAGCACGTATGATGTGTTTCCCCCATAGACACAATGCCTTCATTTAACCCTCTGCCATTGCATGAGTAAGAAGGAGCTGGAAAATGGTAGACAGTTGGAAATACCTGTTTATTTTCAGTTAAAGAAAAAAAAACTCATTTATATGAGTCACTCTATGTGTCGCTTCTTTGTGTGAAATCGTGTGTGCAACTTTGGGTTACAGACGTCACGATTACACACTTTTTGTTGAAGCTTTAAATCATTTAGCGTTTCATTAAACTGTTTGCATGTGTAGTTTTTCCGAGGGTATTTTACACCTGAAACACTCTGAACCAAGGCTTTTTTTTTGTAATATTGTCTATCTTTGATCTGGTTAGGTGTGGTTTCACACTGCAGTTCAGTGAGCCCACTTAAGAACTTTACGTCCTGTCGTCATCACCTACATGTGTTGCATCCACCTATACTTATCAATGATTGGTTTGCAGAGGCATGCATGTCTGACATCAGCATGTTGTCAAAGGGGGTTATTTAGCTTTCCACATATTGTGCTGAACATGCGTGGCTCTAAGCAGAGTGAGCATGGGGGATTACTATAGGACTTGTTTAGTTCCTGTTGAGAAATAAGGGTTAATCTACAGTCAGAGTAGAAACAGCAATGAAAAACAATCACTGGTTTGTTTTCACCTTCTACTGCCAATATGTGCCAGTTGCCTGAAATTCCTGTAATTGGTTTAAATGTCTGACCCATCTAAAAAAAGGTGTTTTCACACTGCAAACAAACCAGACAACATTTCATTTGGTCCATACCAAGAACACATCTTTAGGTTGGATCAAATTTTGGTACTTTGTGGCAGATTATGGTCCACGTCACCATGTTATTTTAGTTTGAACCAAAATTAAAAGGTCTGAAAGTCCAGACCAAACAATGTAGGTGTGAAAGCCCCCTAATACCAGAAAGATGGGCTCTCTCTTCAAACCATGCTGTCCTGAACGGCTAAACAAGTACTAAATTACTAATATGTATTCCTCCAATCAATCCTGCTAAAAGAAACGGAGTGATTCACGAGTATGAACAATACAGCACCCGGCATTAATATGGTACTGATGGAAAAATCACAGTACTTAGCTTAATAAGCTAAGCTTCAATAAGTGCCACAAAGCTGATTTCAATAAGCCCCTAAGTGTTGATTTAATGTTCAATCACAATTCTCAAAGGGAAAGGAATGAAGTGAAGACCATGTGAGTGATCATTTCTCATGGCTTAATGGAAGACAGACATTCTCTCGTCATTCATGTATTAGTAGCTAGTGTGGAATCAATGCCCTTGGCACACACAGCATCTGAAAAGGTCATTCAATCATTCAAATTGAGAGGGGCTATTTCTTTTTGCTCTTCTTTAAGATACATTACACTAAATGATGAATGGAGACACATGAATGGCTGTTTAATAAGAGCTATTTGACCTTAATGCTACTGCACTGCATTATATTCATTAAACAGAACCCCTTCAACTCAAAGGTGTTGGCATATCAGGACTTCACATTCTTCATGTTCACAATAGTCATAGATCCTCAAATGATCATTATGATATCCAACAGCTTGGAGGAACATCACCTTTAATGCCCATTTAATGCCCCCTAGCAGACAGGCACATATATTGGGCTTCAGGATCTGGTCATTAAAGGGTTAATAAAATAGAATACCTACACGACCTTTTGATATAAGATGACTTCAGAATTATGAGCATCAATTCAGAATCTGTCAATATTTCCAATAAGGTCATATTTTACCTCTCTGCCAATTCCAGCTCCTCCGACATGACCATGACCACGCTCAACACATATGAAACACTTTGCATCCAGATCCTCGAGGACGTGGTGGAGAGCGGACTGTTTGTGGTCCGTGTGACCTGCAATGACCTCTTCCTTTTAGGCTACTGGTGGAATACAGAGCCCTTCCAGAATGAGCTGCTGGAACAGACTGGCACAGTGAAAACCACTGGGCCAGACCAAAGCCTGGGACTGGAGTTTGTGCTGAGAGTCAAGCACAGAGCGCCTGGCCTGGGAAACGCTCACTACTGGAGTCCTTTCATTCTCAGACTGTGTCTGGATGCCTTGCGCTTTCGCTTCCTGCTGCCACCTTGGGCTCAGGCTATGGGCATTCAGGAGGCAATGCATGAGACTGGGGAGCTTGTGTTGCAGCGGTGGGGAATGCAAAATTGAAACTTGCTTACCAGTGAATACTGAGCTTTAGCTACACTGCGTGGATCGATATTTGTTTCAAGTTTCTGGACACATTAAAAAAACAATAGTGTGTCTAGACAATTTGCTAAGAGTTCATTTAGACTTGAGAAAAACAAATATTGACCAGGTTTCCAAGCAGTTTTATAAATGAAAGGCTGCTTTCAGAATCGCAACCAAATTGTGTGAAACTGTCAAGATACATTTATTTTTCAAGTTGTCTGCTTTAGCCTAAAGAGGACTTTCGATATTGATTTTTGGGGTTCTGAAGGCTTCATTTTATATCTTATTTTTCAAACTTTACTTCACAGTACCAGTTGATAACTAGTGGCTAAGGGAAAAAAAACTGACAGGGTTTCACAATATTCTTCCAATTTCAAACTATCTCGCAGCAGAGCACGCTGTCAAACCGCAAATGTACAGGTGAGGCAGTGGTCAGCAGAGGGCAGGGCAGAGAGGTCCAGCTAAGTGTCAGATACTCTGACTAGACGCTTTAGAAGCAACTGGAGTTACAAAGCTTTGAGGACAAAAGTGTGGTGTACTGCTATTGGTCCATCTCTCTGCACAGTCCAGAGAAGCTCTTAAGCTCTAGGTGGAGGTTGAGATTATGTGTCAATGGGAGTCCTTTACACTTTGAATCCTCCTTCTTGTATGTTCAGCGTGAGTTGTGGTCACAGGTTTACACACATTCTTTATGAAGACTTTTAATGATTTCTTTAAACTTGTTAATGGGACAGTAAGAGTGTATATGATCCTTTAAATGAATTAAAACTGGTGCATGTTTTCAATTTTGAACCTATATTGATTTCTAAGATTTTATACACAGCAGACCTAATACTGGGTTAAATATTCACGAGTAAGCTGCACCATGAGCAGAGGCTTTAGCAACAACAAGCTTCCAGCCACTCTTTCCACATATTATCAATAGGGTTGAGGTCAAAAGCTTAACCTGCTTTATCTGTTCCACACAGAGCTTTAATGTGTGTTCAATAATGCATGTGAAGCATTCATGAAAGGTCATTTTTTTAAATTCATATGGAGTTAGAGATGGAAAAACCTGTAACCAGATGCTAATCTGCAGTGAACTGAGGAGGACAACCTGCCTCCTGCAACACCGCATCAGAACTAGAGGTTAACCGATATATCAGTCAGCCGATATCAGCCGATACATCGGCATCGGATGATATCAGCGTATAGTAGCGCTGATTTAAAAGTCAGTCACTTCAGCAGACAGCCCTGTGTTACTGGTGTGGTGGAACATGCTGCTGCCACACGTGAAGGCAGCCAAAATGTTTGGAAGACAACAGCAACAACAGTCCTGTGAGACAAAGGTAAGGTTTAAATTCTGATATTTCCAAGTCCTATGTCCATATATTTGTTACTAGTACACTGTACAGTAAAGTGTTGCTTCACTTAGTCAAAGACAAAACGACCAGCATAGAACCATCGGGAGCCAATATAATGCTACAGCTGTGTCAAGGGTCACTAAACTTACAGGTAACTTTAAGGACTGTAGTCAAATTAGCAGCTAACTTAACATTTTAGCCCCAGTGTAAGTGTCTGTAAGTCCGTTTCATTTGTCCTGTACCAGAGTCTGTGAATTTCACTCTGTGTGTGTGGGTGGAGAAAGCGGCAGCTCTCTCAAACACTACAGTGTGAATGTCAGAAATCACTAAGGGTTTAGCACCGTCCTTACATACAAGGCTGTTCAACATGATAAAGTTATATAACTGATTCATTTTTTTTGTGATTACTAGATTATGATCATTTGGTTTGTAATTTGTAAACAAAAACACATTAGTGACTGGTTCTGGTTCTTTAACACTCATGAATGTTTCATCTATTCAGTAACTGCTGTCTGATAGCTGAACAAAAATCATATCCTGTATGACAGCAGTTCACCGAGCCAACATCAGAGAAAGACAGGTGCAATATCTGTAATGAACTGGTGAGCTTTAAGACGACAAGAGGAGCCACCTCACAGGTGAACATCCGGAACAGCTGTGTTTCCTGCATGACAACCTGCCATGCTTACACTGGGAGAACTGAGAACTTTCAGTGAAAGATGGGTAGAGTGAGGAGGACTCAGGGACTGCAACTGAGTTACCATTAAAGCACATTTTATACTGTTCGGTAATATCGGACAGCAGATTGCTACTGATATTTGCACTAAAAGAGTTGTGATGCTGCCAAGACAAGTGCACTAAAACTTCTAAACACTAAAAGGAGCACTAAAGTTTTTATCCACAGTTGGTTACTTGATTTTGTTTTATATAAAAATGCAGAAAGTTGTGTTGGCAGCACTAGCATATAATTGTTTTTTATTCATAAAGGTGTTTCAAGTCAGTGTTTAATTATTGATGTTAAGTTCAGAAATGTTGTGCATGCACTTGTTATTAGTAATGTGACATTTTAGCATCCAAATGCAGTGGAACCTCTAGATACCAGCCCTAAAAATCGGCAGCACATATCGAGCTCTAAACATTGCAATCGGTTATAGAAAAACCCATATCGGTCAATCTCTAATCAGAACCCACAATGGACAAGGGGAGGTTAATATACTGATAGTGAGTAATCACCCCCATTTGGTTCCTAAACTTGATTACTGTAACATGATTACAGTTTGCCAGATGGCATACATGAAATTGTGAAATCTGGCTTTTTAGAGGCTGGAGTGAGTTGTGTGTGACCTTGAAACTTAACATCAAAATACTGCAAAACGATGCCTATCCTAAAGTTATGCTTTTTTTCTTTAAATGTACAACAGGTTTTCAACATCAACTAAAAAAAAAAAAAAAAAAAAAAAAAAAAACATTGAACATTGATTTCACCTCGTCAGACAGCCATTAGGATACCTACATAATGGAAAGACGCTGATCCTTTACCACTAAAGAACAGAAATCTACAGGTGCAAATCAAGAGCTGCATGTAGTTCTACAACAGGGACTTTTAAGGCATATTCACAAAAACAGGCAGTTCCAGCAGGTCCAACATTCAGATCACTTTAATAACTTTGGCTTCCTTTAAGTTTCCTTCTCTATTCTCTCAGACTCATCACTCACCATCATAAGTGAAAAAGCTGCCGTCCTTGAAGACAACTACTGAGGGCAGTTCAGGCAAAGTCACAGACTGCAATGGGGGGAAAAAAGGAAAGCATGAGCAAAGTCAGTTTTGTCGGATGAATACCTTCATGAATTTTTCCATTTCAGTGAATCAAACATACAGACAGCATTTTATGCATTACGGTTGATTTCATAATAGGATAAATCTCTTCCAAGACACCAAAGGGAAAGGTTTAGCAAAACTAAACTCAGTACAGATTCTGAAAAATAATGTTTGACATTAAACATTAGAATTAACCATCATCACAAATATAAAAGCATCTTTATAAATAAATGTGTAAATTCACACTCAAATATAAGCAATTAAAGACAAGGCCTATAATCCAAGTGGGAAATTATGAAGAACACAGACGTTAAACCATAAAGCCACACTGATACTGACAGAGTTAAGAGATTAAAAAGATGAAACAAGTGTTATGTGATTCAATCTACAGTAATATGTAATTTTGTATCAGCACTTGATTCACATGCTTGGTTTGTCCACACATTTATAGGTGAAAACTGTGACGCAAATTAATTATAACTATAGACCTCAACAGAATTATATTATATTATATATTATATAGTTCTAAAACCTTGTTTTTCCAACTTTGCTCTGTTTGAAGTGTTCCAAACCAGCTCTGAAACCCCCTTTTACAGCTTATCCCCTGGAAGCTCTCTGTGTGGGGGTGAAAATAATTGGAATGTGAAAATAAGCATTAACCTGCATTATTATGCATTAACCACATTCAGAATTTGTAATCGCCCAAGGTGTGTAATGCTCTCAGGTCCAGTATAGGTCTCATTCTTCCTTCCTTTCTTGGAACCATAAAATACCTTGGAGGTACTATTTGAATCGCTCCTTTCTCTCACAGAGAGGCGGCCTCTGCTTCAAGAAGGTGGGTCGCATTGCCTTGTACCTTGCTTGTGAACATTTGAAAATCAAAGGAGGGGCATAGGAGATCTGGAGTCTGTCCCCCTTTCCTGAGCACCCACTGAGATGTGACACACAAACAAGCCAGTGCTCTGTGTGCCACACAAGCACAGTTACAGGCAGCCGCAGCGCAACTGGCGTATAAAAACACACCCTCTCACGCGTGCATGGCCGGCTCAGTTTTTCATGTTTTGCAACATTGGGAAACATTTACTTTGAACTGCCATTGGCTCTCAGCTTGGATGCACTGGGAGATATTTTACTGCTGCTGAAGACATTGCTTGTACGCGTGACAGTGGACAGGGTTATATTTAACAGGAAATGTCCCAAATTTCGGAACACTGTGCCACAAAGGCAGGCTCTAGGGACTGACCCCGAAGCTGTGGGAGAGGGGCGTGCATCTGGCGAACACGATTGCCTCCCGGGGCAGCGACTTAGGTTGCCTGTGAAGCCTTCCTGCCAAGCAGATATAAGACGGTGCTTGCTGACTTCCCTGGTGGACCTAAGATGTAGCTGATTTACCGGCCCATCAGCACTCTCGCTCTTGGGCTTTACCAGAGGTCTCGGCTGTGGCGTGGGTCACTTTAGAATCCTGTAGCTGGGTGGAGGGCGCGCTGCTACCTGAGCAGAGAATGGGCGAGGTGCCTGAGCAGAAGGAGGTTGCTTTACCCTTGACAGGCAGGTTTGCATTGCGTGTATTTTAGTTTAACTGTACTTTGGTGACTACCAAGCTGAACTAAGGGGGCAAAACCACTGTTTGGTGACAGATTGGTGAAGTTATTTGTTTGGAGACAAGCCTATCTATCGCTCTGAACGCCACCATAGAGTGAATTTGCACCCAGCGAGCGAGTGTTTAGCTCTGCTCTGTGTAAAGCAGCATAAAACCCCAGCAGCATTGACAAGTTACTTGTAAGCAAGACGAGGTTTTTGAATGATGTTCTGCTGCTGGGGCATCGGTTATATAGGAGCTGCCTCCCCCCACGGATATCTGACATGGCCAGCCAGTCAGGGCTGGTGTAGTGTTAGAGTGCTTCTGAGGAATAAGCCGGAAGGGCGTAGAGAACTTCTATAATATTATTCACTGCATTGGGCTGATTTTTATAGGCTGATCAGTCCTTAAGAGTAAGAGTGGTGCAACCTTTTCCAGCCTGCTGAGCTCAGTTTATGTACTTGAATCATGAAAAGGCATTCTAAACTCAACCCTTCTTGTTCACTCCTTCTATTAATCTCAAAACTTGATGTTAATGACCTCTAACACAAAGCTCACATACTTTTTCATCCAAAAATATTAATAAGAATTTTGCTCAATAGATAAATGCAAATATACTGTGTCTGTTATATGCTTGTTTAGTGAAAATTACATTTTAGGTGAAATCCACCCCCAAAAAGGGCAGAGAACTACAAACGTCTTAGCAGCACTGTACATTACACATTTTTTGGTTTAATTTGTCCCCATTAAGTTCAATTAAGTGTACAGATCATTTCAATAGAGGATTTCTAAACGTTTTACAATATCAATGACATGTAGTTTGAGAAATGGTACCTCCGTTTCTGCATATTATGATTATCAACATAATGTAACTAAGATACATCATCAGCTATAAATCAGATGCAAAAATGTAATCACAAAAAAAGCTGAAAATAGTTTCTCTGGACTGGGTCTCATGCAATTAACAACTTTAGGAGACTTGCAGTGTCCTATATTTCAATCAACTTGGGACTTCCCATAACCATTATGAATAATTTTAATGAATAACCCAGGTGTAAAAGTAAGACGTAATATGGGCCACTCAGGATTTCAGTGCAGCTAAAGATCTCCACCCCCACCTGACACACTTTAATGTACTCGAGCACAAAACTCACCTCTGGTATGACGTCTTCAGAGGCTGAGAAAAAGTAGGCGTAAACAATTAGCTCAGAGGCCACATCAATGTACTTCTCCTGAAACAACAGGACAGAAAAGAAAAGTCAAAGTCATATATCTCACGTACAAAGGCATGCTGTCCCAGTACCCACACATACAGCCACTGCTGGTTTGAAGTAGGGCTTGGCTGATATCAGACAGATCAGCTGTGTTTACGTACGGTAAAGTACTGTTCAGGTGGGATACGTTTAACATGGGTAGGTGGGGTAAAGTCATTTTTACCAGAGCTCCTCAGTGATTTTAGTCCTGTTCGAATACACCATGTGAGTCTGTTTTCCACCACTGCACTTTCCCGTGTTAGTAACAATTCTGGACTCTTTTACCTCCTATAAAATGAGCCATAAAAATAACCTCAGGTTATACTGGTCTCCGAGATGGCCGAAGAGGCGCTTAGTTTTGTTGTGCATGGTACAGACACCGCGGGTACTTTAAGTCTGCTGCAAAATGACAGCGCCCAAAACAGCTGCACGCTTTCGAGGGCTGTGCGCAAGGGTGCATACAGTCTAATTCATAAGTGCTAATATAAGCGGGTTATGAGATTAGTTACTGTCTGCTAATACGTTATATGTATTATGCACACTTGTTGTGGAGGTAGTGTAAATAAAGCAGCCACTCGCACCTGAGATTTCTAATCCGTAGTAAAATGACATTATTCCACCTGCCCAGGTAAAACTAATCCTAGCCTAGCTTAAAGCTCCAACAACACTACCAAGCAAAATCAATCCGATTCATTCTTTCCAGTAAACACTTTGTTGAGTGTTATTATTAGCATTATTTTTTAATATTAATCTAATAATCTTTTATAGTCATTTCAAATCCCAGTCAAAAACATTTAATAGAAAGACAATTAAGACTAAAAACTGAATTTGACTTGTTCCTGTTCTTTATTCTCCTGTATTCTCTTGTATCCTTCAATCCTCTTAGTTAGTTATTTTTTTTTTCCTTCATTAGAATTTCAGGTTACATAAAGAGCTATTTAAAACTATTGGACCGCCCTTTTCATCCATTCAAGTTCACGCTCATACGGTTCTGTCTGTTTCCTATTTATTGTTGTCTTTTCTTCTGTCAGAACTCTTCCTTTCCAAACTCTTGTCAGCTATTTAACACATCATTAATACATCATTTTTGTACTGCTTGTAATGAAAGCATTTTGGCAGCCAGGGTAAATTAGTGAAAGTAGCCCAAAAAAATGCACCCCACAGGCTTTGAATTTTCTTTGAATCTGTATCCAGTAATCCTGCTCATTTCCCTCATCTCCCTAAAGCAGGAAGCAAGTAAAATATTTTTTTAGGCTTGTTAGATCTTGAACTACAGCAGGAGCCAGACAGCACTGTGCATATCATTCTCTCTGCAGGGTCTGAGGCGATTGCTCTGCTAGCTTCACATCGCCATCACTTTATGGCCAATTCTTCACCACGGGTTTGAAATGTCCCATGACGGGGCTTTACAAACATCAACTCGCTCCACTTCATTTAGGACTGCTGGCATTGAGGCCTTGGCAAGAATAGCTTTATGATGCAATCAATAAAGCAGCTTTTGTCTCAAACAGGATGGACGGACAACTCATTGCAGGATCTGACAGGCCAGTCCAAGGAAAGCTGCAACTCATTTATCCTGATATTTTTTTGTGGTTATTTGAAAAAATCCCTCCTGACATGAGTGATATGGCTAATGGTCTGCAGATGACCGTGACTTCATCAGCAATCACATATGAATACTTGACACTGATGCCAAGAAACAGTCACTGCACCACTGCCTGGGTATTAACAGTGCTCTTACAGCAGTTAACTGCATATCAGACTGCCCTGCTCACGGCAGATGAGATGGATCCAATAAAATTTTTATTCTGTGGCAGAGAGGTCATTAACGTTCATGTGAACTCACACCAGATATGTAATATTCTTTGACACTAGATGTATGATACAGGAATATGAACTTATCCTACTTTCATTCACCGTCACTATTCAGACTGATGAGGTTGCTGTTTTTCAAGCAAATTTGCAATAAACAATGGAAATAACTGTGTAACTGTGAGAAAACATTCACTTCTAGAAACACAATACTTTACTCTTTGGTCTCAAATCAATGTCAATATGAATGTTTTCACCCTACACAAGTAAGCAGGGATGGGATTATAGAGCATTTCTGGTGTAGACAAACATGAACCTACTGGCACCATGTCTAGCACCACTTGTGGGCTACAGAGGTATAAAGCACCCTGCACTGAGCTGTGAAACAGTAGAAATATGTTCTCTGGAATGATGGGGCTCCATCCAGTAGATTTGGGATGAAACCGGGAGTTAGGGATGAGGTAATTTGATTATCATCCAACATCCTGATCACTTTTGTCAATGAATGCAATCAATTCCTCACTGCAATGCTCCAAAATCTAGCAGAGTCATTGCTAAACAACTGTAGAGACAGTTACTCCAACAAAAGCAAGATAACCTTTAACACGTCAGCAAATAATGAATGATCGGATGTCCCAATACTTCTGTCCATATAGTGTGTGTAAAGGGGGCCTCAAATAGCGTGTTAGATCTTTATGCCACATCATGACTTTTTTTACACATCTGTGGAGAAATCTGACAGCAGCTAAGGTAAATGATCAATTTCAAAAAAGCCCTGGAAATCTTTAATGGCCTGCACACAGCAGGTTCTTTTGATGTGAATATCTGCAGCTCTAGAATATGACGTTACACAGCATTGGCTCAACATCATTTACAGAATGGCATCAGCAATCAGCAGACTAGACATGCAGACAGTCAGATCATGGATGAGGTGCATTTTCTTGCATTTTTTTTGCGGAAAAATACTAACAGGTTCAGAAACCAAACCCCATATAACACAGTCAAGCAGTCTTGTTCCTTGGAGAACACTTGGAGAACTCGATTAAGTGAAACATTCGAGTACACTCCGGTGCTCTCAGACTAAAATAAAAGGCAAATTGTTATTCAATTATGTTTATTAAACAAATTCAGGTCATGTCCCAAATCTATTCAAGACCTCACATCAATTATAAATGAGGCCTGTCTAAAACCCCTCATTTGCACTGTAGTGGCTCCAATATGGCGGACAGTGCTTGGACCCCAATAAAGATGAGCCCTCAATTCCCATAGTTGTTATGACCATCCATAAACAATCAATATTTTCTTTATCAATCTGAGGTGAAAGCTAAATACTATCTGAATGTTTAGGGTACTAACAATGATCACTCACACACATTACAGTAATGTACATTATTGCTGTACAATAGAGTAAAGCACCACACAAGCATTTCCTAAATGACTAAATTCTAATCATTCAGATACCACATTGACTCTCTCAGGGTGTGGTCCTAAGCTTGCACTAAATCAGCCACTAGTGACCACATCACATGTTGACACTATAGTTTGACTTGACAAAGAATTGACAAATTTTGGCAAATCAGGAAGGAAACAGTATCATGGTGGCAAAACCGTATAGAGTGCATACCTGCTTTTGCTAGAGTGCAGATGAAGAACTAGAACCCTAGTACAGAACACTGGACGAGAAATGGAGGGTTCCAACCTAGAGCTCAGAACTGCATGCTAATTACTCTAACCAACTTACCTGCCTCAGATCTGTTCAAAGCTTCAGAACAAAAAAAGACATGCTTGTGTCCAAAAGACAGCCTTCTCTGTGATTCATTATTCAGACATAACAGCAGCTCATCGGTGTTGAATCACAGAAGCATGTGGGTAATTATCTCACAAAAACCCCACTGTACAGAGCAGCCCAAGAACCCTGGTGCGCCTGAGTATCAATCTTTCAAAAAGGTGTTGAGTGGATCGAGTATTCTTATCAAATGAGAATTGAAAATGACAGGAAGATGACAAAGTCTCAACTTCTTAACAAGATACGTTAGTCTTCCCTGGTTGGAAAAGGACACCCTCAGGATGTTTTTCTCCTAACTGCTTGAGTCGGCTCTCTGCAGCCAACAGCTGTCAAACACAGCATTTATGACAAAGCAATTTGCTCACGACAATTTTCTTGCCACACAGAATTCACGCAGAGAAGAACTACCCCAGATCCCTCTGGTTTTGGGTTCATTCTTATGATCATCTGTCAGGAGTTAGTTTTTGATTTACTTGCAAAAAGTTCATTTCAATATCGGTTGGAGAAGAAAAGTTACTGCGAACCAGGGGAGGAGATCTTTAACACTTTGATGAGTCCTGGCACACTGATTTTAGTTACGCTCTACTAATGATGTTTTCTAATTAAACTTTATCAAATTTCATAAAACATAACAGAATTGTGATTTATAATAGATAATTATATATTATAATTATAAGGAATAATGACATCTGAAAGAACGACACTGCGCTCCAAATTATTAGGCAAACAAGACTTCAGTGCCACAGAAATTGTGAAGTTGATTTCAAAGAAGGGGTCATATGTTAACATGTAACTTGGCCTTTTAACATGTTGGTTTGAAATAGCTTTTGATTTCAATAAAAGCAACCTCTTAATGCTGCAAATTCATCAAATGACCATTTTTAGTTCTTTACAACCTATGAAATGTTTTGAAACTCAATCGTGCATAATAAATTGCAACAGTGTATTTTGAGGTTTGTTTTTTTGAAAAGTCACAGACTGGACAGAGCAAAGTCACATGACTAAATACACAGTAGTAAATTGTTATGGGGACAGTATATGAATAAGCACAGTGAATTTTAACAGAATTAAAAATAAAAGAATTGAAAGCTCTAGTTGGTCAGAGGTTCAGAATGTCCGTTTTGATTAATTTTCTATTCATTATCCAGCCAAACACTTCTCCAGCTACCTTCCTCCAGACTTTAGATTCAGCCCTAAATCACCACACCTGACCCACCTTAGTACTGCGCTCAGAAGTTCTTGCATTAGTTTTGTGTTGGAATTGAAACCTACAGGAAGGTACGGTGGAGAAAATATGTATTTGATACACGACCGATTTTGAAACTTTTGCCACCTACAAAAAATGGAGAGGTCTGTAATTTGTAGGTACACTTCAACTGTGAGACAGAATCTAAAAAAAAAAACAAATGAAGAAAATGACATTGTATTAAATAATTAAATTGCATTTTATTGCATGAAATATGTATTTGATACAATAGAAAAGTAGAACTGAATTTTTGGTACAGAAACCAGGTCAGATGTTTCCTGTAGCTCTTGACCAAGTTTGCAGACACTGCAGCAGAGATTTTGGCCCACTCTTACATAAGATATTCTCCAGGTCTTTCAGGTTTCGGGCTGTCGCTGGGAAACATTCTTGAATTGGCAGTGTATTAAACATTTTCCTCCACTGTAGCTCTCCAAGAGAAGGGTTTGTGACCCCTGATCTAGATGCATATGCAACGTCCTGCTGTTCTGACTAAAACATCGCGTTTAAGCTCAGAATTTAGGAACATCAGTGCCTGTGATCTTTTGTGTAGAATACAGACAAATATTACAACATACTGATCTAATCAAAGTCATTTGCACTCATTAACTCTTCAGTTACATTAGATGTGGTGGATTAGATTTGGAAAGGAATGCCACAGCAAACGATCTCTAAATAGATGGTATCAGCTGTTTTAATAGCCCATTACAATTACTTTGCTGACCCTGGAGGTCCAAGTTCATCATTTCAAAATCCATCCTATTGACATATCCAGCATTCGTGTTGATATAAATTGCAGGCTCAGGTGGCAATATTGAGCCAAAGTGTAAATCTATGAGTGTGCGAGAGAGCGCCTCAGGAAGGCATAGTCTCCAGTAGCATCAAACTCATGCATAATTCATAAACATACAGCGAAGGGATGGCTTGAGATGCGCAGACTTAACCCTGTATGTGAGCTTTAATGTAAAAAATGCCTGTCAAAGGAACAGAACTAATCCATAAGGACCTTTAAAGGACAATCATATGGAAGACACTTTTTTTCTATAATAAAGTCCCTTGGCTCTACTGTATGGAGTGGAAAAAACCCATTACATATATTTTCTAGGATGCATAATGGCCGAAGTTCAGCAATGGAGGAGAAGGAAAAGGTTTGCTCTGTCAGTGTTCTGCCAGCTGCAGCTACAACCCACTGAAGGCTCCAGAGGGCTTACCTTGAGCGGAGACTCTCCCCCAATGTACACGAACAACACGTCGTGCCTCTTCAGGACATGCTCAAACATCTGTTTGCTTGGGAGGGAACGCACTGAGGGCCTACATTACAATGACATGCACACAAACAAATAAGACACTCATTTTTCACAACAGCCAGGGAGAAGCAACATGTTTATGACTAAATACATAGCAGTTAGTTCAAGATGACAGACGTGCAGATTCAGAATCAACAGCTAAACCCTCACAGTAACTAATGACTTGTGTGCATGCTGTCTGATTGGACTTCAAGGCAACCTCAAGAGATGCGATGCAGTTTTAGTGACATCTAGTGGCCATAAGTGAGGATTTACAACTAATCCTTAAGCAAAGTTTGTCAAAGCCTACTCCATCTGGCCTGACCCAGAAGTTAACAACTCTTGGCACTAGTTAGAAAGGGATTTTTGCACAATCCAGAGAATTATAGAAAAGTACACACAATGTCAATAGTAATAATTTGTCTAGTAAACGCAAGACTACAAAGCAAGATTATTCCCCATTAACAAAAACGTGCTGATTAAACTATATTTGAAAATGTTTTCATGTGAAGAGGAGGCTTCTCACCCTGCAACTCTGTTAGCAAACTCAATGATGTCATCTTTGGTTCTGGGACCCTTGTAATTATAGGCTAGATCCCCCTTTAGCCTGAGAGGGGGAGAGAGTGGGAGAAAGAGAGGGAGGAAGGGGAAAAGAGCAATGTTATAATCCAAATTATACTAAACTCTAAAACTATATTCTTGGATGCATCAAGCTCTTTCATAGAGTTACGTTTAATTCATCAATTCTTTACTTCAAACCCAAAAGGTTCTGATGGCAATTGAGCATTATAGGGCATATTTCTATACTGTAAATACATTAAAAAGAACACTACATTTAAAACACATATCTGCCTTGGAGATATTAGTGAAATACAACAGCATGATTAAATATTACAAGTTTAAACCTACAGTTTGTCCAGCCTAGGATGCACCATGACGACTTCTAAACACTATTATTCAGAAAAACTAATCAAGGCACACACAGATGATAAGCAGGTGTACTAATCCTGAGTTCTCTAATCATACTGGTACATTTAACATGTTACTTGGTCATTAAGCATGAGCGTTTCATGCTTAGAAAGCATTTCTAAGCAGATACATACTGAAAAATCCTGATTAAGGTCAAAAGGTGGGGTCTTGAATTTTTGCTTGTCCTCATCAAGCACAGATGACTCAACTCAACAGTTAATCGCCTTGTTGAGTCAGTGTGTTGGAAAAGGCAAATCAGCAAACTGTCCTTGACTCCAGCAATACGACTTCAAATCAATATCACGATTAATTGAACACTTTACCTTGATTCTGATTATTTTAATGAATGACAGCATTTTTCTTTGGTACCAGCTGATCGAGGCCTTCAGCTGAGTTAGTGTTCATTGTCACAGACTGGACAGGACAGAGTCACATGAACTCAAACTCTTGTAAATCTGCACCTCTTTAAAAATACACTGTTCACTTATTGCTCATTCAAAAATCAAGAGTGTTTGAATGGGGTAACCGTCTCTACCATCCAGGGAACGCTTTTTACTACTTTGAGGCATTACAGTGAGGATGGTGAATGAGCACCACCCCATCTCGTCCCCAACTCATCCCAAAAGTACTGAATGGAGCACCATCATTCTAAAGAACACAGTTCCACTGCTCCACAGCTTTATACTCCTCTAGCTCACTCCCACCATTAGGCACGGTGCTAAAAGCTTCATGCTGATCTGCTCCAGAGAGTCCTGTTCTATTGGCAATACTACTGTACAAAAGACTAGACAAGCTGTGTGTGCATTTACACATCTGTGTCAGCAATGAGCAGTGTCCACAAACATTTGGACATGAAGTGTAAGCATAATAATAAATGTTCGTTTAGAAATCATGTTCTTTTCTTGTTTCTCTCCTTTGCATGCAGCATAATAATGTTTTGTTGTCCATCTGCACCACCTTGAGGTGGGAAAAAAATCTTACAGGCTGCACAGACGAGCAGAAATTTAACTGCCAAATAGCTGAAACTGACCGTCATAAAGGGCAAAATAATTATTTCACTCACAGCGAAATATTAATCAAATGACACCGGATGTGCACACTGAGAAACTAAAGTGTTTAGGGTTTTGTTTTTATTATGATACAAATGGTAGCAAATTAAAAAGGCAGATGGCATCTAGCACAAAAAATAGCAGCTCTACATTAAAATACACTGAGGGAGTTGTGTCTAGTACATTGGCATCCTCACTGAGAGAACCTCTTTAATGAGCCAACACTGTGCAATACTGGAAGCAGACAGGTCGGTGGAAGTTACACCACAATCCACAAAGTTAAAAATGAAAATCAACCACAATGATTAATACCTTGCAAACTAAAAATAAGAAACACCAAACTTGTGTCAATGGATTCTCTTTTATATCAGAAAAATCAGAAAAATGAGCACAGAATGTTACACAGTTGCTGCTACTATCAAAAAGGTAATGCACTGAATAGTGGTTTCAGTATTCAAATCACGGTCACCCACAAGACTGTGTCAATCCACATCTGGACATACTGCCGTACACACATTCACGCACTCCCGGACAATTTAGAATATCCAATTCACCCAATCTCCATATTCTTGGAAAGTGGGAGGAGACCAGTCCCCAGTGGAAACCCATGCAGACAAAGGGAGAACATGGAAATTTTACTCAAATACTATGGAGGCGAAGGTGCTTACCAGCACCACGCCACGCCATTTAGCATTAGTACTACTCATTTCTCTTTCAGAGTGCCAGAGAAGACATTTATTCAGTGTGAAAAATGCTCAGATGCAGTTTTATACAACCCTGAAATTTTCCCTCAGAAATGAGCATTTTTAGTATTATGACAGAATAGCTTTGCTTTCAGCAGTGTAACAAAAGTACTTATTTTTTTTCATAAAGATTGATAAGTCTAACTGCATACTGCTGCTTACGTCTGGTGTCCTATTAAGAGACTGTTGTCAGGTTAGCAGACACATGCTCGCTTCCCCAGCATTAGCTTTCTTGATCACGAAGATATCCTTCCATAGACAAAGGCAGAGGAAAAGCCAGTCCCAAGGCCTGGTCCGTGTAGCAATTTATTTTCCTTTAGTTTGCAGTATCAGGCAGTTATTTCTTCTGAGCGTTTTACACACCAGAGTTATTCACATCACATGTTCTGATCCTCACTGTACTGGACTGAGTGATGTTCTCAGTGTGGATCAGAGAGTGATCTGATCCTCACTGTACTGGACTGAGTGATGTTATCAGTGTGGATCAGAGAGTGATCTGATCCTCACTGTACTGGACTGAGTGATGTTCTCAGTGTGGATCAGAGAGTGATCTGATCCTCACTGTACTGGACTGAGTGATGTTCTCAGTGTGGATCAGGTTAGTGTTCTCATTCTCACTGTACTGGACTGAGTGATGTTCTCAGTGTGGAACAGGTTAGTGTTCTCATTCTCACTGTACTGGACTGAGTGATGTTCTCAGTGTGGATCAGGTTAGTGTTCTCATTCTCACTGTGCTGGACGGAGTGATGTTCTCAGTGTGGATCAGGTTCTGAGTGGCTTCTGTTCGTTTTCATTAGTATACGGGCTACAAATGTTGTTTAATGTGAAAGACATCTGCGACATTACAGCTATATTCCACTCTGTTATGATTAAGGGTTGCCAGCTAATCCCAGGTTCACCTGCAGGCTACACAGAAGCTGCACGTTGCCAGGTTTGCATTCTGCATCTAAATTTTGTTGATGCAGAGAGCTTTAGGGTATAAGGACTTATGATACTTGGCTGGACGTAAATAAAATCAGCCAACCTCTAGGGTTTAGAAACTGATGTGCTGATGCTCCGTTTAACTTGTGTGAAACAGTGACAAGGTCTGCCAAAGGTACATACAGTGCTCCACTCTCGGATACCTCAGCGTGGTAGTGTTTCACAAAGATGATAACAAGCTTAATTTTTTTCAAATACTGGACCAGCTTTCAACCAGAAAATCTAAATTAAGCCTTGCCATCGTCTTAAATGTAGTCTGTGCTCATGTATCTGATGCAATAAATCAGAAGAATAACTCCTCTGCAAGTGCTTCAGTATGATTATATAACTTGTGCAACATTAGCGACTCCTCTGCTAAGGTTACGGCAGTACACAAAACCCTTCTGAGGAGATATAATGAGGCTGAATAAGGCATCTCCATGAGAGTTCCTTTCTCCCAGAGCTCAGCTATTAAAAAGGACCTCTGGCAACATTCCCACCACTGCCTCATCTCACGCAGCTACAAAGACAATATCACTGATGTCTGAATATATTCAGTGGTCCCCCACAAGACAACAAAGCCTAAAGCAGTGATTGTAAACTATAATCTTATGGCACTGCGCGCTGTACAATTCTTTTTATTTATGGCTTTTCCCAAACACATCCCCCACAGGACCTGATAAATAGCTGAGGAGTTCAGTATGTACTATAGCATAGGGAGCAATACAGGCTGTGAGATTTAAAACCACTGGTTGAAATCGGGCAACAAAATGACAAAGACTAAGTCCAGCTGTCCCACCAACAGATTAAGCTGTGCATTTTTCAGAGGTCATTGAAACCTGGGGTGGGTTAACACTTCTCAAATACAAGTGTTGCTTCCGCTAGACTTTCATTAGGTTGTGCATCACCTCTGAGATAAATTGCATCAACACCTTATTCCCCGGACATGATATAAACACAGGGTAACTTGGGAATGGTCTCCTGAGGCATCTTACTACTGCAGGGCCATTCAGCTTAGCCAACACCCTATTTACAAACCTCACACAGTAAGCACACAGAAGCTCCTGGACAGAAGGCAGCAGTAACCACCAGAGATTAATCAGGTAGGTTGCTCATGTTTAGAAGCTAAATTGGTTCTGCTGCCTCTTCAGCTACATGAGAGTGTAAAGCCTGTCAGTACACATGCAGACTGTAAAACAGCAGATCGCTGGTGCAGCGCTATAATCTGTGCAGCCATCTCCCCCGCAGCGGCAGAAACATCAAACCACAAACTGTCATACACAGCTTTTCAGCTTAAATCTTTACAGTATCTCTTCCCCTGAAGACAAACATATGCACTTCGGTATTTAGAAATACTCACAACTTTATTGTTGGGTATCCTCGAACTCCAAATTCTGAGGCCACACCTGTGAGGAAAAAAATGTACACAAATTACAGATATTTCTGAACATGCATTACGATGATTAGAGTCAGGACAGGTTTGGCACTTCTTGGAGCCGATTCACAATATTTCTCACGCATACCTTGTACCTGCTACACTAATACTGAAACTCACTGGTGCAGGAGTATTTTCCCCAACTGAGGTAACAGAATTGAAATACTGAAATCACTATTTGAATATTCATTACATTTGATCATGAAAAGACAGAAAGCATACAGACAAAAAAAAGTGTTTATTTGATCAGAACATTGGGTAGTAAGCGAAAGAATGAGGTCCCAAGTACAAACGGCTGAAATGAGCTTTCTCCACACTTTTTTTGAATGCTCATCATTCTTCCCAACTTGGTCCTAGAAGACCCCCTGTTCCTACATATTTCATATAACAAAATTACATATTCCCAAATAGCCACTCAATATTAATGACCTAACAGCACCTTTAATATTACAAACATAAAAAGTAACTACTATTTCTTGATCAAGCTTAGCACAATACACACGGGTACGGAGAGGGATTAAACCTTGCCATGTACTAGACAGCATTCCGGATGGAGATTCTCCATGTGAAGGTAAAGTCTTAATCTTAAAGGCTAAATCCCTGTCTGGGAATCCATCTTATAAAGTTAAGTACAAAATGTTAATGTTTATAAACTTATTTAAAAGCATTTGAACCTGACCTTTGCCTTATACACTACTATATATTCAACACACAAGTGGAGTTTACTGCACGACACCTACAGCTCCCGGCAATGATAGCTTTAATCTTATATGTGCTGTCTGGAATCCTAATTTCTTACAGCTCACCTGGTTTGTAATCCCACTGAGAGCTGGATACTCCATCTAAATGATTTTAAAGCCTTCTCTCAGTCAAACTCTGACCTGATCTCAAAGCAGCTATCTACCATTAGCTGTCAGGCTGGTTTTGCAGAATAAGTTACTTTGACAGTATTTTAAGAGAATTGGCATCTCTCATGGACGAGAAGTCAATCAGGTGTAGACACGTGTATATGCGCACACACACACCAGCAAGTATTCACAGAGCATCACTTTTTCACTTCACTTATTCTAAAATGAACTAAATCAATTTCTTCTGTCAAAATCCTTCAAACAATAGCCCACGAAGACAAAGTTTGTTTGAAATCTTTGCTAATTTATTCAAAATTAAACATAAAAAATCGAATATGTACATAAGTATTCACAGCCTTTGTCGTGACACTCGAAATTGAGCTCAGGTGCATCTTATTTCCACTGATCATCCTTCAGATGTTTCTACAGCTTGATTGGACATCTGTGGTAAATTCAGTTGATTGGACATGATTTGGAAAAACACACAGCTGTTTATATGAGCTCCCATGGCAGAGCACAAACCAAGCCATGAGAACTAAGGAATTGTCTGTAGTACAGTACAGTTTTGGAAAAGGGTAAAGAAAGATTTCTGCTGTACTGAAGATCCCAATGAGCAGAGTGGCCTCTCTGATCTATAAATAGAAGAAGTTTGAAAGCACTAGGACTCTTCTCAGAGCTGGCTGCCCGGCCAAACTGAGTGATCGTGGTAGGGGCCTTAGTCAGGGAGATGACCGGGAACCAAATGGGTGCTCTGACAGAGCTCCAACATTGCTCTGTGGAGAGAAGAGATCCTTCCAAAAGGACAACCATTTCTGCAACATGCAACAGCCCGTCTAAAGGACTCATTAGAGACAAAATGATCTGGTCTGATGAAACAAAGATTAAACGCTTTGGACCCAATGTAAAGCAACATGTTGGAGAAAACCAGGCACTGCTCGTCATGTAGCCAATACCATTCCAAAAGTGAAGCATGGTGGTGGGATCATCATGCTGTGGGGATGGTTTTCTGCAGCAGGAAATGGGAGACTATTCATTGTTGAGGGAAAGATGTCTGCAGCGAAGTAAAGAGTGGTCTTGGCCGCAGACTGGGATGAAGGTTTATCTTCCAACAGGACAAGAACCCCACAGCCAAGATCATAAAGGAGTGGCTCTTTTTCAAGAACATAAGAGTTTTTGAAAATGTTACTTAATGTTACATACTGGCTCTTTTTGGTGTCCAATCTGACATTTGTTGTCAGCAGCATCTAAGCTTGTGGAACTTCTGGATTCTAACCTCTTCTAACTAGCTAAATATATCTTTTGAATGAAGAGCAAAGCACCTTTGTAAGTCGTTCTGGATAAGAGTGTCTGCCAAATGCCTTAAATGCAAATATAAATGCTTCAAGAAAACTCTCGCTGTGAACGTACATGAGAGGCCCAGTCAGAGCCCAGACTTTAAACCGACTGAACATCTCTGAAGATATCTAACAATGGCTGTGCAAAGATGCTCCCCATCCAATCTGATGGAACTTGAGTGGTTCATACTTACTTGAGGCTGTAATTGCTGCCAAACATGATTCAACTAAGTATTGAGCAAAGGCTCTGAATACTTATGTTCTTGATATATATATTTTTTTTTTTTTTATAAATTTGCAAAGATTTAAAAAACTTCACTTTGTGATCATGTAGGTATTGTGTGAGGGAAAATTTAATCAATTTTGGATTAAGGCTGTAACATAGCAAAATGTGCAAAAAGTGAAGTGCTGTGAATACTTTCTGGATGCGCTGCATATTTATTTTTTTTATTAAAATTATGAACACTTTTTCTTTTCTTTCATGATTTTCAAATTATTTTGACTGGAGTAAGTTATACTGACTAGACCATATAAACTACTCAAACAATTAAAGAACCAGGAAATGATTTGTTTAAGATATTCAGGTCTGAGAGGTTAAGATGCTAGACAGGAATGACAGAAATGTTTGTCCACCTCTACATCTACATTCATCTAAATATATAGAACATTGTGAAGTTTTCAAAAAAAAAATAAAGAAATAAAGAAAGAAAAGAAAAAAGAAAAAAACAATACCAGTGTACGCAGATGCATCCATCTTGCCCACTCTAACTGGGGATCCAGAGTTCTTTAGCTCTGCTCCGACCTCGTGCCAGATTGGCTCCAGCTTCTTGCAGTACCCACACCAGGGTGCATAGAACTATAACACATCATACAAGGCTTGTTTGACAAATCTGTGAATACTCACAATGACAGGTCACCACAATACTGGATGCAATTTGTTCTTTTCCTATTAAGCTTTATTACCAAAGGCTGTAATAATGCATATGAATGTTGTAACTGAATAGTAATTTTGGAATATTAAATGATCTGTACATTCTGCACTGACACGTATGTCCAGTATTAATCAGTCTATTGTTGCTGTCTTACATTTTACTTATTTTTCACTTCAACATCATTCAATTCTAACAGTTGTTCTAAACACTGTCTTTATTTCACGATAAATGGACCAACAGTAATGCTTTGGCTTTTATTAAATGTCAGGAAAGTTGCAAGATTCTCCTGTAAAGTTGCAGAAATTGGGACTATATGAACCTGGATTTACTCATACAGAATTTTAAGTAAATGAAAGTGAATAAGATACGTGAATAAAATCCACATATTTTATAACAGACATCCAGCATCACTGCCACATATCCACACAACAATCAAATAAAGAACCAAAAATACCAGTTTCTGATGTTAAGCAGTTCTCTGCCCTCCATTACAAAATCTAGCAAAATTCAATAAAGGACGCCTTCATGTTAGTATGGAATCTTTCAGTTCATTTTCAAACATAAATATCAAAAACCTTACTAGTACAGCCACATCTGTATAATCACATCTTTTCAATGCCATCAGAGTAAAGTAAATGAAATGAAAGCCATGTAAGTGGAATATCCCCAGGTACTGCGGCCAAGCCTTTCACGTTTAATTTGGGGAGACCTCTGGCAACCATCCCTGGATTTCATTAAGCACCTACTAAACCCTGCTATTCGTCACGGTGGACAGACAGCAGAACCACAGGAGATTGCCAGCTGGATGGGCAAAGTTACATGAAGCCAGGGCTTAAAACCCACTCACCCACCCGACCCCACCTGACTGCACCCCATCTGCCCTATACCAACAAATGGCTCTCTTCTGTTCCTGCATGCATGATTTCTCTTTCAGTGAAATCGCTGGTGCACAGCTCCTCATTCTACTGGCTGGTACTTCCGCCTGGACTGAAGCACAATGTGCTCCTGGTGACCGTGAGTGTGCAGAGAAAAGAAAACAAACACTCACATCCACCAGCCAAACGTCATTCATTCTATTGTCTTTGAACCTACAGAAAAAGATGGGAGACACAAGATAACTTCAATCACCATGTGCACCTGAAAATAAGCAGGGTCTTGAGACATTATGGTGAAACAATAAGGAAGAAGACAATCACTTTAAATTTCACCAGACTAGCATTTGCTGAAAAAGCTAAAATGATAATGATTTTGTCCTGTCAGCAGATTCAGAGCATGTTGTCTAAAAAAGGTTATAGAAGATTATTTAAACCATTTTTCTCAAAAAATATGTTTTTGCTGCCAAAACACTAGAAGAGATGCAGGTAAACAATTTCTCATTTTGTAGACAGTAGAACAACTAGTTTGAACAACAAAGCTTGATTCCACATTTTCCTGGATGCCCCAGATATATACTGATATTTATACCTATATCAGGATATAAATAGAGCAAGATATGGGCAGAAGGGATCTTGTTTACATTGAGTATTACAGTTTTTAAATAATGTTCTGCTTCAATCTCTTTCAATCTTCTTTAGATATAGGAGGGTCCTAATTTTTCACATTATATATTGTATAATCATACATCACCATTCAGCTAAAATATATCAGGAAAGAATTTGTAGTGGATTTCATCCAGCCCTACTAGCCAGCGCATGGACGTATTGAATTAATTCACCTGCTCACCTGGTTTAACATCATTAAGCACTGATTTACTAAACCAGGTGTTGGATGACAACTATACATAATACTAGACTCATGAGGGGAGCTTTGAAGATGATTTAATGGTCACAGAGACATAAAACCACTACTACCTCAACCAATGCTTCATGTTCTCCTGAGCAACTAAACATTTACTGCCCAGGAGGAGCTTTTCCATACTAGATTGCACAGGGGCCAAAAACCTTTGCATATATATATATATATATATATATATATATATATATATATATATATATATATACACACACACATACATATACATACACACACACACAAACATACACACCCTGAACCATCTGTGTTTACATGCAAGTAACTGAACAAGTTAGTTTCACATGCAAGTAACTTTACTTTGCTTGAATTACTTGGCTTATAATTACATATTTTGGCAGCAAAAACGTCAATAATCCCATAAAGGGTCAAAAAACATTACAATAAAGCCATTAAAGCCAATTTGACTGTAATATGTGCAGGATCAACCAGACCTCTCTAAACCCCAATAAACACTTACCCAACACCCCAGTAAACAGGTCCTCATGTAGACCTCTCTAAACCCCAAAAGACAATTACTCATCATCTAGACCCTCATCCAGACCTCTCTAAACCCCAATAAACACTTACTCAATATACCAAACAGATCCTCTTCTAGATGTATCTAAACACCAATTAACACTAACCAATCATATATATCCTCTTCTAGACCTCTCTACACCCCAATAAACACTAACCCATCACATAGATCCTATTCTAGACCTCTCTACACCCCAATAAACACTAACCCATGACATAGATCCTATTCTAGACCTCTCTACACCCCGATAAACACTAACCCACCACATAGATCCTCTTCTAGACCTCCCTACACCCCAATAAACACTAACCCATCATATAGATCCTTTTCTAGACCTCTCTACACCCACAAACATTTATCATCCAGATCCTCTTTAAAACCCAATAAACACTTACTCAACACCCCAATAAACAGATCCTCTTCTAGACCTCTCTAAACCACAACACTAACCCATCATATAGATCCTCTTCTAGACCTCTCTAAACCCAAATAAACACTTACTTATCATCTAGATCCTCCACAAACGCCAGCACGGCGGAGCTGAAGAGGACCGTGGTGAGAACTGCGGAGAGAGAAGCGGGAGAAAGAGTCAGCTCAGCTCACACTAATGTCACACTCCTGCTCTGAATACAGCAACACAGCCGCTCAGCGTTAAAGAGAAAGAAGGGAGAGTGTGCTTTACCTCCACAGGCGACACTCACTCTCTCTCCTGCCATCTTTACCGAATGAGAGCAGCGGCCAGGAAACGCGAGAGCGAGACACACTCAGTGCGCATGCGCAGTAACGGTAACGAGAGGACAACAGGGAAGTGGAGCAGGCAGTGATTTGCTGATTAATAATAATGATAATAAGAATAATGATAATAATATAATAATAAAGGCAGTAATTTACTGATTATTATTATTGTTATTAATTATTATTATTATTATTATTATTATTATTATTATTATTATTATTATTATTATTAATAATAATAATAGTAGTAGCAGCAATAATAATAATAATAATATTACAATAGTGATAATAATAAAGGCAGTGATTTACTGACTAATAATAATACTACTACTAATAATAATAATAATAATAATAATAATAATAATAATAATAATAATAATAATATAAACGCAGGGCTTTACTGATGAGTTCAGTATGAAGGGATTTATTATTATTATTAGTCAGTAAATCACGGCTTTTATTATTGTTCTTTTGTTATTCATACAAATATTTCAATTCTGTTCATTTTAGTATTAAATATTAATAATACTAATAATAACATCAATAATAATAATAATAATAATAATAATAATAATAATAACAAACTTCATTTTTGGTTAATTCAGGATATTTTAAGGGTGAAACTTACATTAATTTGTGAAATTATATGAAAAAATGTTTTTATAGGGGACACATTATTTGCAGGAGATCCTTGGACACTCAAATGTGTCTTCACCTGAGATGTAAAAATGGACAGAATTGAAATATTTATATGAATTTATCAAATTTTTATCCAATGTACTTGCACCTACAATTTATATATTTGCTTACAAGGAAAAAAAACAGCAAAATAAAATAACAAAAAAGTGAACAGCCCCTCCCTTCTCATTTTGCTCTATAACCTACATAAATTATGTCATTAGCCCCACCACCTTCTCTGATCAGTAAGAGTCTACATGCAGGTTGAGCATGTATGTGGACAGAGCAGATACATTGAAAGGCTCTTTTGGCTCATGGATAATTCATGCTGAAAATTCAATGATTTGATCATGAATTGATTATGATGTGCATCAAGTCTTTGGGCTCTCTGATCCTGAAATATAAAGCCTAGAAAACAGCATGTAGCTGCCCGCAAAGTAAGGTTCCACTCTTCCTCTGTGACGTGCTTGGATTTCCAACATGCTGTCAATTGCAATGCATGAGAGGTCAAGCATTAAGCTCCATCAGGTGAAACTATGGATATGTAGTCAAATCCAGCTATTTTACCAACATATATTATGTTTTTGTCTGAATGTCTAAGCAGCTCGGCCATCAAAGATCAGTTTACACATCTGAAAACCGGCTAGACTGGACTTCAGCAAGGTAGATTTTAACACTGAAATACTGTGTATATTTATGCAGGCTTTTCGCTCACTTCCTTCTAACATAGACCAATTAATCAAGGCCTCAATTCATTATTCATACATATCAGTACTGATATGTAATTAGCAACTTGGATTACAGAGAAGTAATGATGCAGCTTAATGTAAGCCTGACAAGCTTTTTTTAAGCTATTTTAAAAGGCCCATTTCCAATATTTTATTATTTAGTTTCACTTAACATATGTGTGTGGGTTTACATACCAACAATAGTTAATATTCATTTTACACAAACAGACTCATTTCTGTATATGGACTCTATTGACTGAGGAGCAAACACTATGCTTTGAAATGTTGTGCCCACACAAGTAAATTGAAGAGAATTCAATGTTTTTCAGTAAAATGTCTGATCTGTTCAGGCAGATCCACCATCATGATGCCTACATGTCAGGAGTTCACAACTACCAAACAGTTAACTGATGAGTTGAATCAGGTGGGTTTTAGAGGGGGAACAACAAAAAAACTTTGCTGGAGCCCAATCTTACAGAGGTGGAGTAGTGTACCCCTGCTATAAGTGCTCCAGAAAGGATTTTACGTATTTATTTATTTATACATTATCATATCCATTGGCTTTTCATAAGTATTTTAATATCTATATATTTCCAAAGAGTTTATTCTGTTGATTCAAAGTGTTTATCCTGCTTGTTCTTTTAGTTACTGTTTGTTATTTTTATTTATTATTTTTATCTATTTTTTGTTTTATATTTTATATAGGTGGGTGCAGCTGTAGGATAATTCGGATTATACACAGAGAATGTTTTGCCATTCTTTTTTTTTTTTGATTAAAGCTGGAATGTTTAGTGCAGCAAATTTCCCTAGAAGCCGAATAGGAAGGAGAGAGCACCTTGGAAGTTTCGTCGCAGTGGTTCCCGGCTTCCTAAGCAATCATAAAGATGAAAACTATGCACAACTTGTTCTGATAAAGAACTACGCTGCAATGGGCTGCAGGATGTCACTCAAAAATCCATATCCTTGATGTTCATCTTGATAAGTTCAAAGAGAACATGGGAGCTTCTTCAGAGGAGCAAGGCGAGCGCTTTCACCAGGACATTGTGAACTTTGAATGCTGTTACCAAGGGCAATATAACGAGAACATGATGGGCGACTATATTTGAGGACTGGTTGGTGAAACTGATTTGCAGTAAAGTCGTAAAGGTCGGATATCCACACACTTCTGGATGGTCTTAGGTAATCTGTGTAAATTTGCAATGCATATAGTGTTCTTAGTCTGACTGTATGAATGAGAAGATGCAAACTCGATTGTTTCTATACTGAAAATGCAGAAGTTTTTGGTCACAGAAGCTTATGATGAAAGTAGGAAATTCTGCATTCGTTTTAGACATGTGCATTTGTAATATAACACTAAAAGGCTGGGAACAAAACTTACGTATTACGTAGTGTAATAGCATAATTTACACTGAAGCTGATCCGTTTCCATTGAGACTTTTACTAAACATTGCTCTTTATATTCTTCCATAATTATCAAGAATTCAGTTTCTTCTTTGGCCAATAAGACGACAAAAAACACAGAAACAGCACTGTGGATTCCCTTTTATTCTTAAAATTTTATGTACAAGTGTGACTGATTTATTGTTTAATGTACATTCAATATAGAAAGTTTATATATGTCATATTATATAGACACAATTGCACTAGTCTTTCACATAGATTTGTAATCAGAGTCAGTATCATTTTCTCCCGGGTCCTTTTTCAGAAGCACAATTTTTTTTTCAGTTGGTGAAGATCATTACTGGGCTAGGGATAAATAGTCTAGTGCTTTTTGCATTCTAAGGTGTGTAAAACAAGGTAAATAACAAAGAAAATGATAGAGGGAGGAACAGTGACTGGAGTGATTATGGGGGTTTATAGAAAGGCAGACTTAGAGGACAGAAAAGACATCAAGGACTTGAAGACAGATCGCAGTCAGTCAGGACACACAGTCACAGTTTTTACTTCTCAAATTCTTCTTTCCTTCAACCTCAATTAAACATTAATTTGAGGGTAAAATAGTAGAAAAAAGGGACAAAAAACCCAGGAATCACATTGACCAAACTATGGTTTTGTAAACTCTAGATAGTACCAAATTTGGTTAAGACGAGGAAATGTTTGTACTCAGAACAGAGGATCTCTGCTGGAGGCTCAGGCTGGGTGTCATAAAAAGGAATGGAGATGAAAAGGGAAATTATAAGTAAGAGATTCATTTCTGCAGCTTTCTTCACTTTACGGTTTTCTTTTTATAAACCCCTCTCATACAAAAAAAAGGGGGAAAAATCCAAAAAAATATACATACAAAAGTAAACTTTTTCCTCTCCTATAAGAAAAAATGGCATATAAAGAGCAGAACTGAATATAATAGGACAAGAAACATGTGCTGATATCAAACGGAGAGCAGAAAGGAAAAGAATCACTGAAGACTGAGGAAGTGCTGTGAGGGAACACCGCAGACATTGAGTGGGTACAAAGGGGCAGAATGTCCACCTCTGATTTCCCCCTATTTCTCTCTCTCTCTCTTTCTCTTTATTCATCTTTCTTTGTCTCCCTTTGTCTCTCATGACGATGAGAAAGCCTCTGCTCTTGGGGAAATGGTGCGGGTCTGGGTGACGGAGCTTGTCCGTAGTGCTTGGTGTCCGTCTATCTTGTTTATCAGCCCAGGTCTCCGATGTCGTTGTCTACGGGTGGCGGAACGCTGGGCATAACCGTAGAACTTGTGCCTGCGGTTAGATAGCCTGCTACTCCTGGGCCTGAACACACACATACAAAAGAAAAACACACATTGCTTAATGAATAGGTATCCAAGATCCACTAAGGAATTCTGCATTCTGGAATTTCTGGAGATAGAAAACATTTTTTATATAAAAGAAATGCACTTGAATTTCCATTTGTCATATTTTAATTTAGCAATGATAGTTTATTATATACAAATAATAACAGCCAGTAAGGTTTGGGGCCCCTGAGAGGTGCAATGGTCAAACCTGAAGGCTTAAAACTGATGAAACAATGTTCAGGAATTCTCAAAGAAAAAAATACAGAAGAAACATGAAAATACATTAATGAAGCCTACACAAAACCTTTATTTTTTATTACCTGAATCTAGATCAATGGCATGATGGCATGACTGAGGCATGAATGAAGGGAATGAATGATGCAATGAGCCAGAACGCCTTGAAATGGGAGCGCATGACATGGTCTTGTAATCAACTTGTAGGATGTGGTAGAAGATCTGAGCCATTTTGACACTATTATGGCCAGAGGACTATGCTGGAGCATCTCCAGCAAGGCTTGTAGGGTTCATCTGGTGAACGGTAATAAATTTCAACCAACAATGATCTGAGGAGGAACCAATCACAAACCAGCCACATGATTTCAGGTACCCGAGCCTCATCAATACACAAGACGAAGGCCATTCTATCTGATCCAAACTGACAGATCTACTGCTGTCACAGAAACTAGCACAAGGCTAAATGCTCTTGTCATTAGTGTGACCAATTGCGCTTGCTGCACAGGATGACACAGTGCCAACATGAGTAATTTGGAACTGCACCAAATCAGAATGATCCCCCTTCCTTGTCTTCAATTAGCATGTTTTGCTCAAGCAGAAACAAAAAATACACAATGATGCTGCTTCCTTGAGACCCATTCTTACACAAGCTACAATACAAAACCCCTGTTAAATGAGCTATTTTAGGTGAAAAGGGTCTCTTAGGCAGGTGATTATAATGTTTTTGGGGGGAGAGAGAGAGAGAGAGAGAGAGAGAGAGAGAGAGAGAGAGAGAGAGAGAGAGAGAGATGAAGCAGAAACTGGAGAATGGAATGGGAAGTGAGTGAAGGGAGAATGGAGATGCAGGGAACACAGAAAAGAGGGAAGTCTACCTGTGTTAAAGTAAAAGAGGACGGTAGGGTCCCCGATCGGCAACCCTTACAGTCCGCCCCGCAACGGACTACTGGCAGCCAGGAGAGAGGGAGTTGACACACCTAAGGAAGGAAGATTAGGAGAAAAAGAGGAAAATAGCAGGAGATTGAGAGGAGAGATGAAGCAGTAGGGACAGGAAGCAAGTCGTATAAATACAGACCAAGGAAGTTAGGAGGAAGGTATTGCAGAGTCAGGCATTATAGCAGTACAAATGTCCACTATCTATAGACCGCAGCAGAATGACATTGAAGGCAAAAGAAGGTTGACTTTTAAAATATCTGGAAAGTAATTAAGGGGGGATTAAGAGAGCAGCAGTATTCTAACTCAAGTGCATCTGGAAATTATTCACTGTGCTTCCCTTTATTTGTTATTATACAGTCTTATTACATTTTTTTTCCATGAGCTATTGTGTGTAGAATTTTGAGGGGAAAAAATGAATTTAATCCCTTTTGGATGAATTAAAACATAATGTGCAATAAGTGAATTGTACTATTTCTATTAAATATTAGCGAAGGTCTGATTATTTCTCACAAAAAACTCCCAAAGAATGTGTGTGAGATCAATGCAATGCAATACAATGATACATTTAAGGAATGAGACAAAAACTAAACTGTTAAGTCCTGTTACAATAATTTTTTAACTTGTTCGACAACTTGAAATTGTTACAGTAGTGTGATTATTTTAATATTGGTCCAATTATAATCATTACTAGGGCTGCACCAAACAATTATTTTAATAGAAGAGTAATCTACTGATTTCTAAAGTGAATAATCAATTATTCAGGATTATGAACAGGATTATGAACAATTGTATTTTTTGAATCTATTAGATTTTCAATTTACCTTAAGGTTCTTAAATGCATTTGTTAACCATCAGTGAAAATAAAGTTGCATAATTAAAAAAAAACAAACATAAAAAATCTCACCTTTGCCTTAATATTTTGGATGAGCAAAAAAGGGAGACAAATGTTAGACAGTAATTTTTTAAGTAAGTAAGGTTTTTAAGTCACTTCTTTGTTTGTATTAGTGACTTATTTTGTCACCGTCCGTTGTGATGTAACACAGAATAGACTTTACTTTGGGATGTAGTGGAACCTGCAGGAAAGCAATCATTTAAATTAGTGCTCTGCATGTGTGTGAACAGTTCATACCTGTAAGGTAGCCTGCAGTCTGTGACTCGGAGATAAAGAGATCATGTTTCTGATCTTTGAAGGCACTCCACACCGTGGAACGAGACAGGATTTCATTCACCTGCAACAACATTGTATTTTTATCTTATGTGCAATATGTGTTTACAAATGGTTGTCCACAATACTAAAAAGTGATAAATACAGAGATACAGGATGTGAAATTGCTCTGAACACACCACCTCATTGTTTCTAATCTCACTGTCCATTTAATTAGCTCCTCTTAACATTCAGGAGCACTTTGCAGTTCTGTAATTAAAGACTGTAGTCCATCTGTTCATCTGCTTACTTTGTTATCCTGCTTTCACCCTGATCGTCAACGGTCAGAACTCCACAGGACCACCACAGAACAGGTACTATGTGGTTGGTGGTTAATTCTCAGCAATGCAGTGAAACTGACAATGGTGGTGGAGTGTTAGTTTTTGTTGCTCTGTTATGAGTGGATTAGACATAGCAGTGCTGCTGCAGTGTTTGAACACTGTGTCCACTCAATGTCCACTCTATTAAACCCTATTAAATTAAAATTTATTTCTGGTAGGTGGACTATTTTCAATCCAGTAGTGACACAGAGGTTTGATGAGGTCTGCTATGTCTGATCCAATCAAGTATAAGAGAAACAGATGGACTATGATCAGTTAAGAACTACAAAGTGTGGTTAGAGGAGTGCAGAAACACTGTGTTATTGCTGTTCTTTGTAGATGCATGCACAAGTTCTTTACCTGTTCTCCATACTGTAGGCTGCGAGTCATGGATTTAAGAGCTTTGACGATCTGAGCTTTGGTTGCTGAGGGGTTGTCTAAAGTCTCCAACCCCACTCCTTCTAAAAGCTTCAACAAGTACGGCACCAGCTCCACCCTAAGAGCCTGTGCACAGCATACAGAAATATAATCCAATGACTCAATCATTTGATAGACAGGCCAAAATGAAAATTGTCCATCATTAATAAGAATGTGATCACAGGATCTGCATCTCACTCATGCATAATGTTTTCAGCTGACAATGTGCTGAGGCACGTACCTGTGCAACCAGGTCGGTCTGCTCTTTCTGGAACATGCGATTAAGGGCCTCACAGGCCAGTCCTGCCATATCAGCCCTGACCTTCATCCCAATCATCAATGGCCCAATGGTCTCCAGTGCAGCCATGGAGCGCACACATAACTGTAGAGGGAAAACAGAAACAACAAATGAGCATTTGAGGAAGTCAGAGACACACTGTCTGTGTGTATTTCTGTTTAAAAATACACTACCAGTCAAACACTTTAGGTCACCCGTAATATTTTACCAGATTTTATTACCATTTCAGAAGTTCCGAGCCCAGTGAATAACCTCAACTGGACAGAAAATAAAGTGACCTAAATGGCACAAGAGTAAGCAAACTACCAGGACTTTGAGGGAAAAAATAAAAACTGAAAGTAAGAAAAATGCACTAGCACTATGATCTGAGGATCACAGGTTTGAATCCGGGGTCATGCTGCTTGCCATCAGCACCCAGAGTTTGAGAGAGCAAAATTAGCCATGCTCTCTCTGGGTGGGTAGATTGCACTCTCTCCCCACATCACACTCATTGCAGTAATGGTCAGCACAGGCATCTGTTAGCTGTTGTATCAGGGCACTTTCCTCTGAGCCTGCTGACTGTCAATACATTCAATACTACCAGTGGACTATTGAAAAAATGAGTATGATCTAAAACTTTTGAATGGAAGGGTATTTTTTACTCTCTTGCATGCATGACATTAGGGTTAGAGTAAACCAGCTCTACTGCTCTCTCTAGAGATCTACAGACAACCCTGTATTTGTATGTTCTGCCTGCAGATGCACTGTACCTCATTATCTGAGAGAACATGGATGAGTCTGATGGAACTTTTGGGCACAGCATTGTTCTTGTGGTTGAGAGCTGCCAGAATGCGCGGCAGGTGACCCAGAGGCGGAACCTGGTCAGCCAGCTGAGTCTGTGTACTGAATAAACACACAGCTGCTGTGGTGACTGTCTCCAATGCCTCCCCCTGGTGGTGGATAGGAGAAGGAAGGAGAGAGGAGTTAAGAAAGGACCATTGCTATAGGTTTGCAAGAGAATTAATCTGTAATCATCCCATTTGATTGAATAAAATATAACTCATGGCTCCACAGAGTGTCTGTGTGGGCTCACATTGGGATTGTTTTTCTCCAGTAGTTCTGTGAGAGTCTCGAGCAATGAGACGAGGAACTCTCTGGGTTTGCGAAGCACCCAGCCAGGCTGAGCGATGAAAATTCGCAGGAACACACCACCAACTTCCAGCTCACCATGGCCAGCTGCATATGCCACGGTGAAGTCTTCGGGCAGCTAAACACACAAAGACAGGACAGATGAGCACATACAGACATAGCCACACAGAGCAATTATTTTTCTATGTCAAAGCACTTCTACATAAATGCGTCATTCTTTAACCACACTGCTCCATATTTAGCTGTCCAAAACCCAGCAGCTTGAATATTTAGGACAGTGAAATATTTCTCAACTATAACAAAAGCAACAGTTTACCTTCCAGTTTACATCAGGATTATCCTTCTGCTGTTTGAAGTGACTGAAAGAAGGAGAGCATAAGCAGGGATTTTAGCCGCTAATCACACTCAAAAAAAGGACATTGCCAAGATTTTTCTTTTAGCTTTTTACATTATTAATGCTTTGCTTCTGGATTTTTGTATTTGCATTATACTGGGATTTAAACATTTATATTTGACATGAAAGTCCAAGGAAACCCTGAATACAAAATGCCTAAGCGGCATAAATTTTGAAGCATTTACAAAAAGCTTCTCTTTTGTAAATATAATAAATGACCAAAAAAAACCAAAAAAACAACAACTTACAGAAACTTTACTGACCGTGTTGTGTCTCTTATGCAATGAACTGGCTTTGTATACAAGTAGGGTAGAAAATATACTCTTGTGACATTTCCACTCTCAGAATTGTACCTTAACTGTTAAATTAGTATATCAACCCAGAGTATCAGATGGTCTCTCATCCTCTCAGTACATTTGAAAAATAAGCATTAGGTAGCCAAAAACCTTTGTTGGACAAATCATCGTTGATTCATCTTTAACAAAATGCTACAAGAAACATGTACAAGAAAATGTATTTAGTGTGTTTAGTCAAACTTAAAATAAATAGACTTCAGTTTCCCAATAATCTATTCAATTCTTGTCACAAAAGTGCCCTTCAAGTAAATAACTTGGAATGTAATATAAAATTCAAAATGCCCTAGAAACATTACTGGATATTAACTCTGGCTGGTGTTTTCATCATTTTTCAGTAAGTACTAATGCAAACATGCAAATAATAAAAATGGGCTTGTCTGGAGTGAGCTTATCAAATGCATTGCAGCATTAAGCTCATGAAAATACAATAAATCATTTCTACACCAGCAAATTCCAAATCCAATTCACTGGCAACTGAAGTCTCAAGAGAGCTAATGCTCATTTGATTTTCAGTTCTCTTTCTAAACGCTCTCCAAACAGATCAGTTGTAGCTTAGTGGGAAATATTGCTAAACTTCCTGTGACTAAAAAGGCGTTTGTTCTCAGGCTGGTCAAGTTGACCTTACTACAGCAATATGAGTCACTTGCATGGTTCAAAAAAATACTTCCTGATAAGTACTGCCAAATGCTCGAAACATAAATGTACAACAAGGGATAAGACTACAATTGCAAAACATTTAGGACAGGGGTTTCCCAAAAGTCTCTTAGCAAAGATTCTAAAATGATCAATCACTTATCACTACAAAGCTTTTGGGACTCAAAATTGTCCCAAACCCTGCAGGTCTGTGTATGATACAGTGTGTGTGTGTGTGTGTGTGTGTGTGTTTATTTGTATTTGAGCCTCTCACTCAAGCATCATCTCTCTGACAGTGGTGGAAACGGTCTCTCGGGAGGCGTCATTCCAGATTAGCTCTGGGTTTTCATGCGTCCCCTCAAAGATGTGCACAGCTGCTTCTGCATTGTCTCGCATGGCATCCATGAACACGCCCGGCAGGAAACGCACCAGAGTCAAACGTACCTGTGGAGTAACATGGAGCCAGGAGAGGGTATGACAAGCATCCACCTTGCTCTAATATAAAGCCTAAGCTACAGAACTGAAATATGTTGTGATGAGAAAAATGAGAGACCCCACACAAAACAACCGATTCCACTGTTGTTCTTGTCCTTAGCCACTTTTTAGTAATCATAGTATCCCACACAACAAGATATCTCTCAGAATATTCGACTGCACTGAATTTTAAATCAACCGGATATTAGATCAAAACAAATATGTCCATCACAGTGCTTTCAGTAGCATCCACATGAACATTTTATCTATTATTTTTTACAATGTAGAATATTTTTCATTCCACTCAATCTGGCTTTCATTGGTTAAAGTTCTTCACACCACAGAATTATCTGTAAAGTTAATGATTTAAAACAAGAATAAATTATGACATGGTCCAAGATTTCTGCAGAGTGGCCTAGGTGTAACATATCTAACTGATCCACAAGAAAAGAAATACAAGAGTACATATAAATACAGAATGAGACAAGAGAACAACATATCTTACTTTTGGGCCAACCAGCTTGTCTGAGGTCATTTTAGAGAATAGCTCAGCAGTCTGAGAACGCACTTGAGGATGTGTGGAGTTACAGAACAAATCCAACAAGTAGATCAGAGCACCTATAAGATAAGAAAAGAATAACAAGCTTTAAAGTTTGGTCTCCAATTTTTTCAGGTTTCAAATTAATGAAATACACTGAAATTGAACTCTGACAACACGCTCTTTTAGAAGCAAAGCAGGGTACATGGTTTAACATATATTACATAATTATACAAGAGTAGCCTCACCTTTGGCCATTGCTTCTTTGACAATCTTGGTGTTGGAGGTCAGTGCATACAGAGTCTCCAGAACAAGTTGCCTGCCTGTGAAGCAATGCACAAAAGAGAAAGTCTTCATTTCTTAGGCTTCCAAAAATACAATTAGCACATTTGATTTGATATTTTCTGTTACGAACACTTTACAAATGACAGAAGAGAAAAAAATGGTTCAAAACACTTAATATTTTCTAAGAACAGTGACATTTACCCCTAATCAAAATGTGTTAAAATCTAAGTGCTAAGCAAAAGAAGAGGGCCTAATTTCCAAAAGGCATGAAGTTAAAATAGATTGTTTAATATCATTTATCAGAATGAGAATACTTATAAAGCAATCAAATTTACATTTCCAGCCTTTTTTGAAGATGAATGTGAATGAGCCATAGCCATAACAAGCAAACAGCCTGAAACCTTTTTAAAAGTTACAGTATATGAAAGCTCAAATCTCTAATGGTGACCATAATTTGGAATGGTTCTCATTTGGACGTTTTTCCTTTGAAACTTAAATTTATCAAAAGATAAAAAGCTAATCTTGTTTAAAAGGTTTGTTTTGGAAATCAGTTCATCTTCTACTCAACTATTTAAAGGAACAGGAATTTTGACATAGGGTGCCCAAACATTTGCCACAGGGTACAAGACAATGTTAAATATTTAGCTTTTAAATATCGAATATGTAGTGTTGTCACTATGTATGTAGCCAAGAGTGAGCTGAGTGTGAGAGGCTTACTGGAAGGTAGAGAGTGCAGCAGCACCAGCAGGTTGGCAAGCACCAGAGACTCTGCTATGTTACTGACACATTCCTGGTTTGATGTGACTGTGTTCACAACCTGGAACCAAAACATTCATCAGTGTCAATGACAACAGCAAATTGTGCAGGGTTACATCCATAATGCAAATTCATGCATGCTCGTGTGAGTGTTGTAGCATGTTTAAAACTAGGTGCACCTCCAGGGCTAGTTGTTGGACCTTTCCAGCTCCATGGACTCTAAGAAGGGAAAATAGCAGCTTGAAGTGGCCGATGCACTCTGTCTCAGAGCCTGCACAACAGTAAAGCACAAAAACAATGTTTGCTTGTACTCTTATGTCTCTGAATGAAGAGCCTTAATCTTGGACTAAACAGGCTAGTTGAACAGGGTTGTGTTTTAAGATTATAATGCTAATTAGTAATCTCTTATTTTTAATTCTTATACAGGTGCAAGAAACAGTACATGAGCTCTTTGAAACTACCTGGATTCTGCACTGATTACTGAATTAATGTGGTGTGATCAATATTCAAGTAATCTATCAATAGAACATGTTTGTTTAACTTTGGACTGATAATACATTGATAATCCACTGTATTCAGCAACATTTTCTTTTAGCCTTTTCTAGCTTCAGGCATCTATGATATCTTCTGAAACACTAGCTTAACTTTGTTGGGAACAGATTTTTCTGTCTTAATTTAATGGGTAAAACACCTATGAAACTTCTATTTTGTCCTTATTCAATGTGCCAATTGTCTTTGGAGAAGTCACAGATGTTCAATAAACCTTTAATATATATATAATAAATGTGCTCAATACAACATTACAAGCACAGTTCAGTCTAAACAATCAGTTCAGTTATATTATATCTTTCTCTAATTGCAACATAGAAGATCAGACCACCTTAATTTCCCTGAGGGAACCCTCCCAAGGGATCAACAAAAGTTCTATCCTATCCTACATATTATTAGTAATCAATGCACAAATCCCCAAGTAATTCCAAAGGATTCACTTACTTTTTCTTGCAACAGTAGAAAGAAATGACTATGTATGTGAAATAGTGTTTCTTACCCGGGTTGTTCTTTATGACATTGCGCAGTGCCTCCAGGGCCATCTCGGCCCAGCGCAGCCTCTGAGCATGCTGCTGAGACTCCACTTTATTAGTCTGGGTCATAGCCAGCAGCGTGTGTAGGTATTGGGCCTGAGAACCAACATAATCCAGGAGACTTGCTGCAAATGCCTTTGGATACTGATTGAAAGAAAGATGGAGAGTGATTTTATTAAAAGAAAGATAAGATGCCCTTTTCAGACCATTGTTTAATTCATCAGTCTGTTTAAAAACCCTACAAGGAAATAAACACAGAATAAACAAAATCATTTTTGTGTATATATACAGTGCTGTGCAGGTTGTACTCAACTAAACACAATATTTAGAATTTATAATTTTCTAGAAAGTAGCTGATTGTGAGTTAGTATGAAGAAAGAAGCTTAGTTCTAGATTCGGTGGGATGCATTCTGTTAATATGTGGGTGTGTTTAATTCCAACACCAGCCTACCTGATCATTAAGTACTGATGTACAAAACCAGGTGTTGAATAGATCTATAAATGATGCTTAACTCTCATGAGGAGAGATATGGGTAAATCAAATACTTTTAGTATGAATTAAATATTTGTTTATATTTTAATATTAGTGTTTCACTGTGCAAATAAACACCTACTTCCAGGATAAAGAGCTTTTCAATTACATTTACAAGTGTGTAAAACTTTCCCACAGTATTTTTTGTACTTGTATTAGTTGTGGTTTCTCACCTCCAGAGGAAAGGCAGGCTGCTCATTGTAAACACGGACGAAAATCTCCCCCACGATCAGCTCTTTGCCATGCTCACTAAACACAAACTCTGCACCAAAGCTTTTGTCGCATTCACCCTGTAGATAATCAGAAAGAAAAACAATTAGTGCTGAGCTCAGGAAATTAATTTTCACAGCTGAAGTCAAGGGTGCCATTACTGAGAAATGGAGCTATCAGGTACATCAAGCACAAAAAAACCTGCATTCCTACCTTCTTGACATTACTTTCTTGCTGCTCCTCCAAAAACTCTAGGAGCTCAGCCCTAGTTCCGTTGTTCCAGATAAGATATGGGTTCTCAGAGTTACTGTTCAACAACTTCAACACCTATAAACAGAAGAGGATATAAATCAATGTATGCCAGATACCTTGATATATTTAACATCAACAACATCATTCTGAAGCCTTTTATCCAGCACAGAACCTACAAAGATTCAAGATTCAGATCTTCTTTCTGCAACTTTTTCCATGCAATTACTGAATAGTAATAATAGAATATAATAAAAGTCATGCATTTAGGAGGCAATACACATTGATCATTCAAATGAATATAACCTTATTCGACACGATTTATAAGTTCTGCATGCTCTAAAATGCCTCTAACTCATCAACTGATCAGTAGAACTTAAAACTAAAGTTCTACACTTAGTACTAAAAAACGATAAATCAGTTATACCAAATGCAGTCAGTTTAACAAGCCATGTGAAACCTGACATGTGCTTCTACAGTTAGAACAGAAGGCACTAGCGTAGCATTGATAAACCACATTGATAAAACAAACATTTGTTAATAATTTTTTTCTACTCAATAGTTTTTTGTTGTTTTTTATGAGATTTTCTGGTGGCTTTATTTACATGAACTCTGTAGCTATATTCTGCAGTAATGCTGTAAATACATATGGTCTATACATTATAAAATGCCCTTTTAAAAAGTGTGTTTTCTAGGGTTTCACCTCCATTTACTTCACATATAGAGTTCTTACACATCATCTCCCAATTCTTCTCCCTAACTCAGTGACTGACTACTGTTTATCAATTATCCAATTTAGCTTCAATCTCATATGAGCAGAGCCACATGTCCAAGCCCTAAAGGCCCTAGAGCTATTGTATCCACCAGCTCATCCACCAGCTCACACTGCATGCTCTCCTTTATTTTCTTCTGCTTCTCTCTTTCTCACCTCTGCTGGCGAACTGGCACCTAGCTTGCGTGCAATATATGGAGTCAACATGGCTGCCAGACTCTTCCTGACAGTAGGGTTCTCTGGAGGAGGTCCCACATTCTCTCCTCCATTTGTCTCAACTACAGATCCCTCCTCTGGAGTGCTGGCTGTGCAGCTGTAACCCCCCAGGCGGCCCAGTGCCACCAGGCTCAGTTTGGCCAGGCTGTTGGCCACCTCTTGCTGGTTGGTCTCCTGGCTGGTCTGCACTCCGCTCTCCTCCAGCGTATAGTCATAGTTGAAGAGGTTGACTAGTAGATGCCAGAGAACACCAGCATGGTAAAGATGGGTTTGAAGGAAGAAATCAACGGCGAAGGAGCCAACACACTGCACTGCCAGAGAGGCCAGACGTGGAACAACCTAGGAAAAATTAAGGAAGGATGACGAGAGAAGGAGCATTTGTTATTATACTCCTTTCTCTTATCACAAGTAAAGAAATATCAATGACATCAAATATTATTGCTACCTTGCCATAATAGAGTATGTGACAAACATCTCTGATGATGTTGGGAAGCTCAATGATCTTCTCTCTGCACTCTTCAAACTGTGCAGCTACGCTGTAGCACCTACAGATATGCCCGCACACCTACAAACCAACAAAAATAGTTACAGTCACCTAAGGTTCTCTCATCTTTCAATAGATGTCAATGTAAACAGATTTTGATTAAATTGTAAATAAGTCAAATTATTCTCAAAGAAATAAAAAATGATATTTAAAAAAATTTTTTTTTAAGTAACTTCAAAGAATGACAGTTAATCCTTGCATATTTCTAACTCAATTTACATTACAATTACATTTAATTTACAACCATTAACTGACGAACAGCATGTTTTAACGCCTACCTGTACTGCCATGTCATCGGGTTTGCTGGAGGCGGTGAGGACAGCTACACATCGAGACAATGCCTCCAGTAGCACCTGAGCAGGGCAGTGAAGCCATTAGCAAATGTCTAGCAAAATGTTTGACATTTGAATTTCAATAATTATAAAAAGGATCCTTATAACTATTATAAATACAATACACTGACTGCATTAAACATTAAAACTCACACTGTCATGAGGATTTGATTGTATTTAGCCACAAGAACAATACAGAGGTCAGCTACAGATGTTGGAGAGATTAGTTCTGGATCACAAACACCACTCCATCTCATCCCAAATGTAATAGATGGAGCTCCATCACTACAGAGAATGCAGTTTCACTCCTCCACAGGTCAATGCTGCAGAGTTTCATACCATCTAATTTGGCATTGGACCTCAGGCTCATGAGTAGCTGCTTCAGAGCAATTATGCTGGAAGTGATTATCCAAGCTGTTCAAGCTTGTGTTAAGAATGGGTGAAACCTACATTTTCTCTTATACACGTTAAAGCTGAATTCACATCTTATGAAGAATATCTATGAACATCTAAACACATTATGTGTAAAATGAGAGTAATACTTCTTTTCACTGTTTTGAATATGGATTCTTGTATCATTGTCTTTAATGAGAGTAAAAGAAAAGTTTCCATTACAATTCAGGGGACTTCCAAGAAAAATTAGCTCTGATTATGCTCAGACCTCAATGCCATTCTCCCGCCGAAGCTCCTCTGCGTTCAGGGCAGAGCAATTGACCGTGTGGAAGGCCAACTCAGATGCTGCTGGCAGCAGCGGAGATGTCTTAGAGAAGAGCTGCTCATCCCCTGTCTCCATGGTGATGGTTTTAATCAGCATGGGGTAGCCGGCATACTTATACGGCTCCAGTTCTGAAAAGACATGGAGAGGGCAGACACTCAATCTCACTTTTGATTGAAATATTTACACTCATGGTGCTCTGGGGAACTAAATGCTACTTATCTCAGATGAGCCCATGAAAAACCTTACTCAATTAACCTTTACTCATATCGAGAGCATGAAATATTCTGAACTCTGACTCTCAGAAAAAGACCACTATCAATACAGAACTCTCAACACAGTGCACATATTACATTAGCTGCTATATTCCAGCAGCAGTAAGTGTGTGTGGGTTTGTGCAGGAAATGGTTCTTGGTTCTGCCATTACCTTGTCTGTGTCGGTTAAAGAGGATGCTCTGGGTCTTAAGGATGAGGATGATGTTTTCAGGGTCTGGTCCATCTACGATTCGTGCTGATTTAGTGCACAGGAACTCATATGCCTTGTTTACCTTCTCGAACATGTCCTGCACACAACACACAAGTGTTGAACATTATTACTGGTAATTAACAGCACATTTAATTAAAAAAATCAACAAGCTTTACACAAACAATGCCAAAAAACTGTATGCTGAAAAAAGTGAAAAAGCTTATTTGGTAATGATTTAAGAATTTATTTTACAAAAATAATGAAATATGCAAATGAACTCAAAAAGGACCTACCCTGCCATCTGGGTTTTTGTCTGGATGGTATTTCTGAGCCAGTCTGAAATACGCTTTCCTAATTTTACTCTCCTCATGCCTGTGAATGACATGGACAAACAGCAGAGCTCTCATTAATTGCACACCTCCTCAAAAAGGATTTCTTATAATAGTATAATAAAATGTTAATCTGCACATCTGCAGTGTACAGTCTATATTTAGTAGGTATGATGTAGCTGTAGTTACTAATACAGGCAATGAAGTTATAGATAAAAGACACCAAAAACAGTGGTCAGAAAACAGGACAAAGGAAGAGAGGAGACTTACTGGCCCTGCCCGGTAGGAAGGTTCAGCACTTCATAGGCATCATCAACAGACATTGAAGGAGGCTTTTTCTCCACCTCCCTCTTCCAGGCCTCCAGGGTGTCTTTCAACAGTTTAACCTGCAGAGGGCAGCATTTACACTGTGGTTGGAGGCTGAATATCAACATATATAATCACTGATCATAAAAAATAAGTGCATGTGATAGGTAATATGAATATTTATGAATGTATGTTTTACACTGAAATGTAGGTATTTTTAAGTTTATTATGAATGGACCAATACAAATGCTCCACAATACATATATTATATTATACATGTAAGGTAAAATATTCTGGACCATTTCTATTGGTTCATACACCCTGAAATGTTAAAATAATGTATGATTTTTTTATGAATATATTAGTAGCTAATATACTAATTAGGTATTAATATTAATATAATAATGAATATATGTAAATTGCATATAAAATTAATCCCAAAGGCTTACTCATGAGAGAGACAATACAGCATACAGTTATAGTGTTCCAAACGCACATTCCAGGATGTATACAAAGCCCTCCCCTGACCCCCATTCGACAAATCAGATGATCGATCCTTCCATCCTGCTCCTGCCTCCTATACGCTGCCCACCAGGTTCACCACTGGTTGGACCTATCAGACTTTGTTTTGATCACATGGACTGGGAGATGTTCCATGATTCATCTGACAGAATTGATGAACATGCTGGTTCAGTCACTGTATTCATCAGAAAGTGCATAGAGGATGTTGTGCTCACAAAGACTTTTCGTGTTTACCCCAATCAGAAGCCATGGCTCAGCAGTGAAGTTAGCACATCTCTGGATGCACATACTACTGTTTTAAGGTCTGGGAACATGAAGGAATATAAAAAGCCATCCATGCTCTCTGCAAGATCATACAAGCAGCTAAACATGAGTACAGGGACAATGTAGAAGTACGGTTTAATACCACCAGTGTCGGAAGTATGTTGCAGGGGATAAACACAATCATAGTCTTTAAGGAGAACTCTCACTCCTTTAAGGCTGAACTCCTTTAATGCTAGTTCCAAAGCAAATCATACTCTGATCCTCAATACCGGAGCCCCTCAGGGCTGTGTGCTCAGCCTGCTCTTGTACTCCCTGTACACCCATGACTGCACAGCCAGGCACAGCTCCAACATCATCATTAAATTTGCTGATAACAATCATAGGCCTGATCTCCAATGATGACAAGGCAGCTTACAGAGAGGAGGTCAGCCTCCTGACTGACACTGGTGCCAAGAAAACAACCTCTCTTTAAATGTCAGCAAGACCAAGGAGCTGATAGTGAATTTCAGGAAGCAGGAGAGAGAGCACTCCCTTGTCTCCATAAATGGGACCACTGTGGAGAGGGTCAGCAGAATCAAGTTCCTTAGTGTTTACATCTCTGAGGAGCTTATATGGTCAGAACACTCCACACGTGTGGTGAAGAAGGCACAACAGTGCCTCTTCTGCTTCAGGAGGTTGATACATTTTGGTATGAATCCCTGCATCCTGAAGATGTTCAAAACCTGTACTGTACTGTGAAGACCAGAATCAGCTGGTTTCCAAAACAGCTCCTTCCCCCAGGCCAGCAGGCATCTAAACAGTACCACAGTGTTCCAGTCCATAGACGGCTACAAATCTCACTCGTCTCAGCACACCCTTACACCACAAACTCTTTCTGCACCTGCACTTTACTCACTACTACAGCAGGAACTAGATGTTCAGTTACACCACAACCACCAAAGACTAAGAATAACAAAGACTGCATATATGTAAAAAGAATACAAACATCCATTTTAAAGTTTCTATATACACAGTACTTCTACACTGCAATATATGAATAGTGAAAGTTTATGATACATATTTTTTTTTGTCCTGCATTTTTAAACATCTGTTTTTACTATTACGAGGGACTTGTATCCAAGTTTTTCACTCACTCTTACATCTGTGTAATGTGATATCACTTGATTTGAATTGTTCTTACAGGGTCCCGTATAGGCCAGTTGGGAAAACGATTGGAGTCACAGAGGTGGCGGAGGTAGTAGATGTTACAGAAGAGCTCACTGTCCAGCTGAGGGAAGCTGACCACAGGAATGGGGCAGTACTGATAAAGAGCCCGAGTGTTACTCTGCAGCCGAGGACTGAAGTCCGCCAAGTGAGCAGCGATCTTCTCTATCATCATGCGCCTACAGGCAAACACACACAGACAAACACTCTAATTAAGTGTGCTTACACCAAGGGTTGGACTAAGAGAAGTATTGATCCAAGAAGCTCCAGAACTTGTCTGAGTAAATAATCAAGGAAAATCACAACAAATACAAGCCAATGATGACCATTTCGAGAAGCAGTCATACCTCATCTCACTGCTCCAGATGGCCTCAGGAGTGTCAAACTCTCCCAGGAAAATTTCAGAGAACCGCTCAGCTTCATAGTTCTCCAGGTAACATACCATCGCCTCCGGCAAAACTGGCCCCAGCACACTTCTCTGCACAATGTCCTGGCCTTTTGCCTGTTTTTAGAAATTAGAGAGACATTTTCATTGGATTCTTACTTTCGAAAGTAGGGATTAAAACAACTAGATCATTAGACAATTAAGGCATGCCTTTTGTAATTAAAAGTGTCAAAAGTCATTACAGAGAACATTTCTGTCTGTTTCAGTCATTGTGTGTGGTTACATTTCATTTTGTCACTGACTGCAATTCTATAGAAATAGACATGAATGGATTTATCACTGTTTGGTTAGAGGTTATTTATGGGTTAAATACCAGGAAAAAATTCCTCAATTCATAAAGATAATTTGTGATGTACCGAGAAATCAGTCTTTACGTATTTGAAATATAAACTCCTTCATTAACGCCCTCAAAGACCAGCTGAGGGGGTTAGAAATGACATGATTATGTTACTCTCCTCCATACTGATACAAAAGGGCCACATCTATTAAGCTCTAATCAAAAGGACAGTCATCAAAAAGAAAATGTACCTCCTCTGATTTGAAGGCCTGCTTCAGGTGAGTGTACTTCAGGAACCTAGAGAAAATCAATTGGTGAATTTTACACAGCTAAATAAAATTGTAGATAAGCACTACACGAGTGGTGTCAAATGCATGATTATATAAATAAACAAAAAAAAGTTAGATCATAGTTTAGCATCATACTGCAGCACTTGTGCGTGCATGCATGTTTGTTCAGGTTACCTTGCTACTGGGAGCACATTGGAGCCAGTGTACATCATGATGAAGAAGAAGACTCCAGTGAGGTAGAGACGCTGCAGGTTGGGGTTGTCCTGCATCACCAGGTACAACAGGTTGGCTACTTTCTCCACCAGGATGGGGTCAAAGGTCAGCAGCAGCTACAAACACAATGATTATAAACACCAGTGCTACAAGAATACCTTGTTCTTGTAGAAGTTACACACAGTGGATCAGAAGTTTAAAGAACAAAATGGTTTTAAACAAATACTATTGATTATCTAAAATAAAACAAAATAAATAAACAAACACAAATGGGTACCTGAACAATGTGTGGTAGGGAGGTATTGTCACTGATTAATCTCTTCACTTTGGGTAACGGTCTGATGATTGCATTGTCCTGGTCCCTAAAAAGACACATAGGCAGACTTATATAAATATATGAGGAAACTGATTCTAGGATAAACGTACCTTAGCTCTCTATCCTTGGCCAAAAACAAATTAAGTAAAAAAATATGAATATTATCAAGGCCGACCAAAGTGTATAGGAATAATGAAACCTAAATAAATACAAACATGGCACACGGTGACATTTTCTTGATGTAAATATCAAAATACATTATATTTCTAATAGAACGGTTAAGATGTGTAAATAAACATACATTTATAAATAAACATCATAAAAAAGTTAATCACACAGCAATTAATATACAGTGCTGCACAAAATTCAATTAAACAGCACTAGTTGTGCTCATGGTATTCAGTGTTCCTAAAAATATCCACAATGTCATTGTGACAATTATACATTATATGAAAAACAATAAATACAGACTATATGACTATATAAATACAGACCCATAAAAAAAAATACATACTTAACAAAAATTCATTAAGTAAAGTTCTCAGAAAAGGTTTGTGACCCACCTGCTGGGGAAGTAGGAACACATAGAGATGAGCATATTGAGGATGAGTGTGGCCAGGTCTGTCTCATTCATCACCGCCTGACCAGTGGCTAGGAGGCACCACTTTAGCTGTGGGATTGCCTGCAGGGGGCGCCAACCATCCATGCCCTGAGCCCAGCACCGTGTCTTTGCTGTCAAGGTCCCTGAGCTCCAAAAGTCCTGCATCTAATTGACAAATCGGAAAAATGTAAATGCCACTCATCTTTATATAACTTTTAAATGACTTCAAGGAGACATAAGACTTACACAGCCTCATTACCAATACTTTAGATCTGTTCAGCTTATTAGCGCAGCTAATTCTGAAAGTGAAGCGCTAAGAATCTTAAAGAGAGAAACTGCTATCATACACTAAATCGAGGATCGCTCTGTTAATGTCAGCATTCTGCAGCTCAGCAAGACTGTGGTAGTTTCAAGTTCAAAAAGGCCAAATTGTTTAAAAGAATCCAGGCCACATTGACTCTGTAAACAAAGCACTGTTTTAATATGGCAAAACATGAGTTATAAAGAATTGCACAAATTCAATTATATTCAACAGTTCTGAATAAGTCTTAAAGAAGGTATCCCTTTTTTTGGATAAACAAAAATAAAACACAAACAAAAATATTTTACATGTTCTGAAAATCTACTGTTAGAATGGGGTGAAATAAGGTGGAACATAATCAGCAGTTTTAAACAGTATCAGAAAAGTCATGGAACTGTGTTGAGAAAACTGTGGAAAACAAAAATCCACTATAAGAGGACCAAACATAGCACTAAAGGGGGAACCAGTTAGTTGAGACTGTTAAAAGTGCCATGACCTTTCATTGTATGGTTTAAATTGTTCCTTCAAATAAATTGCATAAATGTTATGCATAGACTAGCCAAGCAACAAACATGCTACATTTGTTTTGACAATTACTGCCAAGTCATACCAGAGGGTGTTGATGTCCTCTCAGTGTGGTGTGCAGACAGTGAGATAAAACTACTGTAGGCAATTGGCTCTTGTGCTTTTAGCCTAGCACCTGCTTGCTTCCTCAAGTCAGCCCTTCTGCTTTCTCCAGTTAGTGTTGCTTTCATACACTCCTTGAGCAGCCAGGGTGTTTTGCCTCAAAAGGCTTTCTTGGAAGTAGAATTTAGCTGTTATATTTAGGCTATGCCAAAGTTTCTTTTCAACAAAAAATGTTTGAGGTTCACAGTACGCAAGTTCTAGGTACCAAACTTGAATTATTGAGCTATAATCAAGGTGACACCTAAGGGACCTTTAATGAACCTTATGAAATAATGGTAGTCTTAGCAGTCTTTTGTTATCAGTGATCACATGTGGCCCATTATCTTTGTCTGACTGTGTAAAACTGACAGATAAGCCTCATGATCTTACCTCCTCAAAGCTGAAAGGTCCTCTCCTCTCCTTATCAGCATTCCCAAAGTACCACTCTTTTTCACTCTCCCTTTTCATATCTGGAGATGCCTCTAACACGTTACTCTAAAACAAAGGCACACACACACACTATCACAAGAAGAAAGATATTATGTGACAAGAGACCAAAAGAGCCAGCCAAGACTGTCTGTTACCTTTGCGCAGTGCATCACAAACAAAAAACAAATATATCAATGTGCACACACAAGCAGCCACAAACTAACACACCCCTACTTACCTGTAGTGGCACAGTAGCTCTACTGGTGTGGAGGTGGGCTAATGTAAGCAGGTCCACTAGAATGCGCACTCCATTAGAGTCCATTATATCCTTTACATTTTTCTGTCCAAAGACACAATAAAAGCAGTCAAAATAGATATCAAAACATACTTTTTTAAAGTAATCATTATCATGTTGGGCATCATGCATCATTAATGGCTTAGCCTGAAAAAATCAGTTTAAAAAATAAGTTATTTACTAAGAGGCAATACCAAATATAGTTTCCAATATTTGGGCAGCCCTGGTGAAATGTGTGAATAGTTTAGTGAGTAGAATATACAGTGGGGAAAATAAGTATTTAGTCAGTCACCAATTGTGCAAGTTCTCCCACTTAAAAAGATGAGAGAGGCCGTTAATTGACATCATAGGTAGACCTCAACTATGAGAGACAAAATGTGAAAAAAAAATTGAGAAAATCATTTTGTCTGACTTTTAAAGAATTTATTTGCAAATAATGGTGGAAAATAAGTATTTGGTCAATAACAAAAGTTCATCTCAATACTTTGTTGTATATCCTCTGTTGGCAATGACAGAGGTCAAACGTTTTCTGTAAGTCTTCACAAGGTTGGCACACACTGTTGCTGGTATGTTGGCCCATTCCTCCATGCAGATCTCCTCTAGAGCAGTGATGTTTTGGGGCTGTCGGCGGGCAACACGGACTTTTAACTCCCTCCAAAGGTTTTCGATGGGGTTGAGATCGGGAGACTGGCTAGGCCACTCCAGGACTTTGAAATGTTTCTTACGAAGCCACTCCTTTGTTGCCCTGGCAGTGTGCTTGGGATCATTGTCATGCTGAAAGACCCAGCCACGTTTCATCTTCATTGCCCTTGCTGATGGAAGGAGGTTTGCACCCAAAATCTCACAATACATGGCCCCATTCATTCTTTCATGTACACGGACCAGTCGTCCTGGTCCCTTTGCAGAGAAACAGCCCCAAAGCATCATGTTGCCACCCCCATGCTTCACAGTTGGTATGGTGTTCTTTGGATGCAACTCCGCATTCACTGTCCTCCAAACACGACGAGTTGTGTTTTTACCAAATAGTTCTACTTTGGTTTCATCTAACCATATGACATTCTCCCAATACTCTTCTGGAACATCCAAATGCTCTCTAGCAAACTTCAGACGTGCCTGGATATGGACTGGCTTAAGCAGGGGGACACGTCTGGCACTGCAAGATCTGAGTCCCTGGCGTCGTAGTGTGTTGCTGATGGTAGCCTTTGTAACGTTGGTCCCAGCTTTCTGCAGGTCATTCACTAGATCCCCCCTTGTGGTTCTGGGATTTTTCCTCACCGTTCTTGTGATCATTTTGACCCCACGGGCTGAGATCTTGCGTGGAGCCCCGGATCGAGGGAGATTAGTAGTGGTCTTGTAGGTCTTCCATTTTCTAATTATTGCTCCCACAGTAGATTTCTTCACACCAAGCTGCTTGCCTATTGCAGATTCAGTCTTCCCAGCCTGGTGCAGGTCTACAATTCGGTTTCTGGTGTCCTCCGACAGCTCTTTCGTCTTCACCATAGTGGAGTTTGGAGTGTGACTGTTTGAGGTGTCTTTTATACTGTTAACGACTTCAAACAGGTTCCATTAATACAGGTAATGAGTGGGGGAAAGAGGAGCCTCTTAAAAAAGAAGTTACAGGTCTGTGACAGCCAGAAATCTTGCTTGTTTGTAGGTGACCAAATACTTATTTTCCACCATTATTTGCAAATAAATTCTTTAAAAGTCAGACAAAATTATTTTCTCAATTTTTTTTTCACATTTTGTCTCTCATAGTTGAGGTCTACCTATGATGTCAATTACAGGCCTCTCTCATCTTTTTAAGTGGGAGAACTTGCACAATTGGTGACTGACTAAATACTTATTTTCCCCACTGTAAATAAACCTTTTATTTAAGTTTTTCAAAACTTTTTAATGCAAAAATTTGGGCTTTGCAAAACTATTTTGCAGAGGTCTTGTACCTTAATTAACTAATTAGGGCCATGGCTTCTTTACAACAATTGTTAGGTGAGGCCATGTGATGCAAATTTGAGCAGCTACCCAACACTCTGAACATTAAAATATCAGCAAAGCAAGAGAAGCCTGTAAGAACATAGCTAACTGTTTTCAAGTAACTGTTTCCTCAGTTCATAATGCAATTAAAATGAACAGTAAAGGTAATGTCATTTGTAAGGCTAAGAAAACATGCCAAGCAAACTGCTTGTAGGATCGCTAGAAAAGTAAACAAAAGCTCCCTATTTGGCTACAGAAGACTTTCAGTGAGATTAAAAAGTAGTGGTGCACTATTCTACTGTGCAGCGGCATAGTAGAACAAAAAGAGATGAGAAGAAACTTTTCCTGCATTCTCACTGCAAAAATCAGATATTTAGACCAGGTGTGCCTAAACTTTTGCCAATGTACTGCAGAAATCAGCAAAACTTTAGGCATGTGGTCAGTTCCCTCAAAGAACCGAGTCAGTCTCTGACAGATTTTGTGTGTGCTCCGTTTGATGACTACTTAACAAAAAATATTAATGAATGACACAATGAAGCTGATGACACAAACTGACAGAATATTACTACTTAAACGATGCAACAGCCATGTGTTGATCTTATTCTATCAAGACCATAAAAAAGCAGCATAGATTGTGTGCAGTGATGAGTGAGCATCAATGACAGCAGATGGCGAGAGGTCACAAACACTCACCTTGTTTAGAATAAGTTTATTAAGGAAAAGGATGAGTCTGTCTCTTTCCAATTTGTCTGTACACTGGAAATATCAATCAGAAATGTTTACATATAAATAACAGGTGGATGTGAAACATGTACACAAACATTTCAAAACAACTCCATTAAATACCATTAATGGCTGTATCTAGTTCTACTGCAGAGAAACACCTGCCTGTTCTCTACCTTTATGAACTATTAAAGCTAAATATTGTACACAGACTGCAACAATCAGCAGTTAGTTTAATGTAGTGTATCTATAATAAACATGCTCCATGTTCCTGCTTAGTTTACACCAACTGACTGAAGAACCTCTACCTCTAACCCATCCATTAATGGAAAGGAACTTCCATAGGAGCACCACTGACCCAATATTATATGGGTGGAGAAACAAGAAATAATGCACTTTGTGCTGATTGGTGCTCGTTTATAAAATTGTCTAAGACTGTAGGTACCAGATTGGTTTAGGGGATGGCTAGGCACACAAACACAATTTGGATTTAGCAAAAATGTTATTATTATTATTATTATTATTATTATTATTATTATTATTATTATAGCAAGATCAATCAATCTCGGCTACAGACGAAATGACGATATCTAGAACATAATCATCATAAGCAATTGAGCCTAATGCACAAAAAAAGCAAAATCAACAACTAACCTTTATTTAGCCCCTACCTAACATATGGAAGGGCAAGTTGTAACAGTTTGGTAATGTCTAGTAAATTGACGTAATTCTTTCAATAATAACTCTCAATGTTGTTTCAACCAGGCAGACCCTTTACTTAAATTAAACTACATAAAAAAATTAAGCATCACATTTTGCCACAAATTATAATGTGTACTGCTCCACCCAACCTAGGAAACTGACACCTCAGTGTAATTAAAGGAAGTATAGTACAAGTACAGACCCTATCCAACATTCCCACAATGTATTTGGTGTCTGAAAAGGGGCCGATCTCCTCACAACACTTCCCGTAGACTATCGTAAGGGCCTGCAGGCATAAGCACTTCATCGCAACCTTGGGTGTTAGTAGGAAACGGTGGTACAGCTCATTAAAAAACTCATACCTAGGAATGTAAAGCATGGAGATGGGACAGGAAGAAAGAAGAGAGAAATCAAAAGAAATGCTTAGACATTTATGTACATTTAAATTCATATATTCAGCACTTCCTTTAGTAATAAATGCAAGAACAAGTGAGTGATGTTTGTAAGGATTCATACGATCTCTTAATGGCTCCAGACTCCTCATTCTCATCCTCCTCCAACAGAAGGCGCAGATAATAATCCCCAATCTTAATTTCATCTGAAAGGCACTCGTATTTCACCTACACGTGTGCAAATTTAAAAATACAGTTACATCATGCTAGATCATCAACAGACACATATAGAAATCAGTAAAGTATGTATGTATATATAAATCCAGTTTAATTCCCAGAATGTTCAATCCTGATTTCACAAAGTACCTCAAACTCTTGGTGATTCCAGGAGATAACACTGGCACTGCCAAGCTCTCTGTCCACACTAAATGAGCGCATTTCTCCCTCTAGAGCATCTCGTAGCTCCTCCCGAGTCTTCAGGTTCCAGATAAGATTTGAACGTGCATGATCCAACTGAAATCTGGACAGAGAGATCCATCAACCCCTGACTCAAGCAAATATCTAAGATCTTTAAAGGTCTAATGGTGAGAAAATGGAGACAACTTTGCAGTAATTTTCATCAAAACATTTGTCAACACTGCTGAAGTCATTACTGTAAATACACAAACATTCATATATCAAGTGAGACTGTTAGTTTGGCATCCCAAGTGGTTGTTATGGGGTTACTAAGTGGTTTGCCAGATAATTTCTATGGTGTTGCTAGATAGGTGCTATGATGTTGCAAAACAGTTGCTATGGTGTCCTAAGTAGTTACTGTGCTACTAATGTATTTGTATTATCTATTTATTATCCATTTGTGTGTGTGTGTGTGTGTGTGTGTGTGTGTATGCATGTGTTATAATTGTATGGCATAGAATGAAAGAATGAAATGTATTGCATAACAATATCATTACTGTTACTATTATTGTTACAATATTATTTTTAATAAACAATGAGCAAAGGATTATATTATTTATTTTATAAGACCTTATATCTGCAAGAGGAGCCTACATCTGGTGCAGGACATGACTACCCCCTAGTGTGTAAATTCCCTAGTGTTGTTTACATTAACATACTGCTTGACCACTGTCTTTTCATGGTCTCTTTGGAATTAGAACAATGTGAAAGTGAAGTACAATCAGACAATATATACTTGTAGTAGAAGAGCTCCCAGTTGGCCTCAATCTTAATCCGCTGTCTTCTCTTCCTCAGGATGACTGGTTTTTGGTTTGGGTTCTGCAAACACACATGCCCACAATAAACCAAGGCTCACACCACATCCATTAGAATTAACAAAAGCTTTTCATTCAAAAGGGTAAATGACAGGTTTGCATGTTGAACTATAGGCATGCTAAAGAGGATGACAACTACATTGAAAATAAATAGGAAACATAAAATGACATGAAAATGACAACTCTCAAACACTGTGGACTGTTCAAAGGGGGTGATCCTGACCCCATAAATAAGACCACCAAAACAACAATGCAAATCATGTGAATCTAATGACAAACACAATTATACTCAATTACACAAAGCACACCGAAATACTCTGTGGTGTTAAGAATGAATTAAAGCACCCAATAAAGCATGGAAAATGAACCCTAATGTAGGAAAGTGAGAGGGGAGGGCCCAATAGAGTGGAGGCAGTCCAGTGGTCAGTTCTACTTACCAGGTTATTCCTGTCCTGCTGCATTGATTGACAGCAGAAAACCACAATAAGGGGCAGAGGCCGTGGATGGGGCAGAAATAACAGAGAGATTATTGGTCCTGAGATCAGCCAATTACAGTGGTAAAATGTACAAATATAAAGATTTCTGTAAATCAACTGCAGCATTTTCACTTTGATTAAAGTGGATTCTTGGTGGCAAGTGCGTGACAAGGCAGTCAGATTTAAAGCTTAAAAGACAAAAGAAATCAAGGCCTTTCTGTTTAATTTTTATCCATGATTCTCAATTTTCTGCACAGTGCTTTCATACTGGTAGAGATGACTGAAGTACAAACTGTAAAACTACTGTAATTCTACTGATTTGTAGCATTTCATCTGAGTTGTATTAATGTGCAAAAGTTTATAATCAATGTTTCCAATTTGATTTCAGATAGCGCTATAAAAAGACAGCAATCATGCAAGCTATGAGCAAAGCACAGCTATCAGATATTCCACTGCTCTACAGCCTAAAACTGGGGACATTTATACCCACCTCTACAGAGATTATATGAGTAATGTGTGTGTGTAACATCAGCAACGTGCACACACACACACACACACACACACACACACACACACACACACACACACACACACACACACACACACACACACACACACACACACACAAAATATAAACTCCATAATCTCTTTTTAAAGAAGCAGAACTGACTAACAGGAAGAGGTGTCCACAAACCATTGCACATGTTATGTAGTCCCAAAGACACAGATGTCAAATCCTTTAACAATGGTCAAAACTCGAGCTGCACCAAGAGCCCTTCGAGCTTCAAGTACAGCTCGGCTTGACCCACCATCCCTCAGGATGCAAGGTAAACATGCATCCAGACTCTTTTCTGTTCTGGCACCAAAATGGTGGAACGAACTTCCCCTGGGAGTCCGAGCAGCCGAGTCCCTCAATGTCTTCAAACGCAGACTGAAGACTCATCTGTTTCAGGAGTACTTAACTCCATAAAGACTTTTTGTTTCAACACGGTCTAAATGTGTGGAATCTCTAGATTCCAGCCTTATCTACTAGCTAAGGATATTCTAAGTAAACAGCAAAGCACTTTTGTAAGTCGCTCTGGATAAGGGCGTCTGCTAAATGCCACAAATGTAAATGTAAATGTAACTAAGGGTTAGAGTATATCTTAAGAAAAGTAAGAGGCACAGTGAAGGTCTGATGGAATTTGGGTTTACAGATACAACCTCCATTTATTAAACGATTGATGATTCAAAAAGAAAAATGTAGAACAGAAGAAAAGTAAAGTGTGTGTCTGTACTAGGCCTGTCATAATAATCACATCATCAACTTATCGTATATTATATTTCAATATAGTAAATTAATGTTTGCTGAACCATTAATATTGCACATTATGTTTTTCTTAGCAAGAACAGTACATTAATATAAATAAACCAGTATGTTGGCTTTAATTTTATGTTTGTATTTAGTATATACATATACTATGTGTGTGAATGCGTGCGTGCATGTGCGTGAGCGCATGTATTCATTATCGTTGTACCAGTGGCATAGAATTGGTCTTAAAATGGCAACAATGTAATTTTTGGAATTATCTCTTGGCCAATATATCCTCCAAAGATTTTTGTTATCAAGACAGGCCTTGTCTGCGCATGCACTTGCTATTACTGAGGCAGCCAATACAACAAAAAGGCAGTAATTTCAAACAAATACAGAAAAACTACAGAGCTTCCAGCTACCAATACTAAAGAAATGAGTGAATAAAGTGTGTATTGAATGCAATGCTGTAGCAGTGGGATGCAACAGAACCAGAGAGCTGCCCTTGAATATGTGTGATTGTGTTTGCAATCCAGCAAGAGAAGCTAAAGGAAGAAAAGGTCTCACTGAACAATGCAAGAATACAAAAAAGAGAAAATGAAATCATCTCAATGTAGTGAAAACACAACCAGTAGAGCATGAACAGCTGCAGTCAGCTCTATTAAAAAAGCAGACTGGTCACCAAAACCAAAACTGAGTGCATTACTTATAAACACCAGCAGCATTACAAGCAGAGCAGCATTATAATGGGGCCTGGTTTCAAGTTCCAGACTCTAGATGAGTTTCCAAGTTTTAGAGTTCTCAAGGCATGCGAAGTTATTATTTATAAAGACATCTCAGCTAATACTGATCAATGACAAATAAAAACCTACGGTATGTTATACCTACAGTAAGTCATTCAACAGTAACAGAAAAATAAACAAACTCCCTGGGGTGAGAATAAAAATCGGGAAATACATAATATACACCTAAGAGCCAAGACATTATGCACACTAGCTTAATGTACTGTTGATTCCTCGGAGGCCATAAAAACAGCTAACTCTACACAAACTATGAAACTGATATGTAGCATCAAACTAAAATGTTAGCAGCAGGTCCTCTAACTTCTTAGATTCTGCATGAAAGCCATCACTTTCAAGACTACATTACTGTCATATTTAAGTTCAAATTCATAGCCCTAAAATAGAGCTCTGTGGGACTCCATGAGATATTCTAAATTAAACTGCTGCCAAATAATTCACAAAAGGTTATGTTAGGATTACGGGGGTTAAGTTGTGAACTCAAGCAACTGTGGACTGGCCTTTGTAAACTGTGATCATGCACCCAGCTGTCTATGTGACATAAAAAGAAAAGACTCATCAGACCAATTGACCTTCTTCTAATGTCCAACATTTTATTTAAGGCAACACTGGTTAAATAAAAAGATCTCTGCCTGGACACAGAGTGAAAATTCACTCAACTATCCATTTGAGTACGCGTAAAAGAACGGAACACCAACAATGACTATATGCATCAGTGTGTGGCCAAGCTAAATATGCAGTGTTGCTGATGATATCAACTGGCCAATAAACTATTTCCAGTTTATTTGTAGTCACTTTAACCTATACAACTTCTACCTGACCAACCTTATGAAATGTGAAAAAGGGGAATGGTCTGCCAAATGTACTACTTCTTGTTTAGAAATACCGGTATGAACATTTGTGTTGGATGGGTCAGTGAGTTATGGCCTTTATTCCTCCTAATAGAAAGGGGATACATAGTGAACTGAAACCAGGCCACAGAACATAGACAGATCTTTGTTGATCCTGAAGGAAGCTGCAGAAGCAATGAATGAGCAGCCAAAGCCATACAAAGCTCACCTCCTTCTGTGCAATGCCCATCTTATCTCTCCAATGCATGAGCACTAGATCAGCCTTCTCTTTGGCAAACTTTTCCACCTCCTTTGCAGCCTTTCCAGCAATCCGCTGCCACTCAGGCACCTTGTTCCGCCCAAATTGGTCCTGTACAGAGACAGAACAACAAAGAAAAACCACTGCACTTGAATGGGTTTTGGGACAAGCACTGATTTATCATAAATGAATAACAAAAATATTTAAAAAAGAAAATAGTCCCAAGTTACAGAGGCAATCTTTAGGTTGTCACGGATGTGCATCCTGTCCACATCTTTTTCTGGTACAGGATCGGAACTGTCCAGATATGCCAGGAGACCAGTCGGCTAGGGGTAAGAGAAGAATTATGTCAAATCTTTTTGGGTTTTTTTGGTAGATAACATGAAACCCACACTCAACAAACACAACTGGCTTCCATCTATCTATCATTAAAATTTCTGTGGTTAATCAACAATCAAGTAAATCAAGCTGATACTGGATAGTGCAGTGGATAAAACCATATATATACAAATTGCAATGTAAGAAGAGGAGCAGATCTGGACCAATTTTAACTGTTGTGTAAGTCTTTAAGAATATAGAGAATTTAAGAGTTCAATTGTAGTTGTGGATTCTCACCAAGATTCTCTTGAGCAGGTTCAACGCAACAGGGTTTTCTGCTGTCCACAAACCCACAAGGTGTCGACTCAGCTGTCTGTAACACAAAAGAGCAACAGCATATTTGATTCAGCTCAACATCTCATTAAGATGCATTAGGACTAAATGCAGGTGTGTAGGTGAGTTTTCACCTGTTGGTAAGCATCCTCTGGTCCGTGCTGACTGTGAACATTGACGTGTGGAGATGTCTGGGTAAGGCACCTTCACTCAGCGCCAAATCCTGCATCTTAGTGGCTATTTCCTTATCACCCTCCTGAACACAAGCACACAGAACCCTAAAACACTGCAATGCACTGTAAAGCCTAACAGAGTAAAGCATATGTGCAGAATGACATTATTAAATCATGACTGATAAATTCAAGAACAAAATACCATGTGAGATTTATAGCTTACAGTATCCTTCATCACAATGCAATTGTCATATATGTGGGAACTGTCTGGGTGAGGTCTGATTATTATACAAAATTGTAATGAGCATGCTTCATTAGAGATAAATCTCACCTCAATAATGGCCTTCATAACAAGGCCTGCCCCCTTAACTATAGCCATGGAGGGATGCTGCACAGTCAGACACATACAAAGAAAATGATTATAATTCTTACAAACATGTTTGCAAAAGGGCAAAACCTGAACACTGAATAATTTCCCTTCATTGTTTAGCCTCCAACCTGAAAGAGCTTGAAAAGTGTCCTTCCATTGGAGGCCACCATCTCCAGCAGCATGTCAAACTGCTGACCTTCAGTGGTTTCGCTGTAGGGTGCGCAGAGGGCAAACGTCAAGAAGTCCAGAAGTGCACTGATGACTAGAGCACCTGTACCATGCTCCTGGAGAGTTGGCAAGCAGAAAAAAGAAAAAGAAATATTGTTGAAATTTATGAAAATTATAAGTGAAAATTAGACAAACATGATGTATGCTGGTGCTAATGATACATATTAATTTTCCCTTCTCAATGAGCAGTGATTTACTTCCTAACAATTTACAGTAATACACGATACCATAGTTGCAAAACTGCATACCACATTACTGATGAATTTTTCCAGAAGGTTCTCCAGGAACTTCTTGGAGGAAAGCAGCGATGCCTTGTTCAGCTGCTCCTGCCTCAAGTCATAGTCATCATGCATGGGCTGCAACCAAAACACACACACTCATGTAAACTAAACAGTTTTAACCCAGTGTCTTATAAGGGCTGTAGGCCAGGGTCAAGCCCATTAGACAGTCTATCAAACAGCCATCAAGCCTTGCATGTAACAACACCTAAAAACCCCATTAAAAATCTTAATACTGTAGGCTTCATTTCTGTAAATACATTCTTAATAAACGTAATAGCCAACTACACTCATAATGATGTTTACTGCTTATCAAATAAGAGTGTCCAAGTGTGGACTAGAGGGGTATAAAGCCCCCCAAGCATTGAGCTATCGAACAGTGGAACTGTGTTCTCTGAAAAGATGGTGCCCCATCCAATGGGATGAGTTGGGGAGGTGCTAATCCAACACACTAACTTCATTAACACTTTTGACACAGACTGGAATCAAATACTCAAAGTAATGCTCCAAAACCTAGATGACAGCCTACCCTGGAGACATACTTCAACAAAAGTAAGGTAAATTCTTTATTTCAGGAGAACAAACAACCAGGTGTTTTAATAGCTGTACGTATGTTCCCCTCAAACTGCCCCACACTTCTCTTTTATAATTATTGTGTGAGTATGTGGTACAGGTGCCCCCATATAAAAAAGCTAAACACCAACACCAACTGCCATTGTGAATTTCACAACTGCTCGTTCACAAAGAGTACTTGTTATTAGACTATGTGAGGTTAATTGGAAATGGCATGGTTGTACACATTGGTTAATGACTTACACACATAAGGGCACAGAGCATGTCTATAGCAGCATGTGTTACTCCGTTATTGTTCCTCTTCAGTGCTTTAACAGTCTTCACACCCAGCTTCTCCCTGAACCTGAAAAACACAAAAATACAAACCTTTGAATACAAACCTTTTTGAAAATTAAACACAAAAAATGAATAAAATAAAAGTAAATTAAAAAGATAAAAGCCCAACACAAACTACTGCATGTGTAGGCTGATGTTATTATGGAGTCATACACAACAATCCACTGACAAGTGTTAATGTCTGGACAGGACCAAATCCAGTACAGACACAATAAGAGCCTTCATACATCTCAGTGACCCCACAGAGAAAGAGAGAGTCAAGGATATATGAGAAAGAAGAGAGTGACAGATGAAAGATGAATACAGAAAGGAAGGCAGAAAAAAGAAGCAGAGAAGGTAAGAAAAATAATTTCTTTCTATACTAAAAAAAAAAACAAAGAAGACAGATGCAGGAATAAAGGGGTAGACTAATCAGCATAAGGACAATAAAAGACAGGCAGACAGCTCTGTGATGCAAGGAGAGGGATACACTGAGATATATGCACTCATAGTTACGTTTTTTGTTCGGGTCCTGCCACTTGAACAGACCTTAGGAGGACAGAGCAGCTTTATTATCAACACAGACTGAACACAAGAGCAGCAGCACAGATAGAGCAATGTCAGATATGAGGGAAGATGGATGGAGAGGAAAAGAAACAAAACAGGAAAACAAGAAAAGAAAAAAGGACACGAGACAGTAGAATAAAATAGAAACAGCATGTCCTTTCCCTTTTCTTAAGGGGGGTTTCTCAGTGGACAATTCATCATGCTAAGGAGGGCTGGGCAATAGGGTAAATATATTCCATCACAATATTTAAAGACATTTTATAATACACAATATTTTGGTGATATTCTTACATACAGACAAAAACTATGCCAGCAAAAAATCTGTAGTGGCAGATTCTTATAAACTGTTATTTAAATATTCTCACTAATTAATGTGATTTTAACTAATTAAACATCACTAATTACAAAGCATTAAACAACTGGACATTGCATTACTGAGAGTGTAAGCACTGATGATATCCACAATATCCAATTTTGTATTATGGTAACAAAATGTATCTGGATTTTAATTTTAAAAAATCATTATATTGCCCATCCCTGATGCTAAGCACCTTCACAATGGCTTTTTGATGGTTTCAAATGGGCTCACAAATGATTCCCACTGGACCAGTATTAGGGATGTGAAATATGACTTATTGCCTTAAATTACTTTTAAGTGTTTTGTCAGTAAACACTCTACCATCCATTTGTATTAGTCAAAACCAACACATGCTCCTCTGAAATCAAACCCAAGTCCACAAATTATCCTCATTAATAACATCTGCACTCCTAAGCTCAACACTAGTCCTGAACAGAAGACATTCCATAAAGGGTACAGGGTTCTGAGTTGTTTGATGTAAAATATTGTTCAAATATCCTTTGCAATGGTGGTAATAGGAACCTAGTGTCATTAAGCCCACAGCACATATGTAGGCATTTACTATCTAAAGTGACTCGTGAGTTTTACATGTAATGTATTAATAATAATCATTTTTAATACTAATTTTAGGAGGTTTAAGAGGCATTAAATAATGGAAATATCTTGGTCCCATCACCACCATAAAAAAGTCTGACTCCCTATAGTCTAACTATTCAGAACTCCATTTACCATTAAACACAGAATCTCTTTAGAACAGAAATAAGATGGACCAATACAGACATTTTAAGGTCACTTTTGGTCCAACAACCTCTTTTAGTCACAGGTGTCAAGACTCCATTTTAGTTGTTGCATGTAGTGTTTTCACTTATTTAACACACAATTCAGTATATACCTAACAAGCCCTTGTGTCAAACTAGGTTTGTCAGTGAAAACACTTAAGTACACTCTGAACTGCAGGAACAGTTGGACACCATCAACCTTTTCAAAAAATACTAAGCATTGACGTACTTGGGAAGTTGAGTGAAGGCCTGGAAGCCAGCTTTTGAGGCGACCAGGCGCCGAATGGCCTGGAATTGGGCTTCCAGTTCAGCGTTTGGCCCGGCCAGCTCTGCATCTTGTGACAGTAAGGCCAGGATGGCATTATTGATCAGTTTCTCTTTGTTCTCTGAAAAAAGGCCCTGCAAATATATGGAAAGACACATTAGAGAAGCATACAACATAAAAAGAATTTGGCCAGTTGCAGTTTCTTGAGTTGTGCTCTAATTATTGTAAATGTAAATTTACAATTGTAAATTAATTGTCCACAAAATAGGCTTATTTTAAAATTAAAAATCAATTATTCAGTATCTACCAATTACAACAGTTATTGAATAACTACCAATTACTTAGTAATAACCAATAATTAACAATAAAAAAATAAAATTATCAGTAGCCAACAATTATTCATTAACTACAATTTACTTATTTTGTAATCACCAATTATTTAGTAACAACCAATTAGTCATTAAATACTAATCATACAGTAACTGCAATGTCTTCAGTAACTACTGTTTACTTGGTAACTAGAATAATATCATTCTGAAAAAAAGATTCCATTATATTTGAGTCAACAAATTCGTTTTATGTGCTGCAAAGAACCAACTGGAACTGGTTTTCCATCAATGTGAACCAGACAAAGAAGCAATTAAGCTTAAGTGAACTGTCAATTATTATAGAACTTAAAGCCTTAAAGAACCATTAAAGATGCACTTTTTTGAAGAACATATCAATTATTCAGTAAGCCCTTAGGGTTTAAAGCAGGGGTAGGAAATGTGGAGTAGGTACATGGAGTGACAGTTTCCTGCACAGTTTGCCGATTTCCCTGCTCCAGCAGACCTACAAAACCTGGCAATTAACAGGTGAGCTGAATTGGGTGTGCATTAGCAAGAACATCACCAAACCGTGCTGGAGTTTAGCACTCCAGGAGCAGGGTTTCCTACCCCTGGGTTAAAGTGTTAATGGAAAAGGAAGATGGAGAGAGAAAGCTTACATCTTGAGTGACAGCATGAAGAACTCCGCTGTAGGAGATGTTTGCATTGAATCTGAACACTGCATCGGCAAAATTTCCATCTGAAGGAAAATTAAAGTAAAAAAAAAAAACACTGCAAACATCTCAGATAATAATGCTGAATATGGCAAAAATATTCAAACATGTCCCTAATATTCATTATATATAGATTTTATACAAGGTACTGAATTAAGCAGGTATTGAGTTGTAAATGTATTCATTTCAGGGGTGAATCATTTGATTTTACCTCCTTTTGAGGTGAAAAAACAAGAAGCACTGCATTATTATGATTCTTACGAGAACTGTGTGTGACAGTACTGATTCTAAAGCTGTTCTACATACTAGGTGGAGCAGCAAGGAACCTAAGGTGGAGGCTCTCCACCTCTTCATCTACAGGCATGCTGAGAAGCCCCCAGCGCTGCCCTCTTTGGGTAGGTGCCATCTTCACACACACGTCCCTGTTACCAGACGCCCTCACCCCATCCAAAAGACTCGCTAACAGAGAGTCCCTGCAGAGAGACAAAAAGACAAAGAGGAAAAGTGAGCAAGAGACTGTGGTTTTAAATACTTGTCCAAATCACACATGACACAGCTAGTCTGACTGATCGGGTTCATTTCTCAAATATCTGTCAAGCTCAGGTTAGGTTCACTTATTCACAAGTGAGTTTCTCGGGATCCATTATCAACCTTCAATAGATTGTAGTTTGAATACAAACACCAACACACACACACAAATTTTTATTCTCAATGCTTCTCAATTTTACTACATTACAAAATTCCAACTGACCGAACTGATATACAGGAGTCACTTGATCTGAGGTCCTTTGAGGTACACAGGGCCAGAATGAGAATATATTTATATAATAAAGAGAATGAAAAGCTCATATAAATGAAAAACATTTAGCATGCTGTTTAAAGGCAGAGAGTGAGAAATGTAATGAAAAAACAAAACCTTGCACAGCTGTTCATTAAATCATTCTCTACTTTGATTTGAGGCATTAAAAGCCATCACCAAAAAGCCTTCTGTGTAACAGTTTGGGACTGGGGAACTCCTATCTCTACATTTGCATGTCTCTTTGTATAAGATGTGATAAGATAAAATATGAAAAGGTAAATCTTCACTGTTTCGCACAAACTTTGTAACAAACCAAAAAGTCAATTCATGCCATTCAAAAATATATTTTGACACAATGTAGACAGCAGCTATTAGATTCAAATAAAAAATATAAAATACAATACAAAATTGAGATACAAGAATTCTGTGTAGCAAAGAATTGTAAAACTAACACTGTAACTAGGCTATGCTAGTCTCCACTTGGTTTCAATCCATTTCAGACTGAATTTAGTTAGAGCTACAATCAATATTAGAAATATAAATTGGTTGGGCTGTATTTGTCCAGACATAGGCAAAATTTTGTGCTAAACCTCTAAACAATCCAGTTTAGTCAGCTGACCTTGCCTCATGTTCTGCCTGTTAAAGTTTAATGATTACCAATAAAAAAATACACTAATAATAAAAAATCTGTGGGCCATACAAGCCCTAGAACTGGGCCTTTTAATTGTTTCATCATATATCAAGATGTAAGGCAATCTTGGAACAAACACTAACAAACTGTGTCTTTCTGTTACATATCAACCGTTTGAGAAACAAAAGAATTTAAATTAGAAAGCAAACAATCACTGAGGAACAAGAGAACTATTATTATTTTTGACAAGCAAATTTCCTGCAAAGAAATTCACCACAAAGTCCACTAGAACAAAAGGCTGTGTGTGTATGTGTGCAAATTACCTCTCTGTGGAGCAGTATTTTCGTATTTGTCCCCTGATAAACTCGACAGTGAATACCTGAGGGTTCTCTGCATCACAGATCAGAGCGAACACCTGCAAGAGCACCAACATTACATTAGTAAGTATTCCCCTGCAACTCCGTTCCACAAACTGAATGTACTGAATATAATTACACTACATATGTAATTACACATTACATACAATTTTTGGATTTAGCACCGACTTCTGTTCAAATGTCAAGCACACAAATTTGAAGGAGAATTATCATCTTAAACATCTACCTCTCCAAAGGGTTTGATGGTAGTAATGTTGTAGGAGGCAGGGTCTCTTTCTACCAAACAGGTCTCTGTGAGGGCAAGTATTCTCTTTACGGGCTCCTGAAAGGGACAAATCCAAGTATTAAGTCCAAAAATTTACACTGTAATGACACAAAATAAAGAACATATAAACTTTTTCTTTCTCCAACATCAAATTCTTTTGACTACTTTGTTCCTCGCTACTGAACCAGCAATGGCAGTTTCCTAAAGAGACAGAAGTGAAAAGACCTGACAGTGCAATGCAGTGCTTGAACAGTGAGCATTAAGTACAACCAAATCAGAGTGTGTGCTCCACTGGAATGTACACACTCTACTCAATAATCTGATGAAAATATGTGTTTACTTATACTGAAAGTAATCCAGTCCAAAATGACAAACATATTGACCACCATTGAGAACAAGCTGGACCAAACTGGATGGCCAACATGCCCATCTGGTTGACCAGCATAACCAAGTATGACCACAATCAATGGCAACCTACATTACACTTCTCAGGAGCTAGCCAGCTCACAGTGTAGCTGACCATATGTTTAGTCTAGATGACCAGCTTTTCAACCACCTTGACCATTAAAGCAGCTTAAACCATCCAAAACCAGCTACCAACTTAAGCTGGTCTTCAGCTAGATTTTTCAGCAAGGTATCAACTACCTTAAGTTACCCAAAAATGCCTTGCACCTTCCTTAAAATATTCCTGCATGTCGTCTGCAAACCCACATCAACATCCACACCATTTTTTTTTTAGGTCATTTAATGTTTTGCAGATGCAAGTATACATGCGCAGAACATACTTTAACCTTTCAATTGGAAATGTAATTAAATACAGGTGTTTACATGGCTATTATTCTTCAATTTTATAGATTATTTAAAGGATTACCCACCTCGTTCAATTGGGCAGAAACTGAATGGCCTCAATTGGTCTACTATTCTTCGTATTCTATTCCGACTGAGAAATTAAGTCTGATTATTAAAAAGTTTAGGGTGCATGTAAATGTAGCCGGTGTGTGGGTCTTACCGCATGGCGTGGTGAAATCTTTTGCACAACGAACTCGGCGAGTGAGGTGATGCACTCATCTGAGCCGTATTTGCCCAGTCTCTCACTGACAAAGCCCTCAAAGGTCAAGGGATCCTTCCGTAGTCGCAGTGTGATCCCGATAAAGTTCCCAGCATGTTCAATTGCACTGCGGATGATCTCATCACGGTGTTCAGACGCAAAGAGGTGCTACAGAGGGGCCAAGACAGACAGATAGATTCAAACAGGAAGAACAGCATCACACATTATCATATTACAAATATATCTTTTTTTTCTGTGCAGCAAAATAATAAAATGCTGATATGCTGATTCCATTGATTTGGAGAAAACCACATACATCACTATATTTCAAACTGAAATGGAATAGCAAAACAAAGATGACAGACATAATTAAACTGTTACAGGTTAACTTTCTGCAATAATGCAATATCTGCGATTACGGCACTGTGCATTGCAAAATGTAAGGTATGGTATTTAAATCCTATTTAAAGTGACTGAGCTGAAACACAGTATACATTAATCTACACAATATGTCCAAATCTTTGTGGACAGCATTGATAAATATGCCCACACACAGCATGTCTAGTTCCTGTAGAGAAGTAACACATATTATCATTTATATCAGTTAAATTTTTTCATCTAGGTAGCTCCAGCAAAAATGTAAGAAGAAACTTCACCAGTCTAGTCATGACCACATACTCACCAGTCTGCTGAAGCCTCCATAAAGAATGCAGAAGCCCCCCTGGTAGTCAGACACCTCAGCAAAGCCTTCAACAGAGCGGTAGTCATAGGAACAGATGACCCGGTTGGTGTGGGGGTCAATTTGGTCAATGCCTCCTGGTGTCACCTCTAATCCCACTGTCTTCCGTGTGTCACTCCAGTGATGCTTGTAGCAATTATAACGCTAAGAAGATGCAACACCACAAAATTTAAATTCATCTTCCATATACAACCAATACGGTGCTTTTGGAAAGTATTCACAGCACTTCACTTTTTGTACATTTTATTATGTTACAGCCATATTCCAAAATGGATCAAATTCATTTTTACCCTCAGACATCTTCACAGAACACATGACAATGAAACAATTGGAAAAGTTTGTTTGAATTTTTGAAACTTCATTGGAAAATAAAACAAAAAATAATATGTACATAAGTATTCACAGCCTTTGCCTTGACACTCAAAATTGAGCTCAGGTGCATCTGGTTTCCACTGATCATGCTTCAGATGTTTTTACAGCTTGTTTGGACACCTGTGGTTAATTCAGTTGATTGGACAAGATTTGGAAAGACACACACCTGTATATATAAGGTCCCATAATAGACGGTGCGTGTCAGAGCACAAACCAAGCCATGAGAACTAAGGAATTGTCTGTAGACCTCAGAGACCTCAGCCTGGTAGAACAACCTTAGACAGGGAGGTGACCAAGAACCCAATGGGTGCTCTGACAGAGCTCCAGCATTGCTCTGTGAAGAGAGGAGAACCTTCCGAAAGGACAACCAGTTCTGCAACACTCCACCAATCAGACGTACAGTAAAAGGCACATGACGGTCTGTCTAAAGGACTCTCAGACCATGAGAAACAAAATTATCTCGTCTGATGAAACAAAGACTGAACTTTTTGGACTGAATGCAAGCATCATGTCTGGAGGAAACCAGGAACTGCTCGTCACCTAACCAATAACATTCCTACAGTGAAGCACAGTGATCCATGCTGTGGGGATATTATTCTGTAGCAGGAACTGGGAAATGGAAAGATGACTGCAGAGATGTAGAGAGACACGCTGATGATCACCTGCTCAAGAGTGCTCTGGACTTCAGACTTGGACGAAGGTTTATCTTCCAACAGGACAACGACACAATAACAAAGGAGTGGCTTCGGGACAACTCTGTAAATGTCCTTGAGTGGCCCAGCCAGACCCCAGCCTTAAACCCAATTGAACATCTCTGGAGATATCTAAAAATGGCTTTTGCACTGATGCACCCCATTCAATATGATGGAGCTTGAGAGGTTCTGCAAAGAAGAATGGGGAGAAACTTCCCAAAAACAGGTGCCAAGCTTGTAGCATCATACTCTAAAAGACTTATGACTATAATTGCTGCCAAATGTGCTTCAACAAAGTACTGAGTGAAGGTCGTGAATACTTATGTACGTTATATTTTTGTTTTATTTTTAATAAATTTTCAAAAAATAAACTTCTCAGTTTGTCATCATGAGGTACTGTGTGTAGAATTTTGAGGGTAAAAATGAATTTAATCCATTTTGAAATAAAGCTGTAACATAACACGTGCAAAAAGTGAAGCACTGTGAATACTTTCCAGATGCACTGTACATATATGAACAGCAACATCCTGATTAATACCGAATGAAGGTACACAGGGCAAACACAGGCATGCTTAGTGACTGCCACATGATGTAAATCTCAAAAACAAACAAACCAACTTTACATTTAGACACAAATCAGTATAAACAGTTATCTCTTATAGAACGGACTATGATTGATATGAACTGTAACTAACTATAAATAAACACTATTTTTTTCATAAATACACTTGGCATTAGTGCTTGTTATCTCTAAAAACACACAGGGTATCTGGTTCTCTAGATCCTCATATCAAGGATGGAAAATCAGTCACAACAAAGTTTTCAGATAAGCTATATGGTCTTGGAAGAAGAACCTCTAACAAAGGAAAGTCCATCCATCTTCAATGTAGCGGTTGTCTTTATAAAGATCTGAAGAAAAAAGAAAGAAAGAAACAGAGACCAAAAGGACAATGCAATACTCACTCTTCCAGTTATCTTTCCCTCAGAAAAGTCTGTTCTGAATCTCTGTGGAACAGAAGATGACAAATGACAAATAGGAAAATAGCGATTTGCACTTATGCTGTAATGCAGAATTCAATCATAAAAAAAAGAAATAAAATGTTAAACACAAACACACATTATGCATGTATATTGTATATGTATCCAATATATAACAATCTGGCGTTGGTACACTCTGTTACTTATTCATGATGAATGGATGAACAGAAATGTTCTAAAGTTCAATTTAATCTTTTAACTTGACTTCCACAGAAAACTAAGGTAGATTTTTTCATCTTATAAAAGTTGCCACTTTGGAGATACAAGTTTTTTTTTTGTTTTTAGAAATAAACTAGTCACACATATAGTTGTGCCCAGAAGGAAGTGTCAGAGTGGAAAGAAGATAATGGTTATCAGACACAGGATTGATTTGAGCAATATTTTATTTACACATAGAGAATCTGGGAAGTTTTAGGTTTCATGCCATAATCCATTCCATGCAGGAGTGGCAGGAGTATTAATGGCACGACCAATAGCATCCCAAACATTTTCAAGCGGGGACAGGTCTCCCAATGCGACTGGAATTGTATTCCTTGTCTTCAAGGCAACATCTGGAGGTGGCAGCTGTATGCAAACAAGCCTTGATCTTCTGGAACAGTGCACTGGAGTGTGTGTTCAGAAAAGTTAGGGTCACTGGTTGTAGGACCTCATTAACGTAACTGTGGGCTGTCAAAGTGCCTGTAAAGAAGACCAAAGGTGATCTTGCATTCTATGAAATTGCACATTACACCATGGCACCAGGCCTTCTGGATGTGTGATGTGTGACAACAAACCATTCATCATCATGGTGCTGACCACGGTGCCTCCACACACAGATTTATTGGTCATTTCCATCAAGACAAAAGAGGGATTCCTCACTGAAGATGAACCACTGCCATTCAGAGTGACAGTAAAGCATTACAGTCAGTTGATTCCTTATACGTGCAACTATTTTTTTTTATCAGAAATGTACTTGAGTTACAGATTGCCACGTTCCACTGAATTGTTTGGCTGTTATTAAAAACAATACAGAGATCACTAAAGCAGTCATTAATTTAATTTGACTACATATGTCAGCTCTATTACACAGAACTCACATGCACCTACTTTACCCTCTCTCTTACTGGGTCTGTTTGCTCCCTCTCTATCTCTGGATTTTCCATCTCAGCTTGCATATCAACCCTTTTCTCGGTCTAGCTCTTTCTCTGCATGACCCTTTAAGATGATTTTAAAAAATCTAATGAAATTAAAAAAACCTGAATACTTCATTCTTCCTAAATTGTCTGCTTAGTGGATTTCTAAGACAAGGAAAAAGAATCATGAAAGAGAATTTAATGTATCAGTTTAGGTCTAATATGAGTAACAGGCCTTGTATGAACAAATTCATATGTTTCTTTTATTAACCACAACCAAACCTGCTTCTTCCTTCAAATCAAGCTCAGTCTCCTCCAACTGAAACAAATTAGTATGCTGCCTTTACAAAAACATGCTTAAATATCCATCTACAGATAGAAAATAAAACTATGAACTCATTATATGCAGGTATCTGTAAAACATACAGTCATAACGTCAGGAAAGAACATAAACATCATTTCAGTCTCCCCTAAATACTGTCTTTCTAGCAGCTTTACTTCACCTTCATCAATAATCATGTTTCCTCTGCTACGAAAAATGCTGTTTCCACTAGTTATTCAGTGGTTTTTCAATTTGGATAATTAAAGGCTGTAACAGGCATTCATGCTTTTTTCTTTATTTATGTCTTGAAATGAGACTTTCCATCAGGAAACCTCACTCTCACACCTGCTCACCACAGACCCTGTGTCTGTATTCTGTCAACAAAGCTATACAGACAGACAGCCAACAGCGTCAAAGGGACATGCAGTAGCAGCAGTGGCTCCCCCAGGTCCTAGTGCGCCCAAGTTTCATTACATTGTTAATGTGGAGACAGAGAGAACCGTTGTTGAAAATGAAAGAATTGGGAGGGGGTGGCTACAGCCCTCCTAAAACACGCTCTCTCCTACACACTATTTCTCACCAGTGCTTCAGTCAGCAGCTCTGTGCGATGTTCGGTGGAAAACTTGAGTGTTTCAGACTTCTTCCCACTGCCCTTCCGGAAGGTGAGGTTAAACTCTGTGCCCTGGCCTTTTCCCACAGGAGCGATGCCACATATATCCCCATAAGGCCACTACAGGTTACAGAGCAATAAAGATCACTTAATACGGGTCAAACACAGCAGCGCACCTGCACAATATGATCAAATTATCATCTAATTACATTGATATATACCATATGTGCTGCAAAGGTACATAAAGCACACTGGGGGAAACACAATGTCTTTTGCAAAAAATATATGCCTGCTAAAAATAATCACATAGAAGTTCAAATATCAGCATCAGGCAGATGTTCAGATGTAATCAACATGTTTAGAATGTAGGTGTGTGTGTACATACATTTTTCCCCTCAGACTTCTACACTCAATACCTCCACAATTACATCTGGAGTAAGAAATGTTTGTTTGAAATCTCTGCAAATGTATTAAAAATAATCACAAAAATGCACCCATAAGTATTCAAAGCCTTGCCATGACACTGAAAAATGAGCTCAGCTGTATTTTGTTTCCACTGATCATCCTTCAGATGATTATACAACTTGAGTGGAGTATATGTGTGGTGAATTCAGTTGATTGGACATAATTTGTAAAGGCACACACCTGTTTATATAAGATCCCATAGTAGACAGAGCACAAACCAAGCCATGAAGTCTAAGGAATTGTCTGTAGACAGGATTGGATCGAGACACAGATCTGGGAAAAGTTACAGAGCACAGTGGCCTCCATCATCCTTAAACAGAAAAAGTTTGGAACGACCAGGTCTCTTCCTAGAGCTGACTGCGCAGCCAAACTGAAAGACCTCCAACGTTGCTCAGTGGAGAGAACCTTCCAAACAGGCACATATGGTAGAGCCTATCTGGGGTTTGCCAAAAGACATCTAAAGTACTCTCAGACCACGAGAAACAAAAAGATTGAACTTTCTGGTCTTGGGAAAACTCTGTTAATGTCCTTGAGGCCCAGCCAGGAAACCCATACATCATTGTACATATAAGCTGGGTATCTAAAAATGACACAGACACTGACCATCCAATCTGATGGTGCTTTTTTTGCAAAGATTTCAAACAAACTTTTCTCACTTTGACATTGTGAGGTATTGTGTGTAGAATATTTATTCTGGATACACAATGTATATATTTTATTTATACACACACACACACATATATATATATATATATATATATATATATATAATATATATATATATATATATATATATATATAGAGAGAGAGAGAGAGAGAGAGAGAGAGAGAGAGAGAGAGAGAGAGAGAGAGAGACAGAGAGAGACAGAGAGAGACATGAAAAATACATTGCATGTTGGGACTGACTGAAAATTCCCATATTCCTGCCCCTGAAAGAATTTTATCTGTAACAGCAAATACAACACAATGTCTAACATACAAAGTCATACCTGGTTTGTAACTTCTAATGTGGTGGGGTTGTATGTGGTAATACCATGAGTGCCAACAGAGAAAACTCGCTTGTACCTAGAGAGAAACAAACAAGATTTCAGAAAATAATATTTATAAATTCTACAAGTTTCATTTACAGAATTAAATATGGTACAGAATTCCCATAACAGAAATATTTCTGGGGGGCAGTGAGGTAAGTCCTGTTGGATCCAATAGACATGACTGAAAACACTGTTCTTGATTACATTTCTGAAAATATCTTTCCTAATAATAGCAATAACAATTAATAAGAGGTGGCACATGTGTATGTGTGTGTATTTATGCACATGTCCATGTGAGAAAAAAAAGAAAAAGGAATAATGTCAGAACAGAGGAGACCAGACTTCTGCCGCAGAGGGCCTGGTACAGTGAATAATAGACTCTATGTATATTTCTGTCTCAGAAAAAAGACAGACAGTCCTCTCACAGCGCACCCCAACCCTTCTCTAACCCTTGGAGGGTTACCATGTCTCTCTCAGCTTCGTGGCCGAGTCTCCGACATGTCACTAGAGCTCAGACAGACAGGGGGAGAGGAGGACAAACTTGCAGAGAGAGTCTAATCACCAAAATGAAAAGGGCTAAACAGGGACACTCTATGGAAAGACTGCTCTAATAGAAACATACCAGCCTGCAGAAATGGAAATTTACACCAAGACACCAGTACTACATTTCCAGTGACTGAAGACAACATAATTTAACATTACTCAAATAGTTTTATACTTACCAAAATTATATTGGTCAATAGTTGACATGACATGATAAGAACTCAAACAGTTCAGAACTGGCATTAAGCTTTTAAAAAACAAAAGAGTCTAATAAACAGAAAACATTAAATACTATTAAAAGTCACTTCCATCACAAAACCCTCATATCAAAATTTAAGGATAAGAACAGCACCTAAGAAAACATCACCTAAGAATACCTAAGAAAACAAACATGCAAACATTTTTACCTGAGAATGTGGTAATTTGACTAATTATAGTCCAACATGGTCTGCCTGGATGTATAAAAATCTAACTTTACAGCTCATAAAACATTTCTTACCTGTAACATTTCCTGCCACAATAGGTTTTCATACATTGTCATTGAAAGGTTTTGTGCATTTAATCTGTCCACTGCTAGTGTTGTAATGCAAAGTGACACTGAAAAATTCACATTTTACTAGATACACACAATTTCCTCCTGTAAATCTTAGGCCCCATCCACACATACACAGGTATTCATGTTTCTGTCGGAGGTCTGGGGTCTCCTGTTCATAAGAAAACTGTCATTTTTCATAAATGAAAGCTTTCCTAAATCACTCTTTTGAATCTCATCAAATGATGACATGAATGTTTCTGGCAAATTTCAAAAACCTTTTTATTTCCTATATAGTGAAATACATAATCAGTCATAATCAACATCAGTGGTAAAATATGTTACTGAACTACATAGTATATAAGTTAATTAGTGCCAATCACATTTTTCATTACAAGTAGAAACATTTTACTTAAGGTGTGGGATGTGAGGCTACAGGTGAGAATCATTACCGCGCTTCTCTAAGCTTCAAGGTCAGTGTGAAAACAACTCTTATGAGGTAAAATGGACATTTTAACCTGTTTTCTTGCCTTGCAATCCTCCAGTAAGAGCTACTGGACCAGGAATTTGTTGGAAAGCATGGTTTGTGCTGTGACTGACGCATGTCTCTTGTTACTCCTGCTTCTCTCAACAATCTCAAAGCATATTTAATTTCACCCTTTATATGCTGGAGAAATAGACCATTCACAGTTTCTGGAAGTGAGTTTATTATGTTGCTAGGAAAAAAATTATCTGTATCTGGCGAAGTGATTTTCCCCCACCAGCAGGAGTGCCAGATAATGAGGGCTATGGATTGATCACAGGTTTATATGATCAGATATTGATCACTCAAACAAAGAATGTTTTGAATAAAAAAATATAATGCTGTATTTAGAATTTGAATCCGTAATTGTGCATTACAATATGAAAGAAGCAGTGTAAAATTTGGACAAAACATCTGTTTACTTTTCTTAGTCTTTAATTTAATTAAAGACTAAGAAATACTTAACTTAATTTTTCGAGTGAGGGAAATTTCAGTTTTTAAAATATCTGTATGCATGTGAATGTAGTATTAAAGGAGCAGACACACTTTCTGACATACAAACTGTCCAATTTGATGTCTCGCTCAATAAATCATCAATAATTCAATTTGGCCAAAGCCTACTTGAAAATTACTGTTAATAAAGTTGTTTATTCCCATTCAAATCTGGAAAAAAGCTGGTGTTTTGATGATCCTGATTTGCGCTAATCAGAGTCCATGCAGCCCAAATGCACACAAATCCTATCAGAATTTCATTAGTGTCCTCAGACCTTTGAACTCCACTGTATATGTGGAGTTGATGATAACACAGATGAAAAAATCTATTTAGGATTGCCTGGACGATTGGACCAGTGTTAAAGGTCTGCCTATGATGGCTGATGTGGTCTGAAATACTGATAATAGAGAGGATCATCATTTTGGTTGCAGACTTCTAAAAGCACTTTAATGTAGTGAAGAGTAACATCAGCTTCCTTCATCTGTAAATTTGTTCGTTTTAATTTGATGAGTTAGCATTTATTCAACACACTGATCACAGCAGTATTTCCCAACATGTTACAGGAACCCTGTTAAGCATTTGATGAGTTAGGGAAGTACTGTTAGCTTATTAGCCAACAGAGTTGTTCAACCCTGTTTCATAGTAGTAAACACATCTACTTTTAGATTATCTTTATAAAAGAGATCTGTCTCTGCAGTCTGACAGGCTATGATGAGCTAGAAATGTAACACATATCCTACGGCTTTATAGATGCAAGCCTGCCACTGCTGAGCCTTTGTGCATTGGGAAATCCGTCAACATTTGTCAGCAAGAGAAGATTCATTCATGGGGAAATCTTTAACACTCTCCCATCACACACATTGTTCAAACTGACCCACAGCAAACACCAAAACACCCACCATAACACCAACACTCATCCATCCACAAAAATAATTTGTTCAAAGGAGCAGTGTAAATAGGAAGTGGTGTTGATTTGTTGTTAAACTGAGGCAAGCAGTAACATGAGAGGAGCACTTTGAGTTGCAAGCCTGAAGAAGAGCTCTAGATGCATAAGAAGAAAGCAAGCTTAAGTTGCTATGTGCCTTTTAACATTAAAGTCACATTCAGGTCATCACTTGTTACAGCAGTCTTTCTACATGAATATATGTTTAAATATACTAAAATGATAGAAGAAGGATTTCATATTGTATTTTTCACATCATATATTTTATCATATATCACACACCACCATTCAACTAAAATATATCAGGGTATGATTCTTCTGCCCCTATCACCTAGCCCTACTAGGGTGCCAATCAATACCACAGTAAAGTCCATATTTCCTTCTTCATTATATACACTATATTTAACATTGTGGACTGATGCATTCATAACTGGTCCTGTTTAACTGAATGATATGCAGTAGTAGGAGTTTTTAAGAATCTGCTTCTTTTGTCTGTGACAAAATACCAATGAGTATTATGACAAGTCTTTAAATACTATGACACTGTGAGTACTAGTATGTTTAATACTATACAGTTTGACTGATCTTCATCAATGATTTGGCTGCTTTAGCTCCAGACATGCACGTCTATCCACGGAACCATAAAAGTGTAAAGCCAAAAGCAAACTGTCAAAGGCTTTCTGTGCTTTACTGACATGTTTCCACACTACAGCCATAGAAACTGTTTTGTAATGTTCTGAAAAGTGCATAATGTCCATTTATGGGCCCCTCACCCTTGTGGAACAAAGGATGGGAAGTGGATCAGGCTTAAAATAGCAGATATCTGATCCATTAAAGTACAGCAGGATCGGCCCTCACTGGGACATCATTGACTGCTGGTTCTCCCAGAAAATTAAATGTTGTAAATATTTGATGATATATGATTTTGAAGTATCATGACATTATATTTATACCATCCCTAACCTCCAAGCATCCATTTTCAATGCACTGGAATATTCAGTTTGCAAAAACAAAGTCAGGTCAAAATTAGAAATGAAGTTTCAATCAAATTTCAAAATAAATTTAAAATTCTGTTTCCCAGTATTCATACCCTCTTTCATTCAAATCCAATATATCAAACTGGGATCAACAACAATGGCAACAGAAAATAAAATAACAACATTGGGAGTGTGGTGTTGACTTTCACAGTCAAAGGCAAACAAGATATTCCATGTTATTTAATGGAGTAACCATGGAAAATTCAGCCTCCATTAACAACAACGGCAGCGCTGCACAGTGGCCTACAGAACATTCAATCAAGAGTTCAATTTTCATGGCCAAAATGGTCATTCCACTGGAGCACAATGTGCTCAAAATTGTGGCGCTCTAAAACTCGATCTGCTGAGGGACAGAATGCTTCAGAGTGAATGTGGGACTAAACCCTTCTATAGTTCCTCACTACCTCTCCAGCCCCCCCTTCTTTTTCCTTCCTTCAAAGCCAATTGGAGAGTCCTCGGTTCTTCACGTAGGCTATCTCCTGATCTTTTTGCGTTTATGAATTTAAACATCACAATGAGCTTTTTTTAACTCCTGATTTCTTCATTCTCTCTGGCCTAAGAGCTCTCTCTCTGTCTCTCTCCCTCAAGGTGTCTTTTTTTTTTTTTTACCTTTGTTGAGTCCTGGGGCTATTTGGACCTTGTCACAAGGCTGGTTAATTATTCAGTGCTTCAGTGCATACACCAAATTTATGATGCCAAGGCTAGACACAAAGTAGCCTAAAACACTGTAAGAATAGGGCTAATATCACAGCAAACAGTTCAGTGATGGCTGTTATTTATATATTCATTCATTCATCAATATAGAACTTTCTCTTAGAAATTTGGTTAAACTTGTTGCAAAGTTACATAATTTCCACCCCAAACAACAACAGAATCAACCTATAGATGTACTTTAATCAATATTAACAATACACTGTATGGGCAAAAGTATTGAGACCCCTGTCCATTCATTGCCTCATTTTAACAGCATTAAAAAAATGACAATTAATAAATTTTGCTTGATCAACTGTTCCCTCCATTTTGAGTGCATTCAGTGAGAGGAGGGTTAGTGAGGTCAGAATGTCGAATACCCAACTATCCAACTCATCTAAAAAATGTATGCATGTTTATCTGCTTCAGAGAGTGGTATTCAACTGATTACTTCTCTACAGGGACTGGACATAAATGTGGACATACAGTACAGGCCAAAAGTTTGGACACACCTTCTCATTCAATGGATTTTGTGTATTTTCATGACTATTTACATTGTAGATTCTCACTGAAGGCATCAAAACTATGAATGAACACATGTGGAGTTACTTAACAAAAATAGTTGAAATAACTGAAAACAGATTTTATATTCTAGTTTCTTCAAAATAGCCACCCTTTGCACTGATTACTGCTTTGCACACTCCTGGCATTCTCTCAATGAGCTTCAAGAGGTAGTCAACTGAAATGGTTTTCCAACAGTCTTGAAGGAGTTCCCAGAGGTGGCTCATTGAGAGAATGCCAAGAGTGTGCAAAGCAGTAATCAGAACAACTAATCAGAAAACTGAGAATGAGAAGGTATGTCCAAACTTTTGGCCTGTATTGTATAGTGAACAAATATTGATAAATATGCTCATTTTCATTTCCTAAAATTATTTTTACTTCAACACCATGGCCTGAGTGCAAGACAAGTAGCCTTGTGACCAGAAGGTCATAGGTTCAAGTCCCTGAACCGACAGGTTGCAACTGAAACCCCAAACTGCTCCCTGAGCACTAAAGTGCTTTCCAGGTTCATGAGCTCATTGTTTCACTGTGGCTTTTTCACAAGTGTGTGTATGTGTGTGTAATATACTCTATATGAATTTCCCTCTAAGGGATTAATAAAGTGTATATCAATCAATCAATCAATGATTATAAATATACAAGTTCAAGAGAAAAAGCTGTCAGGCTGCTCAACAAACATCTCCAGATTCAAGGTCAGGTTCAAGAAACTTTGAGAACAACCAAGATTCAAAAGGAGAACCCATCCTCCTCTGGTGGACACCAGAGATCAAAACAAAGCAAAAAACAAATCATTTGACCCACTGTGTTATGCAGACATGGGAATTAGACCTCCACATTTTATCCCCCCCCAAACACACACACAGTGATACACACATACACACTGTGTGTGAATTCACACACCAGTTGCAGTGAGCACAAGTGCCCGGAGCAGTGAGCAGCCCTATCCACAGTGTCTGGGGAGCAGCTGGGGCGTTCAAGGGCACTTCAAGGGCACTTCAGTCATGTCCTGACAGTTCAGGGATTTGAACTGGCAACTTTCCAGTCACAAGGCTGGTTCCTTAAGCACCAGGCCATGGGTGCTCAACAGTTGTAAAACTCAGCACCACAACTCTGAAAAATGTCCATCCTTTTCTAAATATACTGTGCTATATAAAGATGACTGGTGATTAAAGTGCATTCACACAGGAGACAGCAGGATGGATTGTCATGGATAATTACACGCAGCCTGCAGACACTTCCTATTTCATCACCTTGAACTATTTCACTTAAACTCTGAAAACCCACTCACTTCTGCTCTAAAAAGGACCTACGAGTGCCTGAGAATAGCTTTCAATCAAGCCCTTCCACCACTGTTACAGACTACTATTCACAGGGAAAGATCTCACTAGCAACTAAAGCTTCCAAAAAACATCAACAATTGCCACACTTCAGATGTTAGTGCAGTTAGTCCTGCTTCATAGTATTGCTCTCAATTCATTAAAGGAGAGAATTCCGGTGTGAAAAAAGCAACTTTGATAGATACACCTCACATCATCATCAAGGCCTAGAAGACCTGTTCCATTTGAAGGTACACTGACACCCCAGACTATTCCACTGTGGAATAGATCAAATAGTAAACAGAAGATCTTCAACAGCTTTTCCTCTCAAATCCCAGTTGAATTTCTTTAGTCAGAGTTTGAGGAGCTAATTCCACAAACTGTGGCAAATACTCCCAAACTCCCTCCCACTGGATGGGGATTTCCTCCAAAATGAAAATGCAGTCAATAGATCAAAACCTCTTCATTCTGTCAGTTTAAAGTTTGTCTACATAAAAGCCAGCAATACGTTATCATAACAAAATTGTGGATTTTTTGGGGAAAAGAAACCCCCAGTCATAATGTGATGCCACGTGAGTACTCAACATACACCTCATATCTGAGATCATATTAGAACAGATGCAGATACACAACTACAGTTAAGAGCACGAATTTCTCATGCTGAAGAAAAGATTTGATAATCTGAAGAACAAAGCCTGGTTCCAGATCTCTCCTGGATGCTTCGATTCCATCAGCAGGTCACCTGGTTTAACACCATTAAGTGCAAACACTTAACAGATGATAAATGTAAAGAATATGTAACTCCTGTGAGGAGAGCTTTGGAAATATTTTAATGAGCAAAGTGAGGTAAATATAAATATCAAGATATATTTTAAACAAGATATATATGATATATATGATATATATATATATATATATATATATATATATATATATATATATATATATATATATATATATCATATATATCCATATATATCATGCTAGGATCATAATATTGCATCTGTGTGGGATTTAATTCCAAAACAGAACATGAGTTGACTCAGTTGAAAGTTGTTATTTAAATAAACAGCATATTTTTGCAGTGGCAATTAAATAGTATTAAACAGTACATTATATAACGTTATATTTATCCGTATAAGTTTAAGTATTTCATCATATTGAGTTTTGAGTTTTGGAGTCATATCACCTATCCCTATGTGAAACCTCTATTATTGTTTTGTTTATCATTGCTTATTTATTATAAGGTTAGTGTTTTGCTGAGCAAATCAAGACAATCTCTAAAAAGCAGCACTACACTCTCACCACTACAACATTTTTATATATGGTTTTCTTTGCTATATTTTTTCATATTTAGGAATGGTGAGTTACATAAGAGCTTTGTGATGGAATCGGCAGACCATCTAATGGCCAGGCATCTGGTCCAGTTGCAGTAAGGTGGTGCAAACTGCAGATGTCTAATGTGACTGGGGATTTAAAAAACTGACATTGGCAAAAGTATTGTGAAGTCATGTTTTCCAATTCACATGAGATCTGTACAGCTTGCAGTCACTTCCGGATGGGCTGAGCAGCAGAGGCATAACAGTAGAGGTCAGGAAGGCTGAACCATTTTCAGATCTACACACTAATGGCTGTTATAACATTTACTGCATTTAGCTGCTCAACGAGTCCTCTGTGTTTGGCCATATACAATACAGTAGTGTTAACACCACAAAAAAAAAACCTGACACCTTCCCTTTGTGGTGTTGCATCTACTTTCACAGAATGTATAAACCTCTAAAGAACAAGACAATGTAAGGTACTGTGCATTTTACATTTACTGTAGCAACCGAAAGGGCAAGAATAATAAATAAAAGAACTATGACCAAAATTTAGAAATTACCTAAACAGAATGAAATTAAGAAATGTAATCTTAATATATTAATATTGCAGTTCATTAATAGGTTCCACAGTGTAGTCATGTACTAATCTATGTTTCCCCTTGACTTTTCTTGGCCATGGCCACTGTTACATCCACCAATGAATTTGTCTCCCTGCTTTCTCCCACAGCACATCAAAGCACATCTCCCTCCTCTCATGTCCAGAAGCTGAAGTGATAACTCACTCTGCTGAGCCCAGATACTTCAAACAGACAAGAAACAGGATACTGAGCTGCATTAGGCCCCTTCACCAGGGCCTGCATTAACCATAGTGCAGTTAATGGGCACAGTAATAGAATAAGGTAATAGTAAATGATGCTGTAGATTGAGACTCAAGAGAAAGGTGTGTACATGTTACAGGAAAAGTACATCTCAACAAATCACCCATCAAACTGTGAGCAGTAAAGGCCATTTATAAACTCAACATCATAACCATGCATTGCATTCAACTGAAGATGGACTGCACTAAAACGAGTGCTTTATCTATGTAATGGCTACCAAACACAAAGAAGAATATTTCTAAGCACTTGTGAACGAAGCAGCAGGTCTGATTGATTAGATGAATACTGCCAAGTGCAATCATTTCTTCTTAAGAGGTGACTAAATCATCTTGGGATTAGGGATGTGCATAATTAAGCAGTTAACTGAAAGAAAGACAAAAGCAGTGGGGTTTTGTATCAGATAAGTACCAGCTACTAATCCATTCATGAGCTAACCAGTACAGTGCTAAATGATGATGGGAACTCATTTTCTTCTACATGACATATCCACGTTTTCATGCCAACATGGCAATTTGTCAAAAAAAAACAAAAAACATATGTTCTGTGACTCAGGATTGTGCTGTTTAATAATACACTGTAAGGACAAAAGTAATGGGACACCTAATAATTAATTGTTTCATCCAAAATTAAAAAGTGTATGGAGTAATGTAATGTGTAAGCATGGTTTCTACAAGATTCTGGAGCACTGCTGTCAGGATTTGATTGCTCCCTCTCTATTACCCATTTTGGAATAAGGCTGTAACATAACAAAATGTGCAAAAAGTGAAGCACTGTGAATACTTTCGAGATGCACTGTATATAACAGGACATATGTTCAAGGATTGTCCTTATCAAAGCAGGGAATCAAATCTCAGTCTGCAACAGCCCTAAACAAGAAAGCTTTTAAAGCTTATTTTCACAAAAATAATAATAAATTGACAGAAATAATACATTTTATTTTCGTTGCCATCTTGAAGTGGGATGTTCAGAGATCCCTGCAAGGTAAAGTAAACTCAGACCTAAACAGAAGCTTAAAATGCAATCAACTTAAGGAATTAGGTAAAGCTCGACATCTGATGAGGTAATCCTCTAAAAACTAATTAAAGAGCATGGAAATCAAAAGGAGGTAAGGAGACAAAAGTTTTTACTACTTCTACAGGAGCTAGACTAACCATGCTTCACCTGTGACTTTTGTGTTGTTGTGTTTTATTTTCTGGTCTACACTTCTACTGTCTACACCTCTATTTGGCCAAATATTTTAGAAATTAGATGACCATCTAGGGTTTCTTCCTCACAAATCCTTTTGACTGCAGATTTTAACACCTGAAATAATTCAGACACACCTAGTTTGGCTCCAACAAATCTCCCTCAAACAGGAAGATGTGAAAGTACAGCCACGTGCTGAGACCTAAGAAATCAGAGAGATGGCTTCACAGTTGCAAAAAGAAAAGGACAGGCCACTTACTTGCCCCTCCAGGAGTGTTTGGTTGTGTAGAAACAGGCCAAGTCTTTGTTGTCTTTGAGGACATTCATCTTCTGGCAAGGCCTGTAACAAGAGAAAGGTTTCAAAGACCATGAACAAAACAGAGAGATATACGAGCTGAACATGACTTCATGTAAGCATATTTATAAGTAACGATGGTTCAGGGAGACAGGAATAATGACAAAGTCTAATGCATTGGGCACAATATTGATTAACGACTTTCAATTTGAGTTGAGTTCTTGGCAGCGGTCTACTAACATGGTAAAGATGTAGAAAGACTACTTGTTGCCTCACAGCAAGAAGGACCTGGGTTCCATCCCCAGGTGGGCCGACTTTGGAAATGTCTGTGTGGAGTTTTTGCATGTTCTCCCTGTGTTTGTGTGGGTTTCCTCCGGGTACTCCGGTTTCCCCCACAGTCCAAAGACATGCGTGGTAGGTGAATTGGTGACTCTAAAGTGGCCCTTAGTGTGTGAATGTGTGTGTGTGTTAGCCTTACGATGGAGTACCACCCTGTATAGGGTTGTTTCCTGCCCTTGCACTCAGAGTTACCAGCTGGGGACCGGCTCCCCCGTGACCCTATTCAGGAATAAGCGGTACAGAGAAATGGATGGCTGGATGGGTGGATGGATGGATGGAGGGACGGATGGAGGGATGGATTAACTTCTGATTTTTATTAGAAATAAAAAAAAACAAAAACATAAATTTTCTTGAAATGTTACTTTACATGTAATGAATAAAAAATGAAATTATAAATACAACTATGAACACAAGATGTATATTGTGAAAATCTAAGCTTGGGAACATGCTTGGGAATATGAAAGCTGTTCAAGTTAAATGTCTAATTTTCATCACTATGACCAATGATTTCCACTAACATTAATAAATGAGAGACTCAGATAAAAGCAATAGGTCTGCCAGCAACAAAGTGACTGTAATACACAGTTTAACTGACCTGGTTATGATAACTATGGACATTTAAAAGAACAGTTAGGTGAAAAATCAAAGGAAATGATTCATCACTAACCCCTGGTGCAGGCCATCAGCAAAAACGTGTCTGCTAACTAACTAGTGCTTCTTCAGTTTGGAAAGGGAGACACTAGGCTGAAGCTGCTAATAACTACTTGTCTTGAACTCTCACCAATTTGATCTCCACAAATACACACCCAAGGATCATCTCTAAATCCAATGAATACATATCCAGACCTTCACCTGGCTCACAGATGAATCAGAGTGGTTTACAATAACCTATAAAATGATTCTTCATAGAGCTATGGCTGTGTTCAGACTTCAAGCAAATTGGATTTGCTTCTCAAATCAGATCTGGTGAGATGACTGTTGGCACTGTTACTTAGAAGTGATCAGATCAGATTTGCGTGTTTGGACATCATAAACCTATCTGCATGGGTTGCTGTGGTAACCCATAGGGTACAGACTAAGACGCATCTGTACCAATCTTATAATGCATTTCAAATCACCTCTAAATGTGGTTTGTATCCAGTTTGCCAAAACAACATTGCATCTGTTTTTTCACTGTCCAGACACTCAAAAATCAATCCAGATACAATCAAAATATGCCAAAAATCAGATTTGAGCTCAGAGTCTGAACCTATTACTATGGACATAGATAATAAATAAATGAATCTTTTGGGAACATATTTACTAAAATGAGATTGTATGTCAAGTGTTTGTTAACCCAGAATCTCTTGTTCTAAACTAAAGACACCAAACATGTCTTGTCTGATTGATAGACTAAATCTAAGGTTAATGATAAATCAGGTTACTTTGATGATTTGGCCAAACTACTCCTTTAATACTAAGCTAAGCTCTGTAAATAGAGTGATGTGTTTCTTTATGTTTATTATGAGGCACCGAGCTGCTTCCTGACTAATCAAAGATCACAGCACATTGCACATTTCTTCATTACTTTAAGGAGAATTAAGGTTGATAAGGCCAAGGCTGTCAGGCTCAGGTCTTGGAGGGCACAACACTGCAGGGCTTAATGAGTTCTCTCTGCTACAACACACAAAACTCATGAACAACTCAGTAATAAAGTGATGGGCTGAATCAGGTGAGTTAAATCCATTCATCACAATCAGCTCTAGCACCAAGTGACAAGCAAAGTCTTCCCTTCATCACTGGAGGAGCTAAATTCCACATTCAGCTCATAATAAGATGTTATGATGTAAATACAGGTTGCCTGACAACAAGGAATACATAAACAACATTTAGAGGGTAAAACTGAGGAATTCACACAAATGAGGCAGAATTACAACTACAGTTCCCATGATGGGCATCACCCACCTCTGAGGACAGGGTCAGTCTAAAGCACAATAATTGCTTAAACGTAGACAGACATACATAATTTTAAAATGTACATACATACAGGCAGACACATGGCCTCAAGCACACTTGACACTGGAAGCACACATTCCACAGCTCATATTTAACGGCTCTTGACAGAAGCCCGTCAAACCTAATGCCTTTGCTCTTGCGGCACCATTTACATACAAACTAGTCTCATCATCTATAACTGCTCTTCTTTCACAACACTTCTGTAACACTTCTGAGGTCTGCCACACTTATGCGATTAAACCCAATTTCTCAATTACAAATTTAATGGCTTCGCTATTAACAGCTTGTGAATCATCTAATAAAACTATTTAGGGATCCCCCAAAGGCTCTGTCTTGTTGTTATTGTGCAGTTAAGTGTATTTTATGGCCTGGCCTTTTTTTATTAACTCACTGTTACTACTCATACATACAATCCTTGTTAGTTAACCATACAATCATTGGCTTTCATTCACTGATATCTTTCACAAAGAACTTCCTTAAATTGAATAACTTTTATTAAACTAATAGTTTATGTTCTCAGCTATACTCTAATGATGGCACTTGAGTTTAGGACCCTATGAAATCTATTTTTCCTCCCAAATGTCATTTTATTTTTTCTCTTTAATTCCTAGGTTTAGGTTTTTCTCCCTCTTAGTTTTCCTTTTGTGGAAATATGAATCATCAAAAATACATTATTGTAGAAATCGCAGGGCCCCATGAATTGAAAAAATCCCAAATAAGAAAATATTGGTGAATGTCAGGCTCTGCGGTCTAAAGAGATACCACTATGATCCGAGGACAGCAGGTTTGAATCCTGCTGGAGTCAGAGGGAGAGTGAAATTGGCCTGAGTGGGTAGATGGCGCTGTCTCCCACATCAAACTCAATGTAATGCTGGCTGGCACAGGTTAGCGTGAGTATCATGGCAGTTAGCCATTGCATCAAAGCTGAGGACCCGGCCATTTCCTCCGAGCATGTTGGCTGTCCAGCGAGGATGCAAATGGCAGCAGTTTCAAAAGAAGCAGTGGTTTACAAAAAAAGTGATGCCACTGGAGAACCACTTCTGATTCCATAAAAACTAATGAAATGTAAAAGGTTTACCATTTACAGACCTTCACATTGAGTCTAGACCTTTATAAAATGTACTTCACACTCACACACGCTTCACAAACATGTTTTTTCATGGAACCAAAAGAAGCTCTTTTATGGCATCACTTAACCAAGCCAAGCACTGTAAGCAGCTTCTGCTATGGGATTTCAGACTTGAGTCAGCAACATCACTTAGTAATTCTAGATTCACATCATGGTGTGAGTAAAGGTCCCATGATGTGAGGAAAGTCAGATGTAGGTTAAAAGATGGAAGAACCACTTGCAGAAAGAGTGTCAAGCTCCTTCACTCACTCATTATTAAAAAGATTAAAACAAAAATATGAACAAAAGAACAAAGGCAGTGAGTAAAGAGGGGAGGAAAATTAGAGAAAAGGTTTGGGAGCAAACAGGAGCAACAGACAGAGGTTATAAGATTCCAGTTTTATGGAGTCTACTATAAAGGTCTGAGGGCATGGTGCCTTCGTCAGCATTCTTGAACAGGACAGAGAAATGGTCTCCATCCTTCCTTCCTCTCCTCTCCTCCTGCCTGACGATAAAATGCTAACGCAGCAGCCGAGTTGCACTGTGCAGGCCTGTGCTCTGAAATGCACAAAAACAGCTCTCGCCACCCGAGCTAATCATTCATTAAATGACACCTCATGACACCAATGCTAAAATGGCTGGCCTGAATCAGGTTCCAACAGTCAGTGTTCGACTGTAAAGACAAATTTATATATTGTGCAGTCATAAATGTAGTACATACGACTTTACAGGAGAAGGGGAAACTGCTCAGCAATTTAAACACCAAGTGCAAAATTGGGTTCAACTCATAATACTGGGTTCACAATTAGTTACTTAAACAAATAAAAAAGGATACAGTGTAATGAGACTGTTCTTTTTCTGGTGTTGCTCAGACTAGTGTGCAAACAATGTAGTTGCCTTAACACTAATGTATCAAACTGACTGATTACAATTCATTTTGATACACTGCCCAAACATTCACAAAATCCTGCCACAGTATAAAGGACAAGTGGAGGACACAATAACGTAGGCATTTACAATGAGATCATATTGAAATCAGCATTAGCAGATGATTGCTTAAATAAAATGACATCAGACTGGTTGAAAACTTTACTCATATTTAAACCTATAATTGAAGTTTTTATATTTTCCCCAACCATCTCCCCAGTGTAGTCACCCAGAGCAAATGCAAGTCATTGGAGGAGTACACCAACTGAGGGCTCTGCTACATCAGAAACCAAGCGGAGGTGAAGGAGGGCCATCCCACCCACTCAGAGAGAGCAATGCACATATTACTCTCTGGGACTCCCAGTGATGAATAGCTTTAGTATCACCATGAATGACACCTGTGATTTCCCAATTATGGGGCTCATGAATTAGAGAGCTGCACTACTTGGGTTAATTGTGTATTGTATACAAATGTAGTCGAAAAAAGTACAATATTTACATAATGCTGCCCTCACTGCATTACTACATTCTGTTCCTCATAGCACATTCTATACAATAACATTTCTCTGTTATGCTAATTCATTTATTTACAGCCCACATTTTGACATTATATAAATATCCATTTATAAAAGGTCCCAATGTTTGCCACGATTACTTTGAATAGGGAAAAAAATCTCAAAAATAAAATGGACCCTAGTATCTATGTGAGTGGTCTATCTATGTGAGAGCAGCCACCAAGCTAGACCCTTTAACCTCAACCACCACCATAAGACCAGTAAGGGTCAGTATGACTCACGTTACTGTGACAGACACCGATTCATTCAGCTTTCCACTCAAAAATACTGCCATGACCAAAACAGGGCTAATGTTCAACATATCAATATCACATGCTTCAAATATCAGTGTGAGCAATCAGAAGTACACGAAAACATTATTCCCCTGTTTCCATCTCTGTTGAAGGATGAAAAACCAATGCAACGGTCATATTATGTGATTTGAGTGTGAGCATGTGAGCTTGTGCATAGGGTGTAATCTTGGTGCTAGCAAATTGAGTTGTGGTTACCACCTTGGTCAAAACTGAGTTTCTGTAAAGTACAGCTTCCATGTAATGCTTCTGCAGTGCTTAGAAGAGCATGTTCACATATTAAGGCTCATCTTCAGCCACTGTGTGGAAAGTCTTTCTTTTTAAAGGCACCACAAAGCTCAAGGACATGTCATGTCCAGAGGAGTTAGTTATCTGGAGGTCTGAAATGCCTTTGCTACAGGAACATTTCTGGTTCAGTAAAATAGTGATCTACAAACCACAGTCACTGCTGAAAGAGTTTGGGGCATTACTAATGCCTGAGAAAGTAATACAGCCATGTATTCCATATTCTATTAAAGCTATATTAAAAACCAAAAGTCACAACTGACACTGGCTTGCTACAATACATGGACAAAACTACTGGGACATCTGCTCAGCTTCTTCTGGGTCAAAAACATTAAAAATACAAAAGTAACTGTAGTAACTGTCTCAACTGTCCAGGGAAGACTAGATTTTGAAGCAGTTCTGAGAGGATTTGTTTGCATTTAACAAGAGTATTACTGAGGTCAAGATGTTGGATGATCACAAGCCTACCTCATCCCCAACTCCCCAAACAATCCCAAAAGTACTGGAGCACAATCATTCCCGAGACCACAGTGCCAAAGTTCCCAGCATTGGGCTGTGAGGCTTTATATTCTTCTAGCTCAAACCTGGCTTAGGTACGGGGTAAATGGGTTCATGTTTATCTGTTCCAGAGAGTCCTTCTCTACTGGCAATACTTCTCTACAGGGACTAGCAATGACTGGAATTAATTCAGACCTGGGATTTTTTACAGAATGATCCACATTCATTTTTATCGACAGGGGTGGGGGACGGATCCCTTTTCATCAGTTTCATTTTGTCGACCAGGGGGTCCCTGTTGATCAGTTTTGAGGAACTGTATGTCCAGCCCCTTGAGCCTCCACCAGGATTTTCACAGGTATATTCTGAATACATACTGTAATCATCAAAAAATGTCTTTACTATCAGGTATCCTTCATTTCAGTTTCAGTCTAGATTTTTCTTCAGTGGTAAAAAGAGAACATGAAGATTCTAAAGTTGCTCAAGTTCTGCCAGGGACACGTGTGTAAGTGAAAAGGGAAGGACTACAATGGACTAAGAAAGGGCAGGCTTTAGTAACACATTTATTATTTATCATGGAGGACTTGCTTACAATACAGGCTTAACATTCAGTATAAATAAGTACATATTAATTCACTTTATAAAGGACTAAACAATATCTTGCTACTGTAGCATTCAAAGCTTCCTTAACTATTCAAGCAGCCACCCCACCCCCAACAAAATGATGGCTAGTCTCATTAAAAGCTTGAGAAGCTTGGCTCAGAGTCAAGTCTGAGCCTTTTACACAATTGTATTGTATTGTTTTAATGAATGGAAAATGAAACTCGGGGTTCATTAGCAATCCCAGTCTGATGTTTGAAATTTAACAGAGCTTAACAGTGAGTAAGAATTGCCATCAATTATTGTTTTGCTTCTTTGGTGCTTATTTGTTTCTATTTCTAACATTTTCTTAATCTCCACAAGTGGCTTCTCAGCACCGGTGCAGAGTCTGTTCTGTGTAGGTCAGATACTCTTGGAGAGGCAGGTAAGCAAAGATTACAGGAGATATATATAGAGGTCATATGACCAAACTTCCCAGCTCTCAGGACAGATCAATAAGAACTGCATTATGCCGTAAAAGCACAATTATGAGAAGATCCCCGGACATGGGCCTCACACATACAGCACACATGATAGTGAGACCATGCATTAGGCAGTGTGGAAATGAAGGTTACTGCAATACAGGATGCTGCAGTGGACCAGCATCTACAATTTCTTCTATCAGTTTAATCCATTAAAACTTATGAATATTCAGACATTATTCCTAATACAGAAATCATAGTAAATTGCTAATTGTCTTAAAGGTTTCATGTTCTAGAATTACAAAAATATCCTGACCTCAGAGCGCTCTCCCGCACAGCAAAACTAAGAAACAGAACTGGCTTGGACATTCAAAAGATGATATCTAATTCGTTAAAATGTTCCCAGTTCCCAGTCCAGTGGATCGTGGCATTTCTGGCAAGATCAGATCAAATAGGTCAGGATGGATATTAGCAGCCAAAAGGTTTCCCAGTAAATGTGGAAAATGCAATTACAGCTGATGCTAATTACAGCTGTTAATAAGGCTTCAACTGACAATTTGCCATCATATTTTAGCCTCTATACAGTACAAAGAAAGCAAGACTTGGACCCCATTCATGTCCTGTTGTGAATGCCTCTAGATTAAAGGGTCCGATTTAGCTGCGTCATGGCTTTGTAAAATTAACCAGAGGTCAATCCTTGAAAACCTGTCTCTCACATTAATATATAAATATTAATGTGTAAAATAAAAGCTAAATTATTCAGTACCAGCCACACAAAGTAGTGGTTATCAAACAGATAACTCAATAGAAATTAAATATTAGTGCCTCCCAAATAACTACAGTGGCAGAAACACATTATAAGTGCTGACTGGATCTGGATGTGTGGACAGCAAGTAACTAAATCATTTGGCCAAAAAGGTTATTACAAAATACCCAGAATGGTTTAAAAAAAGAAACAGGAACATTCTCTCATTCTTTTTCTCATTCATTTTAATTGTTATTTCTTTGTCCAATTAAGAAACAAAATTTTAAAAACTAGCATAATCCCTGCAAGAAAACTTATTTTTACTCTCCATGCATGAAGCAGTGCTGTCATAGCATTAGATAATGAGCCTATTTTAATGAATCAAATAAAGATTTCTTTCTATAGCCTGTTAAAAAACTGTTAAGGAAATGCTCTAGCACTGAAACCAACAGCTGTTCTGATGTAGGTCAATATTAATATTTCACCAACACTGTATTTTGTACAGTATTGTATGGCTCTCCTAAAGTTTTCTATTTAACCTTTAGATACAGAAGAGTTCAGGATGCTTACACATTCAATGCAAACACCAACAACTCAGTCAATTCAGTGTACAGAATTCAGTATACAATATTCCCGCTCAGTCAGAGAAGAACGGCACTCGATCAAAGCTCAAAAAGTCTAATTTATTTCATCCTTTTTCCTGAAAGAGATTCTACCAATGAAAACGAGTAGGAGCAGACAAAAAGACAAAGCGTGATTTCATTTCAGACAGTATGAAAGTTCAACCCTACACTCAGGACAAACAATCAGGAGGAACACCCTTTCAGTCTTATTGTATCACCTGTCATCACTGTGATATCCAACTGCTTCATCAAACATCACATTTAAAGTCCTTACAGTTAGTCTTCAGCGGAATAGTCAACACTTCTGCTGTACTTTTGGAGAGGATTATTCATTTCTGTTACTTTGTTTGTTTGTACTTAGTGTCTCTTTTGTCTCCAGGTAAACTCTTGTCCCAGGTAGTGATACAGGTTTCAAAACTGTCAACAGGACACAGGAACCGAGGCACCAACTCAAGCCTAGCAAAGCCACTGTATTTCAATCTGCTTGTAATTCACTTGTAAAACACTTTAAAGAAAAGGCCTCCAATAATAATATACATACTGACTGATTAATATACATGCATTCACACCACATTTTCTAGAAATCACAATCATTACTTTAAAACTAAATCAAATTAAAAACAGGTTGTTTGTTTTATAGAGCAATCTACAAAAACACCACTGATTATCTGGTAACAACCACGCCTCTCAATGGTTGGGAAAAGCCATTTCTTTAAGTTGATCCATTGGAAGCAGGAAATTAGAAAATTATTGGAAAGCATAAGTATCTGAGACACTGACAAGAAACAAAGAGTGATGATTAGACAAATGTGTCTGAGCATCTTCCAAATACTAGGAGTTCCCAGTACGCACTGGTCAGTACCCACTAACTGCTGCAGCAAACAGCAGCAGTTAGGGCAACTCTAGATCGGTGTTTTTCAACCCTGGTCCTGGAGGCACCCCTGTCTGGGATGTTTTAGCTTCAACACACCCTGTGCAACTCCGAAGGGCTTATAAATGAGCCAATCAGTTGAATAAGGTGTGGTGGGAGCAGGGAAACCACTAAAAATGCAGGGGAGGGGTCAAGAAACAATGGTCTAGATGATGAAAGTAACAGGTCAGACGTTCAGTAAAGTGAACACAGCTGGCAAACTACTGAAGTGATATTTATAATTACTGCATTTAATGCTCTCATATAACAGAGATTGGCCAGAGTCATCCTGCCCAAACTGGGAATCAAACCCCAGTCTACCACATGGAGTAGTGGCTTATAGGTGGCATTATCAGGTGTGCCACACCAACCACTACTTGGATCCATCCTCAATCCATCCTGTACTCTCTCTTTCAGCCATCTGAACTACTTTAACAAATAACAGTGTTTACAATAAACAACCACCAGGTTCAGAAAGTGCAGAAAGGCTCCAGGAATTTCAGCTGGTTGTTGGGTGGCTCTGATGCAGCGAAGCACCTTGGCAACTGAAATGAACACAAGCAGAGCGCAACAGTACAATGCCAGCCAGCCAGGTTAAACAGAGAGATGACAGTTTGTCTGAGAGTAAGATGGGTTTAATGGTCAAGGGCCAAACTACTGTCTGTAGAGCGTGCTCGCGCACACACACACACTTCAGTGCTTCATCATGTGTGAATCAGCTCTGAGGACTTAGGATAACCAGAGAAGGTCTCTGAACTCACTCTTCTACCTTCACAGCTTAGAGAGAGGGTTGTAGTCTGAATTGAAGCTGCAGTACTGACAGTCACTAAGGGCTGTAAACTGAACTGAAGCTGCAGTGCTGACAGACACTAAGGGCTGTAGACTGGACTGAAGCTGCAGTACTGACAGTTACTAAGAGCTGTAGACTGAACTGAAGCTGCAGTACTGACAGTCACTAAGAGCTGTAGACTGGACTGAAGCTGCAGTACTGACAGTCACTAGGGGCTGTAGACACGACTGAAGACAGACTGTAGGCGGGACTGAAGCTGCAGTACTGACAGTCACTAGGGGCTGTAGACTGAACTGAAGACAGACTGTAGAATGGACTGAAGCTGCAGTACTGACCGTCACTAAGCCTGCGCTGCAGTCTGTCCTGTTTACTCCACAGCTGCGGACCGTTAGCATTAGCGTGGGGCTGCGCGGCTTTAAGGACAGCGGCTCCGCCTGCGGCCGTTTACCTCAGCGCTGCGTGTCCGCTGCGACTCTCTGCGACACCTCCAGTGTGTGTCCGCTCGGTTGTGCCGAACTCGTCTGTCCGAGCCTCGCAGACTGCGCTTCCCTCAGGACGGAAAAAACCAGTCAGGACGCCGCCATGTTCGCTCTTCGCACAAAGTGCGCGCGTGCGCATGCGCGGACCTGCCGCCTGTCATGAGGCTGTCAGCTGGTCTGAGCGGCGCAGCAAACGGAACTTCGAACCGACTCCGTCTATTTGGTTTCCTTTTGCGGCACGAGACGTGCGTTACACATGTGTACGTTATGAATTAATCTTATCTTCAAGACGTTGTTTGCTTTAAGTGCCCCGATTCCCTATCTGCTAATTTACTTTTCATTCATTCAGTAGATTTTCCCCTTTTTCAGAGTGATTCGGTTCGCCGAGTTGATTCTTTTGAACCGTTTCTATCATAATGTCCAGGTTAGAATCAGTTGGGAGTGTTTTATTAAAGTGTAGGATTTCGTAATTCTGTTATGTTTATTATGGAAAAATATCCTGAAATACATAAAGGTACAATTGTGTGTGTGTGTGCATATATATAAAACCTACTTGTGTATTCTGAAGAACAGTGTCCAGTTCAGAGTATGATTTGGGGATATTGAGTATAGACTTACTGCAATCTCAAACAGCACTTTTTGATCACATAATTGTTATTTAATCATAAATGTATTTGTAAAGCTTGACCTCTCACTGAGAGTCAGTTTGAGTGTATGCAGAATGCATGATGACAGATGTTCTATTTGGAAATTGCATGCACCTTCCTTTCTGCTCATTTACTTACATACAAAGTTTTACATGCTGATAGTTCATCCTGAGTTCCTCTAGATGCAGAACAGGGTGGATTGTAGATAAGTTATTTATTTATTCATTTATTTTTGCCACATTGTTGTTAAAAACCTAAAGGGCCCCTATGCTGTAATGAATTTACATTTGAAATGTAAATTTTAACAGATTTTAAATATGTGTATGAATTTAACCATGTTTTTTATTAACAAATTTACTTTAGCCTACAAAGTTATGTGTGTTTGCTTATAAAGACTAAATAATACTTTACATCTCAGAAATCCTGATAGGAACTGATCATCCAGAGTGGTTTTAAGATGAAGTTTAAGCTGCAATGATTAGACTGACAACAATATTTATAATAATAAGTTCTTCAAAACACTTGACAGTGGTCCAAACGAAATGAAATCAATCAATCAATCAACCAATCAATTTCCTTTACTATTTTAGCTATATATGTATCCATATCATCCCTTCTCAGGACATTTATTCTGAAACAAAGCTAACAGCCCCTCCCTTCTTGTTCTCCTCTGTAACCCAATATGAGTGATGTCATTAGTCTTGCCCCCTCTTGCTTATCAGTCAGAGTCTGCATGCAGGTTCAGCATGTACATGTGGACAGAGCAGTAAACATGCAATGGAAGCTCATTTGGCATTTAAACTGGGCTTTAATTCAGTTGGAAACAAATTAATTTTAGCTGTTTTCTGAGTGGGATTACTCACTGATAATACATCATGCAGTGACAAGAACACAATGATAGGGTAGATAAAGTATGTCTTGTAATTTGTTATGATATGTGTAAAATGTCTTTAGGTTACTGTGATTCTGAGATATGAACTGGCATGTAACTGCATGCAAAGTGCGGAGCTCAGGTTGTAAGACTTGTAAAGTACATGATATGACATTAAATATTATACCATGGTACCAGTAAACCACTGTAAACCAAAGAAGAACTAAACTGTCCTGGACTGAACTGAGAGAGGATACGTAAGTATGTTCTGTTTTTTTTTTTGTTTGTTTGTTTTGTTTTTTGTTTTTTGGGGGGGGTGTTTCATGACAGTTTTGCAATTTACAAATACTGATGGTACTGAGTACTGAGTACTCTGAAATTCTTTGATGAAAATGCTAAAAATCCCTAAAAATGTGCTCAGATAAGCACAACACCTAGGACTGACATGCTTCTCCTCACACACTCAACACTGGAATTGCATTCAGGGTGACAGGCAGGTTTGCATCTTCTGCAAAAGTGCTATAGTTTCATTATGTAGTGAAAAGCATTCTCAAGAAAAGAGGAAAAGGGAAGGTCTGAGCCTTGTCTTTGATCTGAATCAGACATAGCTCTGAACACTTATTGAGCAACAGCTTTTTATAATAATGACATTATTTATCCATCCATAATACTCCTATCCATACTCTCCTTTTATTATTGTATTAACAACTGTACAGGGTTCACCTCCTTTAAAGTAGGTCAGTGTTTTTGGTCCATACATTCCAGTGTGGTGATATGTCTCATTGTGGTGAGGAGTTACACACAGACAGTGTCTGTTTGAGATATTGTGCATGTTATTGTTTCATTTCAGCCCAGTTGTGTTACTTTTCTTTTTGATGAAACCATGCACTCTGAGACTGCCCTCCAGCGGCAAAATATATTCATTACAGAATTTGAAGGAAAAAGTTCCATAAGGGGATCCAGGAACAACTTTCACTACAGAAAATGGAATTCATGCCAATTCTTCCTTCCATTTAGACTCTATAACCAGCACTGCTCCCAGTAGACCAAGTACACACACACACACACACACACACACACACACACACTTATTGGAAGAGTTTTTCAATGCAGTATAATAATATGCATTATTTTCTATCAATTCCTCCATGTACAATAATACATGAGTGTGCAATTATTTGTAAATACTATTCCTCAGAGCTTTGACTTATTAGTTATAATGTTTATATTGTTCCATCTCAACCTAAAAACCTTCATTTGTCTAGAACAGTTCTAGCAGAAAACTCTACTTGTAATAGAATTACTTTTCTTCACATCTCTCTCAGTGAACAAACACTAAGAGGGATTTCTTTGAATGAACACATCCTATTGAGGCCTAATGCAGCTGAATGGTTTGGAGTATGGTTGAGGAATCAAAGTACACTTAAGCCATAATTTGCACTCAGGAAGGACAAAAAAGACAAACAGTAAAAAAACAACAACAACTAGTTACTATGATTAAGTCGAGTTAAATTATCCAAAGAAATGACGTGACCACTCTAGTAACATTGTCTCTCAGATGTTGGTACATGAACTTTATGACAAAGCCTCTGTCTAATGCCAGGTGTGGGTAATAAAGCCCCCCCCAGTATTGAACTGTGGAGCAGTGGAACTGTGTTCTCTGGAATGACGGCGCTCCTTCCAATACTTTTTGGAGGAGTTATGGATGTGGTGGGGTGGTTATCATCCAATAACATGACCTCACTATCATTCACTTGTCACTGAATGCATTCAAATGCTCAAAGCAGTGCTCCAAAATCTAGCATAAATTATTCCCTGGAAAGTAGAGTCAGGTACTACAACAAAAGCAAGATAAACTCTTTTTAATACCGTTGATTTCAGAAGAAGGCATGTTTTGCATACAGCATTGAGTTTAAAGGACATCTATAGTATATTTTGATTCATCTGTGGTTGGATTTGATTTATTTATTTAAATTTGGATTTGATTTATTGTTTTCAAATGAAGATTTAATAGTAAGACTGTGTTAAAACTAATATTGCAATGTGGAGTATTGTACATTTGCCACACAACTCAGAAATCATATACACGTATGATGGAAAAAAGTAATTTTTATCCTCTTCATGGTGGAATTGCGAAACATCTGTCAAAATTTACAAATCATGATTCTATGGAAACAGGATATGATTAATAAATGAGTGCTCCAATACATTCAAATGTACTGGAACTTTGCTCATTGAGAAAGAAAAATATCTCATGCCCACTGAACTGTGTGAGAACTTCAACTGAATTTGTTCAACTTGTACAGCACTTTTCACAACAGGTGACATAAAATAGCTTAACAGCAAACTGGGTCCGATGATTTTTGAGCAAAGGTTTTTTTTTGAAGGTCTAAATGAAAATGTAAAGATAGAAAGTGCATTCCTTTTTCATGGAAGTGTATTTGAAATTATACTCAAGTAAAATACAAATTTTCATACCTAATGCTTGCTGTAATAACACTACAAAAACTCATGAATTCAAGTTTAAAAGCCCATCACTGTCCTACCCACTGCCCATAATGACCTTTACTCCCCAACCAGAAGCAACACTGAAAATGTAAGGTTATTCCTGACTCACCTCGACTGCAGGTATAGCGGAAACATCTTGCCGTTTGTGGCTGTCAGACACAAAGAAGCAATATAGAACAGCCTGACCAGGAAAACGGTCACGTTATGTAGCATCTGATCCAGGGGGTCAAGCATGCGCTGCCCGTTAACCTAATTGAGTTAGTGGCCAACTACACCAGAGGAAAAGGGCTTGGTCTTTGCGCTTTCCTCTGGTACCAACAAAACAGACATTGACTGCAAACATGGCTTCACAGACAAAAGACAAGACTGATTCTAACTTTCATGGTCTGTCAGTGGATTCAACCATTCAGGCATTTATAGAAAGACTTGGGCCAATTCTTTATAAATGGTATTGATGTCTGAAGGCTGAATACAGTGTCCTAATGTGTCTCATCCCTTACAGCCGTTATTGATGCATCACTTTTTGCAATTTGCAAACTACACTACATCAAATCAAAAAAACAAATCAAAATTTATTCGTATAGCGCTTTTTACCATTTATGATGTTACAGAATGAAACAAAGAATAAAGACATGAAACCCCCCACCCCTCCCCCCACCCCACCCCAGTGAGCAAGCCAAAGAGTTGGAGGAAGAAACCATGGGAAGAACCAGGCTCAAAATGGGGGAGCCATCATCTTCTGGTCAAACAACTCATACATAGTTAGTAAGGGGACAATGGACCACCACATGTCTACTTTAATATTCAGAGCAACAGCATCAGCTAATTAAGGTCTGTGTAAATGTCTGTGAATTGAAACTGTTCGGTTAAGTAAGATCTGAACCATGAGGCTATCCCTGTGATTCTGATCATGTTTTCTAATCTTTCTAGGAAAATAGTGTTATCTATTGTATCAAATGCTGCACTTAAGTCTAGCAGCTCAAACAAGGACACACAGCGTTGATTAGAGACAAGAAGTAGATCATTTGTAATCCTCACTAGGCCCAATGCCATCCACTAGACAGACGGCTATAAAGCAGTGCACCGCAGGGCTGGGAAGCAGTGGAACTGATTTCACTAGAGTGCTGGAGATACCCCAGCCTGTTCCTCTGGGGTAGATTTGAGAGATTTTGTGTAGAAATAATCATACATTATCAGTACTTGACATCACTAATCAACTAATCACAACATTGTTTAAAAATCTAATATATGGCAATTCCAGAAAACCAGAAGCTGGTAAATGGAAAGCAAACTCCCTATTATTATCTTTGATTTAAAAAGTAATTCCGGAGGAATATGTGTCCACAAATGTTTGGACATATAGTGTTTGCAGCATATTGAGGTCATTCTGTTCTTCACAAAACCGTACAAAAAGTATCCACAAAAGTATAAGCCATTGACAGTCCATTGTGTCAACAATGTAAAACAAAACTCAGAGTAAGACCTGCGGGCAGCGGCAGACAAGCACGCCAGCGTTCACCCGAAGTCACCTGACTTCCCACTGTGGCTTGAAAACTTCTTCAAGGAAGTTAAGTTAAGCCCAATCAGCAATTTACACTATTTCAGAACTACTTTCAAACTGGATCTCAGTGTGTGAAATATCACACACTGCTCTGACGTCACAAAGGTTCCACTTAAGGCTCATTTATGCTCAATGTTAAAAACAGACAGAGCTTTCTCACTGTGCGTTCATTTTGTCCAAATTGCACATTCAACGAAAGCATACAGATACGGACAGTACAGAACATTTGCCACTGAAAATCGTGGAGTCACCGCTGACCGCTGCCATGTGGACACACTGAAAAGGAAAGAAACATTGCAAGGTATTTAAGACCACCACCATTTACCTCTCTTGTTCTTTTGTAGTAAGGACATTATCACAACCTCCATCCAACATCACCATGTTTGTTGTCAGAAATTTTAGACTCTGAATTTCCCTCTAGAGGATGTATTGCTTAACATCCTTGCCAGCATAAAGGATGCATAGACATACGTGGGCCTTGTCAGTTACATCCTTTCAAACTGACATACTCATCTTCATACTGTATGTAAAGAGAGTTCAGTTGCTCCACCATACAACTGACAAAGAAAGTTATTTTTGGTTTACTGTGGTTTAAATCAGGGTTTCTCAACTGGGGTCCGAGGACCATCAGTGGGCCGTGAAGCACTCTGTAGTGGTCTGCAGGCTAATCCTCAGGGATGTAGTCCATAGTTGGTCGGTAGTGCCCCTTTAATCATAAAAGTCTACATGAAAAAAAGATGAACAACCGAGAGATCAATTGCATTTAGTGATAAATATAGTATGAGTAGGTGAATTGTGGACATGGTGTCTGACATACAGAGACAGCTTTCAGACAGAATTAAAGAAGTCCACATTTTGTAACTAGACATGTCACCTAATGTCAGCAAAGCATCTTTTTGAGGGACATTTTGGACAGATGTTTACATGAAGACGCACTATTTTAAAGCTCCTGTTCAAATTCTAAACCTGACGTTTTCAGTGTTAGTACTTGTAAAATCAAAAACCATTTTCACATAAAAACCTGAGTTTCATTTACATGATTTTAAGGTATGAACAGGCGGGCCATGAGGTGGACAAAGCTGGGATGCCCTGGTTTAAAAGACACCTAATATCTCTATTTCAAAGAACAAATCAAGTAACTTTAAAGCAAAGGTTCCCCTAGATTTTGGAGCATGGTTGTGAGGATTTGATTGCATTCACTGTGACATGAAGAGCAAGGTGAGGAGGTTGAATTATCACCACCCCACCTATCCCTAAAAGAATAAGATGGAGCAACATCCTTCCAGTGCTCCACAGCTCAGTGCTGGTGGGCTTTATACCCCTCCAGCCATGGTGCCAATAGGTTCATATTTATGTGCTTCACAGAGTCTCTTGGTAGTACTCCTCAAGCTTTGCACATTTAACACATTTGTGTCAGCAAGACACAGAGTGAGGGGGGGGGTCTCCATTAATGAACTCTTAACTATAGCCCCGCCCCAACTGAGGGCCAGAGAGGGGTCATAATGAATATAAGATGCAGGGGCGGCGCTACACTCGTTCATATCCGCCCCTGCCTGAAGTCTGCCTGCAGCGCCATCTGCTGGGGTGGGTGTCGGCGCCGCTGCGGCTGGTTAGTAACGCAGTGACGCGGTTCCGTTTCCAACAGCAACAAACAGCCAAACTCGACACAGCCACAGCTAACAGCTGCTTTCTGTGCCTTTTTCCTCTATGCTGCCTCCTTGTGTTACATTCGGACATATTTTATTCCTGCGTTAGATAAGCGCTTCCTCAACAGCGATGGTGAGTAATTAGCAGAGCAGGTTAGCCAGTCTGAGCTGATCCGACACTCAAAACCACACACACACATACAGAGACACACAGACAGACGGTCATAGTAAATATGTTGCTGTGGCGTGAACGCTGACTAGAGGTGAGAAATCCAGGTCCACAGACTGAAATCCAGGCGGCTGTGTGGTAGCAGAGCCGCACAGGCAGCCGGAAACAAAAGCTGGATTTTAGACTCTGGACCTGGATTTTCCGACTCTGTGTACCAGCTCGCCCATTCCTGGGTTGCTAATGAAGCATGTTTACTCTCTCACTCTGTATATGTGTGTGTGTGAGAGTGAGTGAGTGAGTGAGTCAGTATGTCAGTAACCTACACTGCAGCCTTGTGGACTGGAAGAGCTTGCACCTTCACATCTGATGCTGCAGAAGCTGTTTGAGTCTGCTCTCCAATATAACCCCATTAGCTTTGCATGAAAGGATGCATTCACTGTCCCTCTCCAGCATTTCCCCGATGTCCGTATTGAATCTGCATGGATAAAACATCAGTTCCACAGGTTTAGGACTTAGTGTTCAAAGAGCACTTGAAGGTTGGGGTGGTTTCCTAAGGCGGGGTGTCCATTCTGCTCCACAAAGGGCTGGTGTGGCTGCAGGTTTGCATTCCAGCCATATGGACCGGTTGTTTGAAACCTGGCCAGTTATCAAATTAGTGAAATCAGGTGTCATTAGTGGCTGTTTAGAAGGAAAACATGCAGCTACACTGGCCCATTGTGGACAGAATGGACACCCCTGTCCTACAGGCTTAGGCCAGTCAACTCAGCGTCAAACAGTGAAAGGAAAGGAGATTTAAGGGTTTCCAGTGACAGCGACAAAACATTATTTGGAATAAACTGCTTTTGTACCTTTTACTTCTTAATCTTTAGAACGTGAGGCTACTTTGCAGGGTGTTTTTGTAGTTTGACATGATATAATTTTTGGTGAATAAAAGTATCTTTTTAGGAGACACCCACGCCTGATAATGTTATTTTCAGGAGATCCTAGGCTACTCAAATATGTCTTTATTTGAGATGTAAATATGAACAGAATTTGGATAAAATTCTAAGTATGAATTTGACAATGTGTTTTGATCAAACAATTATTTGTGATATTTGCTCATAAGGACCAAAAACACTTTACATCTCAGACATCCTGTTAGAAATTGATCCAGAGTGTCTTTGAGTTGAAGATGCAATACGTTATTTGTAATGATTAGATTGACAAGGATATTAATTATAATAAAGTCTGGACAGTACTGGACTAGTAGTTAAAAAATCTGAACATCTTTTATTATTTTTGTTTGTATCCATATCTCTTCTTATTCTAAAATTTGAACACTGTGTGAGTAAATCAACAGAGGAGGAGATAAGGAGCTGTAATTAGGGAAACAGGACACCTGATACCTTTCATATATGAAGCTGACTACTAATGAACTTTCAGCACACACCTAATACTGCACAGCCAATAACAGCTGCTGCACAGAGCCACATATATATGACAGTTCTGTCCATTTAAGTGTGTTAATTGTAAATTTAACTCCTGGTCATTACAGAGATACAGTGAACATTATAATCTTACTCTACCTCCTGCAGATGCTGTGATGGCAGTCAAAGCCATATTGGTCTTCCTTTACTTATATTTTAACCTTTTTAAATTTAAAAATCAGTTTATTATAATGGTGTATTATAATGGTTTAATAGTATTGCTTATAGTCTTTTACCATTGCAGTTACAGTAATCTGCATAAACAGACACACACAGTGATGTCACTCCAAAATCCTCAAAAGACTTCCTGGTAGGATACTGTCATGCATCCTTCTCTGGAAACCACTTTGAGGGGGATTTTAAGAGGCTTCTCGTTCATTCATTATTTGGACACATGGCAAGATGGCGTCACAAAGGTGAGTGCCTGTGTCATGGAAGAAAGGAAGAGAATCGGTAGGAAAAAGCAGTAACCTTAGGGGTTTCCAGACACAGCCAATATCTGGGTCAGTGATGGCATTAGCCCAGCCCCCTCTTGCTGATCAGTCAGTCTGCATGCAGGATGAGCTTTTACACATGGGAAGAGCAGTAAATATGCACTGGATGGCTCATTTGGCATTAAAATTGGGATTTAATTCTGTTGCAAATTAATTTTAGCTGTTTTCTGAAATGTATTACTTGCTGATAATTCATTACATATACATATTTCACTGCATGTTGTACTGTGTTTAACTATGTATGTGATGAAAAAATCGAATGTTGATCCTTGAGCATAATGTCAGGGTTCACTAGGGTTAATCTGTTAATGAAGCCTAGAAAATGGCATGTATCTACATGCAAAGTGTGGATTTCAGGTGCTAAGACTTAACAAAGCTCTATATAGTATTGGAGAGCCGTATATATAAAATCCTAACAGAAAGCATACTTTCAGAAAGAATTTTAAAGAATTTAAATTATTTAAAAAGTATTTGAAGCATCCATGGCTATCACATTATCTTTGAATTTGTCAATATATCCTATAAATCTTATTTCTTTTTTCTAAAGTCAGATCTGTTGAGGTGACTGCACTGTTATTTGAAAGTTTTCAGATCGGGTGGCCTGTCTGGACATTGTAAATCTGTATATCTGCATGGGTTGCTCTGGTTATGATGGAGGTGTCAGTAACCACATATCCATGCTGGTGCTCTTCTTGAATCCCTGCACATCAGTCACTCTGGATTTTACATTATCTTTGTTTGTTGCATTGCAAGTGATGCAAAAGACACGTTGAAATGCAATTTGAGTGTCATGATAAAGGAATCTGGATTCAGGAGACAAAAATCATATTTGTGCTTGCAGTCTGAATAGGGTGGCAATATATTGATTTTATATCTATATCGGGATATAAACAGCGGTATTTGAGTTGAGGCGATATCGTGTCTAAAGTTTTAATGTTTTTAATTAATGTTCTTTTTCAATTTTGCGGAAAACCTTGTTTCTGCTCCTTCACATTGCTCCACCCCTGCTCTCTCCTTTACTCTGCTCCCCTCCACCCCCACTTCACCCACATACTATGGAGGAGGCATAAGACAGCATTGTCATGAAGATGACTTAGTATGTATGCAGAAGAAATTGCTGTCGCATTTTAATATATATATATAGTAAAAAACTGATTTCTTGAAGCGTCCAAATGTTTCCCCTTTGCATTGTTCATATCATATAAATATATTGTAAATTGGTATTCAGCTGAAATATATCAGGATGTGATTTTTGTGTCCATATTGTCCAGTCTGAACATGAAACTGGGGAAACATCTATCACAGTATATTGGTGTAAACCATGAGTGTTTATTCCTGTTGATGAAGGGCTGCAATACAATATGTATTAGTGCTTTCCCTGCTCAAACTCACCCACTAAAGGCATCCTTTTTTACCAGGCTGATTTTGGGTTCAACGAGCACCACCAGAATGAGGTGATAAACTACATGCGCTTTGCTCGCTCCAAGAGGCTCCTGAGGCTTAAGACCATTGACTCCTGCTTTCAGGACCTCAAAGACAGCAGGTAATGGGTCATGTTCTCTATCCTTATAGAATGTGTTTGGTTAGAGCGAAAAGTGACCCAGACTAAATCAACATCTACTCCAGAACCAGGGTAGGAACCACTAATAGAGTTTAGGAAGGCTTTTCAAGAAAGGCTTTGAAATACGTTTGTAGTAGTTTACATTTTTTCCTCCATTACCTACTTTTTCATTCACTTCCCCTCACTTCCCCACTCCTTCTCTGTGCCCAGGCTCGTAGAGGAGACATTCACAGTGGATGAGGTATCTGACATGCTAGATGGTTTGCAGTTGGTGGTTCGTGGGGAAGTGGAGATGGAGCTGATTAACACAGCCCACACCAATGTGCTGCTGCTCCGCCAGCTCTTCTCCCAGGCTGAGAAGTTCTATCTTCGACTGCAGACAGATATCTCTGAGCTGGAGAACAGGTGGGTTACTCCACAATCCATGCAGTCTGTATATGGACACTAAGATGCAACAAACAGCCTGTTAGGCTACTGAGATTTTATCAGGCCTTAAGATTGAACACCCCTGAGCTTCTGTGAATGCACATGTAAGTTAACCGGAAATTAAAAATGACCATTGTACCTTGTTAGTTCAGCTAGCGAGTTAGAGTCTTGAATTAATTATTGAGATCATTTAATAGTTACACATATTGTTTTTATGTCAATAAAAACATCAGATTTTTTATTATGTGCAGGTCAGGTGATGAAAATATGAATCTATAATACAGAATTTCTCCTATAATGATATGGAATGGGAACAGCTCAGTCACCATTTTTCTGTTGTGAGAGCCTATTAATTTAAATATTTCCACCTATTGTCTTCCACTGTTTAGCCCTGCCCATTTGTGCTACAGCTTTTAAGAGTGTTTGCACATGGCCTTTTATAAAAAGACACAAGATAAGATGGGACAGCCAATCAGAACAAAGCTAATTTCTCTTTTCTTAAAGTAGCCATATCAGAACTAACTTGTGTATTTTTTGCTACAGAAAGGTTGTAACACGGTTGTGTAAGAATAAATTCTGACTATTTTTAGAACATAAGGTCGCATAGGAAAATATAAATATAAATAAATATATAAAAACAAGAAATACTGACAAATTTCCAAAATTTTAAGCACTTTCACTTTATTCCATCAAATGAAATTAATGTTTCAGTCTTCAAAATTCCATGTCTGGTAAAAAAAATAAATAAATAAATAGAACCCCACTTTATTTAATATTCCTTTTCTTATTTAATGAAAGTGCCTTTCCTACACTGATGGCCTTCTTCACTGACAGCTATAACATGTTAGGTGAGACTTCAGAATTGTGAATGCCCAATCCTCTGTGTATCACCGAAACTTTCACTAGGTTTGAACGGGTCATGGAGCCATGCCCCTTCTCCAATCAAAGAAAAGCCACTTCCTTCCTTGCCTTGCTGCTCATATCGTAATAGCAGCAGAAAACCACACAGTTCATGAGTCAGACAAAGGTTCATGAGTAGCTGCCTGATGCTGTAGTAATACAAAATCAAATAAATAGGATTTGACATGACAGAAATCTAACCTGTACTGGTGAGCACAAAATGGCTTCTTTGACTAGAAGCGGAACACTTTTTTCATGTTATATAAAACTTTTGAAAGGTTCTATTTAAAACAGTTTGCTACTTGCACTATTAATTTAGCACCTAAATTGCTCTCTTGTCGTGGTTACACTATACATACAAACATTTGTGGACTCTCCTTCAAATGGATGCAGTCAGCTTCTTTATGTTGCACCCAGCTTGTCTAGTCCCTGTAGAGGAGGGACTGCCAATAAAATATGACTCTCTGGTGCAGATAAACATGAACTATTGGCACTGTGCCTAATGTTGTGAGTTGGGGATGAGAAGGGGCGGTGAGTCTCCAACTTCCATACTTCACTAATGCTCATCACTTAGTGCTATCAAATATTGTTCCACAATATACTAAAAATGCATTCCCTGCACAGTGCTTTAGGAAAAACTCAGCCAGTAGAAGAGATACGCAACAGTTTAAGAGCAGTAATTGTTCTGTGAGAACATGAATATACATTTCAAAATGCTCTAGATTTCTGCATGACCTCTCATATATGAGTCTTATTTTATTCACTACAGACAGAACATTTCACAAAGTCCATACAAATGCTATACAATTATGATGAAGAAGGGTGTTCGGTTCCACCCCTAGAGAGCCACAATTCACTCTCATATTTCTATTATAGTTCTACACATTTTGTTAGTAAATTTTATTACCTGGGGAAATGAGTATATTTCCTGAAATTTTTTATGAACCCATATGTTTAGTACTTTATTTCCTGGAAATACGAACACATTTCTCTTGTCCTGTCCTATGGAACTGATGAGCATAAATACAGAAACTACTAATATATACAGACTTATTACATTATACTATATATATATATATATATATATATACACATTTTGTATTTTACAGTGCTCATACTGGACAATAATCCTAACCATAATAAGACTTGTATGGGATTACTGAACTGAATATAATTTCATTTTCTACAAATGTTTAATGTATAAATTAAAACGTTAAATATGAAGTAAAAGTACAAAATCCTAATTTTCACTTACCAAAAAGTTCAAAATGTATGAAATTACATGGATATGCTTCAGGGTACATATGCATCACATATCAGAAACTGAAAGTGCTGTTCCTAGCAGTTACTTGCTATGTGTAGAAAAGGTTGATGTTTTTGAAGGTGTTGAAAATGTAGTTAAGGTGACCCTCCCAAAACCCTGGCATGTTTTCTTTTTCACACTAAATTTTGAGGTTTTGTTGTGAACCATGTTCGTTGAACATGATGGACTAAGTGCACATGTAAAATGTTACTGTGGTTTCTGTGGATTACTGCCACACTGAAGAAAAATAGCTCAGTCAACAGAAAAGACAGATCAGAGAATGTCAGGCAGCAAAGAGATGTGTACTTGTGTTTGTGCGCCATGCCCACTGTGGCTTAACCCATCAAACACATGGAGAGAAAACGCCCTTCTGTGTAGGACCCACATGTGCGGTTGCATTATTGAACCACACTCCAAACACACACAGAGAAATGGGGATGTGTTTACCACCAAAACTTTAAGTTTTCAGAAGTTTTCTGAAGGAAGTGCATGTTAACACATTTAACTGCCAAACTTGTCTCCACCTGAAACGGAAAGGAGCAGGTGTCTTGGTATTGTGGACATTCAGAGCAGCATGTGTGCTGTACTGATTCTGATTTGTTTCTGTTCAGTTTTCAGAAGTATAAACTCTCAAAACAACTCAGAACTCTCAGAACAAACATTTGATATGTGTGTGTTCTGATATAGAAGCAGTGCTGTAGAAAGTGACTTTATTACTTTGCGGAGTTTCCTAAAGCTTTGAAACAAACATATAAGGAGGCACTGGGTTGGGGGTGGGGGAGTGTTGTGGTCTGTATCTGGGGGTTACATACTGAATCTGCCTAAACTCATAACATATTTGTTTATGTACCTGAGTATTCGAGTAAGGTGCTGGAAAAGTCAGGGGGGCTAAAATATTGAAATGGTTCTATACAGAAAACAACTGATATATTGGGTTCAGTTTAAAATACTTACTAAATACTTAAATACGTATGGTTTTTCTTACTGAGTAAGGAGAAGGGGGTGAGGACAAGGTAACTGACAGGCTACAGTTGACCTGCCCAGGAACAATTTGGCCAGCATAAAGGTTTACACATTGTCAAACTGGTCAGGTGGGATGACTGTAGATGATTTAATTTCAGCGGTTTTATTTAAAAAAGCAAAAACAGCAGGGTTTAATCAGGACTGCCCAAACATCTGCACACAGCTGTGTGTGTGAGAAACACAAATTGGGCTGAGCAGGGTATTGTTTTGATTACTTTAGTGACTCTGGCCTTTGTTACTTTACAGCCTTTTACTAATTTGTTTACAGTGTGCTTTTAGCATTTTGACCAGCCGCCATTGGTTAGATATTTTGATAAATGACTCTGCTCATGAAATCTAAAAGCATCTCACATGCTAATGCTGGCTGATCTTTATTGAAGCACACATACATTTTAAATTGTCTGTACAATTGCAGTATGCTTACAATATTTAAATGATTTCATAGGTATTGTTTATTGGCTCTAGTACATTGTTCCATTTTTCATGCTTCACTTCTGATCTCCCCTCTGTTTTTGTATTTTCACACAGAGAATTACTGGAGCAAGTAGCAGAGTTTGAAAAGACTGATTTCAAATCCAACAGTAAGGTAGGTGCTTTTCTGCTCCTGAATGCTGAACATTGCAAAGGTAGAGGAAGAGAAACTTGTTTGGTAAGATGTTGTTTATAAATCTTGCAGCGCAGTATTGTGGTGAAATCCTTTAGCACAGATATCACACTTTCAAGGTTTGTGTGTCATATTTTGCAGGTTGATGTTCTCACGCAGCATGCATCAGAAGAAATCTAAATTGCTCAGCTGAATAAGACTATATGATCTTTAATGTACATATGAAAACCTCCATAGCAATAACTGTGTAGTCAGAAATCAAAGGGAGATGTACGTCAAATTGTTGTTTAAGGTGTTGGCTTTTATTAAATAATTGGTATTTTGTGTTTGACAAGATTTAATTCACTGCTGTCATGATTATGTCTTTCAGGGAAATCAAGAATCCAGTAAACCTAAGCTAGCCCCACTGAATGAAGGAGGAGTGTCTGAACTACTCAACAAGGTAAATAAATATTCTGAATCTCAAAACAAAAAATCCTCTTATAGTTAAAGGAGAAAAAAAATGATATCTTACCAAGATGGGAGCCTGTGTATCTGAGTAACCTTTAATACTTTTGTGCAGATGAATCACCAAAATAGGCATTGTCTGTGTATGTGCATGTACTCATGAAAACTCTGCTGTCTCTATTTATCAGGAGATTTCTAGACTTCAAGAGGAAAATGACAAACTGAGAGTTAGACTACGAACTTTGGAAAGCCAGGTATAAAAATGAAGAACACTTGCTTCTAGATCAAGTCATGAAGGTCTGGATTCAGCTCTCTAGCCATTTCCTAAACTTCACTGGGAATGGTCTACCAATTCTCAATCTCAGTCCTATGACATCCATGGTGTCCACACCTGTGTGCTTCCATCATCTAGAACACGATTCAGCGTATTAATTAATAAATGTTAATAAAACGTTAATAAAAGTTCTTAATATGCAGTGTATGGGGTCCCTAGGACTAACAATTTTTTTTATTAATTAGCCCATACACTGTATTCAACAATAACAAATGTCTTGGTATATGCTGTAGGCCATGAGTGCTCTGGATGAGAAGACCAAAGCTGAGAGGGCCCTGAAAGACCTGCAGAAGATCCAGGGGGATCAACAGGTATGTCTATACCAGTGTCACAGCAGAAGTGGTCTTCTCCCCTGTTCAACACATTCTGAACTACAGAAGCCTTGAAACCTCTTGTAAAATGATACATTGATTTTTAGCCACACTGTTGCAATGCTAAGATGGGCTGTATGAGGCCAATATTGATTTGTTCATGTTATGTTTGATCTCCACAAACGTTGCATGTAGCATTGCTATTTCTGAATTTTATTTCTTTTCATTTCCTTAATTGTTTGCTCACTGGAATGTTTGGGTATGTACTGCATGAGCATGGCAAGAGACTAACATACATACTTGTGCAGAATTGTACTTTTAAACTTCACGCTCAACTAAAAATTCTATTTTGCTGTTCTGGTTTAGTGTGCATTGCGCACTCAGGAGATCTCAAATCTAGAGGACACAGTGGCAGCCTTGCAGGCTGACTTTGAGAAATCTTTAAATGCGAAGACTGCTTCTCAGAAGGAGCTACAGGACAACCTGGTGTCTGCAAAACATGACCTGCTTCGGGTTCAGGAACAGTTGTCCCTCGCTGAGAAGGTACTGAACTCTCCTCAGGCCAGCTCACAAAGTGCTGAAAAGCAGTCTAATAATATATTTTTTGTTATTTTTTTACTGTATGGGATACACCAGCGCTAACTTATAAAGGGTGAATTTTTCAATTATCATGGCCAAAATTATCATAGATATCATTATCACACTGCTGATAAAATTTACTGAAAGGTTAAAAACGTTATACAAAAATACACAAACTGAAGTAATGTCAACATATTTTATACGTAACAACACAATAAAGGTAAAGATGATAAAATAAAGATAACATTCTGATGTGTTTTAATAGTAATATAACTTTTCTAACAAGTGTTGCACTCACTAGATGTCTCTCCTTTTTAACTGTAATTGGAGCATTAATGGTCTTAATTCTTTCAATATTATCTGTAATATTTCAGGATTATCTATTTTTTTCACTCTACAGGAGAATCTCAGGAGTTGTTACAAACTGCTGCTGAATAATCAGTAATATATATTTACTCATTTTTAAAATAAACACTATTAATATAAACAACAAAAAGTGCAACCTTCTCATTAAGAGGTTTCAGAACACTTATCTATTGAATATCTACAAAAATGGTTTGATCAAGGCATTCTTTTAGTCTGTAAACTTTTACAAGTACGTACCACCTTTAAATGCAGCAGCAGTTACATTTTATGCGGAATGGAATTTAAGGTGGTATGGAAAAAAAGAAAAAGATGCTAACTAAATGCGAATGAGCAATTAATGATTTTTTCACCAACACTGGCTTCTCTAAAATGAACTGTTTTTATATTTCAATTTTTGTTAATTAAAAAAGTAGTGCATGACTGTTGGTAGGTTTCCACTTTAGAAGATCTAATGAGCTAACCCTGTTAACCAATACAGTGTTGGATACTTGTCTTCTACTAAAGGTCTTTTCTCCTTAGTGGGCAGTTTATCAGACAATATATTTTCATATTTTCCAAAACCATCTAACATTAGCAAGTATAGTTAACGTCTTATTTACATTATGTTTATTTTACACTCCTGTTAAAACCTCACGTGTTTAAAAATTATACACAATGAATACCTGAATAGTGTTTTCAGTCTTCAAAGAACTAGCACCTCAAATGGTTAACAGATCAGTCAAGTGTTCACAGACACCCTGGGTTACTACCAGTGTATTATAATTAGTTGAATATCCAAAGAAAACATCTAAAATAATCAATAATCAGATTAAATACTCATCTGCATGTCAGCACGTGTCATGTTATATAAAGTAACACAGATAAATGCAATTATAGAAAACAAATTTGATTTTCACGTGTGTTGAACGTGAATGAGATCTGTCTCTGACCATCTCTGCCTGTGATCATGTTGTGGTCAGATCACTCAGGTCACATTGCGGTCAAGTGAAATCCAAATGTGATATGATCACCAAAATGCACTTGATGAAGTTATAAACAACCTTATAAGGCAGTTATGACTAAGGGTATGTACTAAAAGTACTAATTAAATTCAGTTGTATCAATTGTACTTATACTGTTGAGCTTCAATTTAGTATAATCAGATTATTGTAATATTTAATACAGGACTAGTGCGTGTATGTGTGTATATGTTTATTAGGTTTTTGATTATAAGCATATGTTGATTTTTTCAGGAGCTAGAAAAGAAGTTTCAGCAGACTGCTGCATATCGGAACATGAAGGAAATCCTAAGTAAGAAGAATGACCAAATTAAGGATCTCAGAAAAAGGCTACAGAGGTGAGTAATAATTTAATGTGATTTAAAGTGATTAGAAGTTGATGAGAAGTTTGGAGAGAAAATGGTGTAGAATTTCATGCAGAACACATCTAGTTCTAGTCCTAATGCATCAGCTTGCCAGGTCATTATAAAGTTGAATCAGGTGTGTTGGTCCAGGGAAAACGCTAACCTGTGCCAGTACATCCACTTTTTTCTCTGCTTTTTCCACAGGTATGAGTCGGACGAGTGAAGTCTTGTCCCACTAGACACTCCTACCTGGTGAAATGGAGGGACTGTATTGGACACAAAAAGACCTAGAGTTGGTTTTAACCTTGATGCTATACACTACAAGATGGCAAGGGACCAAAGAAAGAAACACAACAAGGACTAAAGGGGACTTTGTATGGAATTGCTACCACTCTTATGTTCCTCTTCATGAAAAACCTACCTTTAGGCTTTAAACCTGTTAGCAGAGATGTTTTTAACAGTGGTTAGGGACGGTTCTCACAGTACTGTGGAAAAAAGCACCCAATTACCCAATGTCTTATATCCTGTTTTGCTCTGCATATTTGTCAGTGTGACTGGTTTAAAATCTCCTAAAGAAAGGGAATCTTGGCAAAAACATATCTTCATTAGATTATTTAATATGCATTTAATATCACCTGTCTGAGAAATTGACCCTTAATTACTCAAACAACAAATACAATGAACTTAACTGATATTGACTTTCAGCTCACTATTATCTACAAATTGAGAATTCTGTGATTATTCGGTGATTATTGGACCTGCCAAAATGTACCCCAAGGGTGAAGCAGCAAGTCATCCAGGATGTGACGGAAGATTCCGTTAGAACATGCAAGAACTGCAGCTCTCTCCAGCATCAGCTAAGATCAGTGTTCATGACTCCTGAGAAAAAGGCTGTGGGGGAAAATGCATTCATGGAAGAGTAACCAGTCAGAAAACTGGCTTTCAGTTGGCTCTGTATTTGTACGGTGTATTCAACCTATGAATTTAAAACATAATCTAGTCTAAAATTTCCACAATGATGCATTTTTGATGACACCTACTTCCTTAAAGGAAAAAATGTTAAACAAAAAAAGATAAACAAACAAAACCAAACCACCTAAACCACCTAAAACTCTGAATGGGAAGAAATGCAAAAATAATGACAAGGAGAAAATATAAGCAGTCACCCTTTCAAATATGCAATAACATAAAATACAGAAGGGTCCATTACTGGTTTTCATTGCACTTTAGATGCATTCATTATCATTGCAGCTTGAGACTCTAGAAATTCTAGTTTTTCTGCAGCTTATTTTATGAGCAACACGCGAGCAACTATGAGTACTTTTTACATTTTACAGAAGTGTGACACATAGTTAGCAGGATTTTTCTTAATGCCTAAAGTTGTGATTTAAAATATCCCTTTGTTATTTTCATTCTTGCTTTTACAGTCTATATTTATTAGAAAAATTAACATTAACATTAGCTAGTCAGTGACAATAGCTGTCCTTATGGAGATTTGAATGAGCATTTTAATATTTGTCCATGTTTTTGTTCTTTCTTTATTGCTGTATTTATTTTTGTGAGCATTTTGCTAAATGTAGTTGAACATATCTTAAGTTGCTTTCAATTCTTAGACATACTACTTTAATTAGTAATACATGTTCTTTTATTTTATGCCTCATGTTATCTTGTTACATTTCACAACTCAAACTGAATGTACTTTTCTACTCGGTTTTATCCACAGACCAACTGGAATGTTCAGATGTAAAAACATAGAAAAAGACACTTTATGGAGGCTTTACTACGTTCCCTGTGTTGCACAATCCAGTGGATGCTAGCCATAATCTATTTTTCTAAGACTTGCATCCACTTTTGCTGTTCAGAAGCTAAGACTGACTGTAGTTATGAAATAGCCATCTGAGGTGTGTGAGTGTGTGTGTAATGGTAATGGTAGTGATGATGTAAAGGTAGTGTGTGTTTGTGGTGGTGAATTCATATAGCATTACAGCACAGCTGGTTTGGTTTTTCCTGCTACTGATTCCATCATATATAAAGCTCTGCTGCTGATCACCTTTATCTCTACAATGAGGGATTTTCTGTGTTAAAATAAGTCATCTAAAATAAATCCTTTCAGTCAGTGTAAGCATGTAAATTCTTCCTCATACAGTAAGTTGAGCAGAAGAATTCCTCCCACCTGCCTGTACTTGCACTCACAGAGCGAAATAGACTTTAGAGCAAGCTTGAAAAATAAGACAAAATCCAGCAGTCCTACAAAGAAAATGCAATGAATTCTGGCACCCAGTTTTCAAATATTATGCTTTTCTACTATGATTGTTAAAATGGAAACCTACCTTCATATTGTTCATTTGGTTGAACAGATTGTTTTACAGTGAGGTTCAAATATAAAAAATAAATCTGAATTATATAGATTAGGCTACAATATCAATTCAAGTGACCATATTCACATTCCCACAACACCGTACAGTTTGAAGATGTTTTTCTTCACATCTTTTCATAATCTGTATATTACTGTCAAACTAAGCATTATTAAGCAAAAAATTATTTTTTATATATATATATATATATATATATATATATATATATTACAAAATAAAGTATTTTGCTCTTGTATCTTTACAAGGCCACATTGACAGATTTTTTATATTTTGTTGTATCTATCCTTTTTGCAGTTCACAGCAAAAAATATTAAAGCAAAGAGATTCAACAGTTAAATGTAATGAAAAATGTAATTATATTAAATATATAAAACATTCTGTAGGTAATGAGAAGCAGATATACACATACACACATATATACAGATATACACATACAGTGAATTTGTGTTGCTGGTATGATATGTAGCTCCCAATTATGGACTGAATGTACATTTATCTACTAAATTCTTTTTGTATGATGATATTAAAAATGTATGGTTCTGGTTTATAGTGCTTTTGAGAAAATGGCTGAAATATTGTTTCAAATTGCTCAAAATAATATCTGCACTGCAAATTTGGGTTTACTTAAAATAAACTAGCTCACAGCTTATAAAACTCACAGCTTATAAGTAAATGAACTAATATATTTCAAGCTAAGTCTACAAATTGATTTTAAATTAAGCAAATGGTCTGTGTAAAGTACTTCATAAATTCAAAAGTGTAGGGTCAAAAGCTTATTATTATTTTATAATAAAGAAATTTAGAAATGTGCTATTTGATAGTTGCCTTTTGATATAATTATTTCAGTGACATTTGTCTAAAAATATGTATATTGTATATGGAAACAAAGTTAGGTCCAGAGTTGAAGTATTCATAAGTTTAAGATTAATAAATAGTTTCATGTGCTATCAGAACTTTATATTATCTTTTTTACATGAGTGTTGGATGATTCAAAAAACAGTTAATTGTTGACGGATCATTCAGACTCTGCACAAGCACATTTGTTTTTGTCCAATAGTAAACCTGTGGTAACCATGAAATATTGTTAAAGGAATACAATGTTGGGTCTGCTTTTTCCTAGAGCAAATTTCTGCCTGCTCTGGAATTCCCTCCCTACTCTCCATTTTCCTTACACCTTCCCTAAGTCCCAACCCACTCACAATTCACTCCCCTTTTCTGGAGTTTGTTCACTTCTATGTTCGCTTCACAAATTTTACATTATCTGGGGAATCTTGTACTTGGGCAAATGGACTGTCAAGATGAAGCTACTGCCTTGAGTGCTGATTCAAGTCTTGATATGAAACTTACTATAGCAGTTGGTTCATCACCAGCCACTTCCCTTATGAATCAAACCATCACATCACTTAGCGGTGAGTTGACCCTGTTACTTGGATCAACTGTAATGGATGCTAATAGTGCTTTTTGCCTGATGCAATATCAACCCATAGCTGGACTAAAGTCCAGAGTAGAAGAGTTAAAGGAGGAAAACAATGTTCTGGAAGCCAGACTAGCAGGGCTCTCTGGAGGACTGGAGAACATAGAGACTGATGCCACGGTGAGCATATCCGAACTGGAAGTCCAGCACCTGGAGTACTTTAGGGTAATGGAGTGTCTTGCTTTGGACATAGTCAGACTGCACAGAATCCTAGACAACGTCAGAACAACTGCCCTTGAATTGAAGACCAAGTAAGTCACATTTGTAAGGAGTGCTTTATATCATTTTAAGATTCCTCAAATTGTTTTAAAATGTGACTAATTTTAGGTTGATTTTCTCCCTGACAGCTGATGACAGTACAAAATTTCTGAAGTTTTTATTTTTCATTTATATGTGGACCACTTTTGACTGGCCAAAGCCTTGGTGTTATACACTGACCTAGTTCTTAAGCAACCGTCGTCCTGGAGGGCCGGATTCCGGCACAGTGCATCCTTCTGCATTGTTGGTCCACCTTGTAGAAGAAAACCTTCTCTAGCTTCATTATGTGCCTCCTTACTGAACAGTTCAGAGTGTTATGATACAAATGCTTGTACAGTCTTAAAAAGTATGATTTTTTTTTTTGGGTGATGCCATAAAAGATCAATTTTAGTTCCATAAAGAATGTTTGTAACAGAGATGTGAGTGAAGTTTTATAAATTGTTAAAAGATTCTTCATACACTTGTCTTCTACAAACATGTTGCCTTCTTCTTAATAATAACATTATTAATAATAATAAACAACTTTATAAAGCATCTTTCAAACATCAGGGATGCAGCTTTACAGTACAAAGTACATAGAACGTGAAAGAGATTAAATCAAGCAGATAATACAAAATCCAACAAATAAAAACAGAAAAATTTAATCACATCAGATCAAATAATCAATAATAATAAAAAAAACATAGCTAACTCAAACAAAGGGGGATTTAAACAGGGACAATCATATGAAAAAAAAAATCAATACGTAGGGAAGAATTAAGGAAGAATTAAGAAAATGATTAAAGAACAAATAATAAAAGCATCTAGTTTGTTATATACAGTACATCTGGAAAGTATTTGCAGCGCTTCACTTTTTGCACATTTTGTTATGTTACAGCCTTATTCCAAAATGGATTCAATTCATTCTCCCCTCAAAATTCTACACACAATACCCCACAATGACAGTGAGAAAAGAATATTTGAAATTTTTGCAGATTAATCAAAAATAAAACAGAAACATATAACATGTACATAAGAATTCGCATCATTTGCTCAATACTTTGCTGAAGCACCTTTCACAGTAATTACAGCCTCAAGTCAGTATGATGCTACAAGTTTGGCACACCTGTTTTGGGAAGTTTATCCCATTCTTCTTTGCAGAACCTCTCAAGTTCCATCAGATTGGATGGGGAGCATCAGTGCACAGCAATTTTTAGATATCTCCAGAGATGTTCAATTGGGTTCAGGTCTGGGCTCTGGCTGGACCATTCAAGGACATTCACAGAGTTGTCCCAAAGCTTCTCCTTGTACATCACAAGTTATGTTTCCCTTGACATTGACTAGTCTCCCAGTTCCTGCTGCAGAAAACATCCCCACAGCATGACGGTGCCACCACCATGCTTCACTGTAGGAATAGTATTGACTACGTAATGAGCAGTGCCTGGTTTCCTTCAGACATGATGCTTGGCGTTAAGTTGAAAACGTTCAATGTTTTTGTTTCTAATGGTTCTTTTGGCAAACTCTGCCATACAGGCCCGATTGTTGGAGTGCTGCAGAAATTGTTGTCCTCTTGGAAGTTTCTCCTCTCTCCTTAGTCACCTCTCTGACAAAGGCCCTTCTACCATGTTCTTTATCCTTCCCAAGATGTGTGTCTTGATACAGTCCTGTCTTGGAGGTCTACAAAGTTTGGCTCTGACATGCACTGTCTACTATGGGACCTCATAAAATTTTATATAATAATTATATTTTTTTTTACAAATTTGCAACTTTCCTGACTTTGTCATCATGAGGTATTGTGTGTAGACCTTTGAGGCAAAGGAATGGAATTGAATCCATTTTGGAATAAGGCTGTAACATAACTAAATGTGCAAAAATGAAACACTTCTTACTGCATATGAAATACTTTTCCAGATGCACTGTACTCTGTTAAAGAGGAATGCTATAAGTTATGGTTTTAAAATGTCCACTGAATCCACTTCTCTCATACTTTTGAAGTGTTCCACAGTTGGGGGTATTCACTGTAGTTTCGTTTTGACTCTATTGGAAGACCGGTAAACAGAGTATTACAGTCGTCTAATCTGTCTGGAATAAAAAATAGGAGTTTCAACATAAAGCCAAAAGTGATTCTGCTATGGTACCACTCAGAGAACTCCCCGACTCCTGTGTTTTCCTTGCAGGAATGCATTACATACAAGATTCCTTTTCTACATGTTCATTCAAGCTGTATCAGCTTCTACTATTACAGCCCAAGGCATTATTTCCTCTTTAATGTAAAACTCTGCTGTAAGTGTTTATAGATTTTGGGCTGGCTTCTAGGAGATGGATTAATGTGTTTTTAAATAGGAAACCTCTATTATATATTCTGTGTAGTCCTAGGTTTATTTCCTATCCAGGAATATTTCACGATGAATATAAAATATGAACCTTGTCTGATTCTACAGATATGATATTAAGCAGCGAGTTCGAGTGCTGCTGGAGGCCAGCATTGCTGCTATGAAGAAGGTAATGCGAAAGCCCTTTATTAACGACTGTCATTAATGATGATGTTGACTCATGTCTGGTATGACCTTATAGTTCATATTTTCACATTTGTGAAAGGAGATATTTTGCAGGTATTGCAAACTGAATGATTAGTGTATCTGAGACAAGGAAGAGGTAGCATAAAATATTGCAACTATAAATAAAGCAATGGTACAATACTGCCACTTCAGATTGTGCGTGTGATTTAGAATCAGTGATGCCATTAAATGTTTTCATTTGTATATAGAGAGATCAACAGATAAAATTAACATTAGTAACAGGTAACTGAATAGCATTGATGATCTTGCTTTAATGTCACTCGTCAAGGGGTAGGATCTATTAGGTGATGTTAATAATCATATTTTGAAATTCATGTGTAAAAAGCAGGGAAATTGGACAAGTAGAAGAATTTGACAAGAGCCAGTAGCCCCACCACACAACTAGCAGGATATAATGGTCCTGCCGTTACCATTTTAGTGTCAGGTACCACAGGACACCTTCAGAGGTCTTGGGGAGTCTATGCCTTAGTGCATCAGAGCTATAAAATAGGCATGGGTGGACCTACATAATATTAGGTGCTCAGGTGTGCTCAAACTTATATATACCGTATATGGAGCACCAGGGTTGCTCAAACCTATTTGTCAAATGATGTGTTTACTTTGATTGACTGAAAATAAACTGAATTATGTAGTATTTTGCAGAGGATCTAACCGCACATTTTTTGTTACATTTTTTGTTATTGTACATTAAAATCTGCAGAACATTGTTTCACTGTAGTGGATGGTTCATTATTTTCCACTTAACAGTCAACAAAACCATGTGTAGGTATTGAAGATTACACTAACGTAATGTTACCTCTCTAGGAAATTATGATGATATCAAGAGTGCAGTTGAAGCTGCAGGCTAAAAGAACAAGTTTGAGAGAAAAACTGTACTTCATAACCAACATCCAGCCTGAGGTAAGAGTCAAAAAACCACTGTTAAATCTAGGAATGGGTGGATTAATGCAGAATGCCTAACATTTTCTTCTGACAATCAGAAGAACTGATTCCAGGTGCCGTTCATATGAAACTGTATGAAATGTTTTGGGCATTACAGCGGCAGTCATGTTCTCAGAATGAGAACCCTATGTTTGAATCACAGAGATAAAATTAATCGCACCCACATGCATACACAAATCTTTGTCATGTGTGTCTCAATTTCTCACCAGAGATAAAATCTCACAACATAACAAAAGAGGCACACGTGATATCATCAGCTGTCAGCAAACTGACAAGCCATAAAATAAAGCACATTGCAGTCTTATTACTTTAGTAGTGATACTGATGGTTTGATTAAAAAAAACACTTATACAGTTTTTTTCTGTTTACCAATTGTTGTGAAGACATATCTGATTTCCAAATGTTACTGTAATTATGCCTTGGAGTGGCATTACATCTAAAAATTGAAAGCAATAAATAAGTCCATAAATCATATTTGTATTTCCCATTTTGAGCTTCTGTGAGTGATAAGGCCTGCTGTGACAGGATTGATCACATAAAGTATTAAAAGGGTTTAAAGCTCAAATTTGTGTTTTTCCAGTGTACAAAGTGTGTAACTTAATTGATTTAATGGACAATTTTAATACACCTTTAACAGCTAAAACTCACTTCTTTCCAACTGATTGAAATTCCATTTTAAATGCCAAAGCAGCTTCCAGTGCATGTTTACTATTCTGTTCACATGTACAATTTCAAACTGCATGCAGACTCCAACTGATCAGTGAGATGGGACAGGACTGATGATGTCACTGACCCAGATTTTGGGTTATAAGTGAAAATGAGAATAATGAATAATGACCCATGAATAATATCATGGTTTTTTTTTTGTTAGTTGTAGATGTTTGCCAAAGTCACTAGCCTACAGCCCTGAGGCCTAGATCCTCTTTACCCTCAGTTATAGGCTTCAGCTTTTATTTCCATTATTTAATGTTAAACATGCTTTAATTCTGTCACCACAATCTTGTTTGTTATTTAAAAGTATGATCAATAATCCTTGGGGTAGAGTCATCAATCATCTCCTGACTGATTCTGTAACAGTGCAGTGCTTAAAAAAGTGTTTTCAGTTGAGAAATGGGTATCTGTTTGTAAATCATATGCTGGCACAGGAAAGGCTGCGCTATTTTAATGATAATTAATCTGTGAAATGAAGTGAAATGAATTTTAAAGTAATTTAAAAGTAAACCTCTTTTAAAATAATGCAGAAAACATTTCATACTACATATCAGCATGATATTCTTTCAACTGAGTAACAAGTACTTCCAGATAATTAACTGCACAGCAGAGATGGGCACTCAAATTAGTGACTTGAGCCCGAGGCTCACTTAAGTTGCAAATAGACTTCAGACTTGACTTGCAAATTGTCCCTAATGACTCTTGATTGAACCACTTGATTCTGACTCATGAATAATAACTCACAACCAGTAAGAGTCAATCCATTGAGCGATTATATTTCATTGATTTGGGACACTGCCGAAGGACCAAGGACCAAAATCCTGGGATATGAGTGTAGCAACATTCAAAAAAATGTGGGGAAACAAATTACAGACTTTGGATTGACCCAATGACCCAATTGGATTGACCACATCAAACTTAATAAAGTATTTGAAAACACACGTAGACAGGGTTGTTAAGTTTGAGCTACCTTGGAGCTAAGTCATCTTTCCAGCTGGCATAGTTAACACTATATAAAATACAATTGTTTTCCATCTCTTTATATTTACTGTAACTATTTTTGAAGTACTTGTCGACACCTTTTCTAATGAACACATTCAGTAATGAGGTTGCACCAAAAAGAACTTTATTGGTCCCTTTGGAGGGTTCCCTGAGGGAAATTAAGGTTCCAGGAGCATCAATACAGTGCACACAGAGAATAAGATAATAATAATACAAAATATAGAGAATATATAATATAGAGCCCTATGCCAATGGAATAGAACTCAGGTATAAGCAGATAATCATGAACCTAATGCCAACATTGCTGCAGTGCTCCACCATATGTCTATTTTATGCATATTGACTTAAGACTTGTGACTTGACTTGGACTCTTGCCTAAAGACTTGCGACTTGACTTGGACTCTCTCTACATTTGCCTATAGTCTTCATATAAAATGACTGTCTGTCTAATATAGGATGACTGTGGTATAGTAGGCCACATAGCCCAGCCCTTTAGCAGATTGTTGGTATGGTGACTGTACTCACCAGTGAAGTGTTCTGAATGTTTTTAGTGAAACTTTCACAAACCGCAGTCTGCCACAGACAACTTCATGGTGTATGTGCATGGCAGAATGTCTGTAGGTGTGAGAACCAGGTTTTTCTGGTCATGTCAACCATTTTTGAAATAATGTAAGCTCTGTTTCACTTCCACAAAATGTAGCAGTTAAAGATGTTTTATGGACACTAATATTATCACGTAACGACCATTTTGCATTGTGCAAGCTGCAGGCCTTAAATCAGCACCCCCTTGCCTCAAACTATGTCAGTATCTCAAATACTGTCACTTTCTGCTACTCACACTATGTAATGTGCTGTTATCTATAAAATAGGACAAAATTAGACAGTAGCAGCATGCTTAGAAGCGGCTGGTGGAAAGTCTCAGATATCATTTAAGTGCTGGACCCTTGTTTTCAGCTCATGGTGGTCTCTATATTGCAACAGATGGGCTAGTCAGTAATTAGAAACTTAGGGATGTATTTGTATCAGTGGTTCCCAACCCTGGTCCTGAAGGATCCCAGGCATACAGAGAGATATTTACCTTGCTCTAACAATCAACTTTCAACTAAGTAAGGCCTTGTTAATTAGCGAATTACCTGGATTAGGTTTGCTGGGAGAAGTGTAAACACTAAAATGTGCAGGGCATGGGGTCATCCAAGTCCAGGAATGGAAAACACTGGCCAATGAGTGTAGATACAAAATGGATGTACCCAATGAATCTGCCAACTTGGTTTACTACAGCAGTGACTTCATTCCAAACGCTTTGTGTTTTCTTAATGTTAACTGCATGTCTGACTCAAATATGAAGAGCTTTGTCATTAGATTAATGTGTGTCAGAAAACTGAAAATGTGCTGTGTCTGAGGTTCTCGTGATCGGGGTTCTAACAATGACTACAGTCACACTGCAGGTAAAGTAAAACAAACAAAAAAAGTCCATGCTCCTAAACTAACACACATGCAAAAATTGACCTGCCTCTTCTCTGTATGCATTTATGGCTAATGATGAGTTTGTTTAACAGAAAGCTCAATATTGGATATAGTTTACAATAAAAAGAAAGACTAAAAAAGCTCACAGTTGGAGAGAAAATCCAGTTAAGATTTTCCCTGCTGTTTCAATTAAGTCTTAGTGGTCAAAATGGAAACTGGAAATGTCAGATTCAGTGTGGGGATGTGTGGTGGTTTGCCATTCCTACTACCACAGAGATAACATATCTGTGATATATATGATCAGAAATCTAACTGAAATTTTAATTTTGGCCCCTTTTACCTGCTGTGTAACAAAGCCAAAATGTCAGATGAGTGTATCTTCAAGAATACTGGCAATCTGAGCAACCTGGTGTGTAAAAGCAGTCAGTTAAACAGTGCAATGTCCAACATGAGCTAAATACTTCTTCATATTCATTCTTTACTATCAGATGAAGGCCAGGCAGAGGGATGATGTGACACTTCAGGGGCCTCCCATGTCTACTAAAACTGAGATCACAGCACACAAGATTAAACTACAAACCCTCCTCACACAGTTGCACAACCTTTATGGCGTGGTGAGTTTGTCTACTATTTCTGCTTTCAGCATCTTTATTGTTTTATTTTTATGTTGTCTTCATCAACACACACAGGTAGTCATGTACACAAGCTAGTGTATTTCCAACCCAATGTTTACTGAAATGAGATGGCAAATTCTTTTATATCGGACAGAGTTGAAATGTTTCCTGAAAAATGTCAATAAATATCTTCAACTGGTACAGAGAAGAAGCGTTAGATTTGTTCCTGTGAAACCACACACAGAAACCTCTGCACGCTAGTTTTGCAGCTATACAATAACCCAACTTCTCACCCGTCATCTGCTAGTGAAGGTATCCAACACATTATGAGTCACAGGCTTCAGGCCTGCTGACAGAGGCTTGTTGCTACCCAGCAGTGCTCAGAGACATTTTTAAAGAGCAGCTGCTTTTACACCAGCCAGTACAGTCTTAAGTTTGCTTCTGAAGTTGATTACTATCGAAGTGAAGAATAAATCACAGTGTACAGGAAAAGCAGAAAGGAAGTGGTCGATGATTGACTGCTGTGCCTCACTTTTTTTTCTCTACCCATGCACACCATGAGATTCTTCAGTAGTAGACTATAGCTAGTACTGTAAAATTGAAGTGGCAATGGCTGTAAGCTAATTACCACTACTGGCTGTCTATAGCTCTCTGCCAACTCATATCCTTTGGTTTTGGAAGGGACTTTTACAGCTAGTTGTGTTATCTACACAGTAGTACCAACAGAAACTGTGGTTTTAAACAGAAATGTGTTTTTCAGTGGGGAATACTGTGGGACACTCGTCTCATATTGACTGATCAAACAGATACATAACATGCCACAAGATTGCCCTAAGCCTGGGTAGCTTCTTTCTCAGTGTCTGCTGAAAAGCTGAAAGTGTACTGTAATGTCAGTGGACATGTGTTAGAGGGGTAATATTGATGGTGTAGAATCTACAGTATGATTTGTATGTAAACATCCCTACTGAAGCACTCTAATGAAGGACTGACTGAAATGGGTTCTATGGAATTGAAATCAAACCTCACAGATGTCAATGTGGGCCATCACACCTCGGTGAATTAGCTGGGGCTTTCCTGAACTAAAAATTCTACTAGTGGAAGATGGAGGGACATGGGTGACCATCCTTGAAATAATGACAAAAAACATCTTTTTGTTCTGTGCTGGACAGTGAGTGGGCAAAGTGTTTAGAAACTCCAGCAGCACTGCTGTGTCAGATCCATGCATACCTGCACAACACACACTGACACCCACCCACCATGTCCATCACCCAAATAATGCCTGTTCTGTGGTGGTCCTGACTATTGAAGAACAGGGTGAAAATAGGCTAACAACGTATGTAGGGAATTCTTTACATACCGTCTGTATAGTAAGTGGAGCTGATAGAATGGACAGTGAGTGTAGAAACAAAGGATATGCCTTTATTTGTGTTTGGATTGATGGATTAGCTGGTCTATTAGCACATCCAGCTTGACTGATTCACCAATTTGGCTGGTCAGGTTGCTCATTCAGCTTGTTTAGGTTGGTCATGTTGGTGGATTAAATGTTTAATATGTTGGCCCAGAGCTAAGCTGATCAAACAGATTAACCAGATTGACTACCTTGAGCTGGACAGGCTGTTTTATTCTTTGCAGCAGGGTTACTCTTAAAGTATTGGTGTTTGGTTGGTATACCGTAGTGGAAAACCACACCACATTCCATGTGGCATACTGGGGTTTGATTTCCCAGCTGTGCGAGCACACTATACTACACCATTAAGTGTTCTTGGGCAAGAATCTACATTTTCCTACCTGTGTAACATGACTCAAATACAAGTCACCCTGGATAGCAGTGTAAATTACCAATGTATATTAAAAAGCCTTATTGATTGATTGATTGATTGATTGATTGATTGATTGATTGATTGATTGATTGATCCTCTAAACTATAGATAATCAGTCCTTCAGATGTCTTATTTCCTTTTAAAGTCCAAAAATCTACAGTCTGAAAGGTTCTGCATTTCTCTTCCAGAACCTACATTTGAAGAGGACTCTGGTGGATGCTCACTTTCAGGAAAACTCAGTAATTTCAGGGTACCAGGCCCAGATTGCCAGACTAGAAGCAGCCATCGAGGCAGCGAAATGCGAACTGCAAGAACAGATCATTTGCCACAAAGAGGTCCAGAATTTGAAGCAGGCACTGGGTACTGAAATCGCAACCTACTGGGCACTTCTGGATGGAGAGGAGCTAAAGTAAAGTAGCAGGATATGGTTCCACAGAGAGCTGTCTACATATTATACCCCAATTATTATTAGATGTAGAATACTCCAGTCCACTTGATAGCTTGCTTGAAATTGATTTGCTATTTTATTATATACAAACCTCCTGAATTAGGGGTGTCCCCGCAACTCATAGTTTAATACACAAATGTGACTGAATGAACTATTTTACTGAACACTACTACTATTTAAACAATACAATTTGTCCAATAGTCTTTATGTTTGAAAACAATACCATAATTTGTAATTAAGTACATAATTTACAGAAAATTATTAGAATTAATTTTAATATTTCAACTGCAGACCAAAAACAATATTTGCATAACTGATGTATTATGGTACAGTGGTGCATGTGTACAAACCTGTAACTGACTTCTCATCACTTTCAATGACTATTATCATGAATGTCAGTTGCTTGATAATCATCTGATGACATATCCTGTCTTATCTGTAGTGTGCCAATCGCACGTCGTCCTCATCCTTCAGGTCCAACCTGAAAAAGGAGAAAAGTAATGCACTAATGAATCTGCTCCATACCAAAGTGATCAAATGTTGTGTGATACATTTTTATGAAAGAAACTGAACGTTATATGAGATTTCCCTCTCCTACAGCCCTAATGTTCTACCGTCATGTAAAGAGGAAACTAGGTTTTTGAGATCTATAATCTGGGGCTTTACATCTTTTAAGTTTCTCACGGAACTAGGCCTCTCAGTTTGGCCGTTACAGGTTGAAAGTTGCTGTTTGTCGTCTGTCTGTTGGTGGTTTAATCTGCCACTAGTCACGACTACTTTTTTCACTTACTCTCTGTGGCCTGTCTTACCATGCTAAATCTGCTTATGAGTCAGCACTACCAGTCTGGTGACTTTACTCTTACCTTGGGTAACCTAAACATGGTCACAGCATAGTATGATGATGTGTGGCTCATAATTTGATTCTGCATGCAGTCTCAGGTACACATATAAATGATACAAATATACTGGGCTGTGGCACAATGAGATGTGCTTGACTGCAATACATTCCTTTGTGCCAGACTTTGAAAGTGGTCTGTTTTGCAAAATGGCTGTTTCGTCTGCCCCCATTTAGGCCAAGACAAACTAGTGTCAAACCAGATCTGAAACGGTCCACGTGGCAGTGGGTTTTCATTCTTTTTCAGACAAATGATCAACATGTTTATCTTCTGTTTAGCTTAAATGAAAACCTGCTGCTTTGGTTTGACACCCCTGATGTAGGCCATTCTGAGGTCTGGGGAGCAGTGGTTAGGTCAGGGCACAGCAAATAGGACTGAAACCACATGATCTTTAGCCATGAATAGAGGATCTTTATGGTATCCAATGATTGTTAGATTTGAGTATAGAGCCCCTGTGGTGAGCACTTCAATCACATCTTTGCTCTGCACTGATGTACTGCTCCAGCTCCTGGTGTGATGATCTGAGCCATCAAATAGGGCAGTAGGTCACCTCTAGTAGTGATATGAGGGACACTAACAGCTCAGTCATATGTCCAGGGCATTAGCAAGGGTCTCTGCAGGATTGCAATATTTCCTTGGCCTGCCCAGTTGCCGCAGATTAGTTATCACTAATCAAGCAGCCTATCAGCCTACAGGCCCAGCTTCAACATCTGTGGTCAAATGTGCAGCAGGGTGCCATACAACATGTGCATACTTACATGCCCAACTGTATCTCATCTTTTATCCAAAAGGGTACTTGAGCCTCTTTTCGGTTGCTTTCAAACCCATTTGACTCCAATATTGTAATCACTTATGTCATCATTATATTCACACATATAAAGTTTAATTTGATTCCAACAACAACTACTTGGTGTGTTATTTTTTGTCAGTAAGTGTATATTACCTTCCACAGGAATCTAGGAGCAAGAAAATACAATTTTGTGCATAAAAAGGCTTTAATTACAGTAAACATTCCAACATCCTATAGAAATGGAGTGCCTTTGAGACGTCACCTGGAACAAACCCCACTATGCAGTTACAGTATATGTAAACTTAAGTTGGTCATTCATTTACATCATTTAATACCATAAGTAGTCCAGTTCTGGACTTGAGTTTAAACCTGTTTTGTATTGTCTAGGACTACTCAGACTTGATCATGGTCTCAGCCATTGGTATGGTCAGTATACAGCAAATGAATGGTACATGTACTGTTAAACAAAACACTATTGATTAAGGAGCTACTGTTTCTAGCCACTAACAGAGGCAACACCTTTAAAAATAAATAACTTAACACCTAAAGTCCTCTCAGTCCATTCAGTGCCCCTTGAAAGCACAGGTGCCTCACTCAGCCATGCAGACTGTTTCTGGTGTTACCCTTGGCTACATCCTGTCAGAACAGTTCCCAGCCTTTGTTTGGCACCGGACATAACAGTATGATCTTGTGGTACAAACTGAGAAACTGCACAGTAAAAAGAGGTGGGTGAGAGGATTCACTGTCGAAGCACTCATTCTTCACTGAGGTGCTGCTCTCTGTACATGAAGAACAAATGAAATCAGGGTTAAGGTAGTGAAACTCCCTCAGAGAGAGGCCACCAAGGTTGTTTTGACTGAGATTAACACCTCAGAGACTTCAGAGGCCCCATGTTATAGGAGCTTCCTTGTGAATACTTGAAGGAAACACATTTCAAAGCCTTCAACTGATTTTAGTGTGGTCCTTTCGATTTTGTGTGCAGATCTGTTCTTTTTGTTTTTTTAGTTCACATAAAAATGTTCACTATCTAGTGGTCTGCAGACCCATCTTCTGGAGGATGCAGTAGTCTATAGTGGGCCAGTAAGGGCACTTGAATGATTTAGTATATGAAAAAATTGAGTGATCAACAGGATTCAAACTAAAAGTATTATTTATACATGAATAAAAATACATAAATAAACTCTTATGGAAGAAGTAACATTAAAAGTTATATACATTTATATTTATGGCATTTAGCAGACGCTCTTATCCAGAACAACTTGCAAGGTTACTCATTTTACAGAGGTGGGTCAGAGTAGTGTTAGGAGTCTTGCCCAAGAACTCTTATTGGTGTAGAACACCACAGTTGTCCAAACTGGGAATCGAGCCCCAGCCTCCTACATGGTGTGGTAGCGCACTGGTGGTTTTATCGGATTTATTTGTTTCATCTGTTGCGCCACACCAACCACTGCCTTATTAGTTTGAGGCAACACAGCTGCAAGCTCCTGATCCTGAAGTTGTTTTGTTTTCTGGGCCATTTTGCTTTCAAGTAATAAATAGGTGGGCCATGAGATGGAAAAGGTGAGACCCCTGACATATACAGTAATTTCTGGCCTGAAGGAGCTAACGTTCATTTTTATCATCGAATTAACCACTGATTGTGACACTTGGTAACTACATATATGAAAATTCAGTGAAGGATGTTCTTAAAATACATTAATTCAGATTTGGACATTGGACATTGCCAGTACAATCTCATGACCACATTGCCAGATACATATCCCATCTAGTATCACTTTTCAAAGAGGCAATTCTGAAATGTTCCATTTATATCACTTTAATCCTATGAATCTTATTATGTTCACATTCATGTCAATATTACAGATTAATACTCATTGACATTGAACTGATTCATATGAAAATTTCAGAGAGCAGTTAAGGTTTTCTTTTTTGCCTTCCCTGGGATTTCAATCATGTGCCATCCTGTACTTTTCAGTGTTGATTCATTGGTCTTTTGTGGACTTTCCATTTAAACACTTAAGTCAGCAAAGTGGTGTCTTGTGGTAAAAAAAAAAATGTCCATCATCAACAATCAAAAATGCACAATAGCTTTTCACTCAAATATACATGGTGTACTTCCACTATAGTGGCTGTGCTTTTATTGCTATGCTGAAAATGGTGAACTGGGTACAGATAGCAATTAGAAAGTTTGTAGGTTTCCTATATAGTAGATACAAGTGCAAGGTATAACAAACTCTTCAGCTTCTCAATTCCAGTCCCCCATTGTGTTCTCACTCTGCTCAAGTATGATGGGCTTTATCATCTGAATAATGTCAAGAGTACAAGAGAGCTAAAAATGTTCATTTATGGGGCTCTCATGACTGAAACTGATATGCATTGGATTATAACAGCTCATTCACTATGATTAATGACTATCCCACTATCATGAGCTTCCATTTACTTTGGCTCAAAACCCAGAGCACATTATATCAGCAGTACTTTATGATTTACTTTGTAAGGTGAATCTCTAAAAGCCCTCACTCTCCTCATTCTGTGAACAATCTGCTTGAAAGTCTCCTGGCTTAAGGCCTGCGCTTCACTTTGTGTCTTCATGGTTGGAAGGTGCATTGTCAGATTTTCATTGGTCATGCGAAGGCTGCTTTCAGGTTTTTCAGTCATATGAATACCTTCATATACTTTTGGTGAGGAAATACAAAGACAGTCAAAAAACACTGCACCAATCATGCTTCTCAGATCAGGGCTGGATATACTGTGATGACTCTGTCCTAGGAACACGGACCACAGTAAATCCATTCTTAGAAGCCAATCTGCAATCTGCAAGGCTTCAGTTCTGCAGTTGTATGACAGTTGCACTCTGACCCAGGCTTAAACAGTATGTGGTTACATGTGACGCACCTCAAAGCGACGTGCTATATAATGTAGTGACAGCATGTAGGAGGAGATTAATCATAACAACACTACCTGCCTTCTTCTGCTTTGGTTTTTGCCACAGGTTTCTTCAGTAACAATGACTGGTAAGCAGATTTGTTTAAGTGCATTCTGTGCAGAGTTATAACAGGTTACTGTACTTATAGAGCATAATGTATTTATTTGGAGATGTATGCATTTTCTTATCATTTATATAAATCAATGTAAAAAAAAAGTTTTAGGCATTAGTGCATTAGTTTATAGAAATAATAAATCTACAATGCTTTAATGTTTCATGAACTGTTATTTAGTATTTCTAATTTTGTAGTATTTTTTGCAGTGTTTGATTTATTTATATATGTATTGTTAGAAATAAATGAATGGAACTGATCATTAAATAAATATGTATAGTGCAGATAAACAGGAGATTCAGCCAAGAATTGTACGTTTTGTATGTACTATATGTTGTATGTTTATTCATTTCTTCATGAGAATTCTTGATGTTTGATGTTTTTTGTTTGTTTGTTTTTTTATTTTTTAGAAGAAATGGATTATATAAGTACATCATTAATAGAACCCTGGACACCAGATTATGTAGGTATTATTTTATCTTATTATTATTATTATTATTATTATTATTATTATTATTATGATTATTATTATTATATAGATTGTTTAATACTCTATGGGTAGGGAGTGGCATAAGCAGTTTACTCTGAAATAAAAAAACTTGCACACAAGCTACTCACTATCAAGCTGCAGCAGGCAAATATAGTGGGGTAGATGATTACCCATGCACTGTTCCTGTTTTTGTAATTTTTTCTTTTACACATACGGCCATGATTTTGTACTTCTAACAGAATATTTAACACGTTAAAAACCCTTTATAAAATACTAAAATGACATTCATGTTACAGCTACATCTTAATTCATGGCATTCCAGTCAGTCTCCTATGACATAATGAATGGTTTACACTCAAGACATCAACCTAAAAATAACCGAATGATCAGGATCAACCACACTCTCACAACACCATGATTAGTACAGTGTTACATATAATGAAAAAAACAGTTGTTTCCATTGCGTATATATCCCATACCTGTATCTCACTTCAATATCTGTGTCAGTGCGTGGAGTTTTCGACGAGAGTTGGGGGCCCAGGTACGTCGCCCCCCGGGGGTAGGCTCAGAACAGGAGGATGTGGTACACTGTGGTTTGTTTGTTTGCTAGCAGCAAAGAACACCTGTGACTGAGTCAAAGACTGGAGCATGGTTTGGAAGGTTGCAACATTCCGAGTTCGATGCCATATGACCTTAATGCACTCACCGAACCTTGTCTTCTGTTCCAACACAGTTGGTATTCACTAGACAGGAAACACTGTTTAGAGCCTGAAAGTTGTGTGAAACTCTTGAGACAGCGGAAAGAAAAAAAGAGAGAAAGGAACAGCAATTATGTGATGACTCACTTCCAAACATTTAGACAAGAAAAATCCCCAAATATCAGCAACATCAGAATATATGTCCATTTTTTCCTCTGAGGAATAGGCTTCCTTTTAAAATGCATCAACAGGACCCTTGATTGGTTTCAACTAAGATCTTCAAAGAAATCATCACCTAAGTAGTGATTCTCAAACCTGACATTGGTGACATCTGCCCTTTAATACAGCATCTGCAACTCTGAAAGAGCTTGTTAATTAGCTGATTTGTTGAATCAGGTACGCTGGGTGTACGGAGTAGCCAGGGATTAGATTGAGAACCATTGAGCTAAGGCATATTTCCAGCTGTAAAATGAATCTGGTTCTGACCGGGTTTATCAGCTCCAGTCATTGGGATTCCAAATCTTGGGGTTTTTAAGTATTCTGTGCCTCAGCACACTCCAGATGAAAGACTTTACCTTATTATCTTATGAGTTGGATCAGGTGTGTTGCTGCTAGGAATCCTTGAAAATCTACAGGTCAGGGGGTACCAAATACAGGAGCTGAGAGCCACTGTTCTATGCCACTGCTCCAGGGAATCCTGGAACAACTTATTGTTAAGAATGTATTATTTCTTAGCATCTTGAACTTTGAATATTTGGACAGAATATATAATGAGGGAAAAGGTGTAGTTCTGAACCATCAGAAGACCCAGTAGAACAGAATCTGAGCTACTTCTTTTTCTTTACACTATCAAACAGTTTGGCATGCGTTGATTATTCCTGTCTTAATTGTGATACCAAGGATGATTTACCATTGAAAACCCTTACTTATCCAAATTTAAACATATTAAAATTCTGGGATATTTGGAATTCACCTGTTCCATTAACTTTAAGTTGTTTAACACTTGTTTAATTTTCAGATGTCTAGTACATCAGAAGACTATGTTGATGATGATGATGACGGAATCTGTGATAAGAGCTGGGTCAGGAACTTCCGTGGCTCCTACGAACCCATCCTCTATTGGCTCATCTTCATGGTGGGAGGGGTGGGAAACCTCCTTGTTGTGTGGATTTACTCAACTGTTAAAAACCGACTCAAGACAATGACTGATGTCTACCTGCTCAATCTGGCAATTGCAGACCTTTTCTTCCTTGGTACACTGCCTTTCTGGGCCACAGATGCCACCCAGGGCTGGGTGTTCAATGACATCTTCTGCAAGGGAGTCTCGGCTGTCTACAAGATTAACTTCTTTGCTAGCATGCTTTTGCTCACCTGCATTAGTGTGGACCGTTACATTGCGATCGTCCATGTGACCCAAGCCCAAAACTTCAAGAGTAGAAGGATGTTCTACAGTAAGCTTGCCTGCCTGGTAGTGTGGTCACTGTCCTGCCTCCTGTCTTTACCTGAGTTTCTGTTCGCTAAGGTGAAGGAATTCCATGAAAATAAAGCCTCTTGCAGCCTGGTCTATACTGCCAACAACAATAACCTCACCAAAGTCCTGGTCCTGTGCCTGCAGATTTCTATAGGCTTCTGTCTTCCACTGCTGGTCATGTTCGCCTGCTACTCTGTAATCATCCGCACCTTGATGCAAGCTCGCAACTTTGAAAAGCACAAAGCACTTAGGGTCATCTTTGCTGTAATGGCAGCATTTGTGCTCTCCCAATTGCCATACAATGGTCATCTTGTTATGGAGGCAGCACAAGCTTATAACACGACCATGACGGTTTGCGAGAAACTTAAAGCCTTTGATGTGGCCGGACAGGTTGTGAAGAGTCTGGCTTATACGCACTGCTGCCTGAACCCTATCCTGTATGCTTTCATTGGGGTACGCTTCCGGAAGGATCTGCTCCACCTCTGCCAGTGTTTGACCAGGATGGGTGGAATCAACAAGCCCCAAGCAGTTCCCAAGAGACCCTCTATTATGTCTGACACAGACACCACTCCTGCACTCTCTTTGTAGTTAAATGTTAACCAATCACTTACTAATCAGTTTCCAGTTCATTATTTCCTTTAAAGCACTGACCAAAGCTTGGCTTCATCACTCCATCCACATTTACAGTATCTTTTCTTAACTACCAATATAGGCCAATCTCACAGCAGTAACCGCAAACCTATCACCTAAAACACCAAACACAAATGCCAAACCTACACAATTCTGTAAAAACAGAATCATTGGAATTGTGTGAGTAGTTTGGTTTAATAGTTTTCAGTTTTTGCTCCGTGCACGGCAAAATATGATTTCCCTGCAGGAAAAAGTATAAAAATATATTCTTTTTGATATGTCTAATATTTCACATTTTACAAAAAATTTTTAGAAACATGCTTGACACAATCAACAGTAACTGCCAATATAATGAATTTATTTTACATAATACTGCTTAAAACAAGTAAAGTATGCTCATGGACTAGATTTGGGGTGTGTTTTTTTGCAAAACTGTTGCATAGTATATTTTGCTTTATTTTTTACGGTATGTATGTATTTAGATGTAGTCATATCTTTAAGGTTCTAAAATGACCTTTTTAGTTTTAGCACTATATATTTTTGTAAATAGGTGTACAAAATGTTTTTTTTTAAGTTTTACTTTTTGCAAATAAAATATGATGAAAATGATTCATGCGTCTTGTGAATTACCTTTTGCATAATACATTTTTTACAAATTTATATACATAAAAAATATTTGCAAATCTTTTAGATATTTAACACTTCTCTATTCACCTGGTTATTCATAAAAAATAAACTCAGTTTTGTTTTCACACAAGAAAGCCACATGTTTTTTTTAAAGCTACCAACGTATTTTTTGTGGCAAGACACGCTTGTGATTGTGGCTTTTGTTTTTCAGTGTGCCTTTATAATTACTTTTGAATTGACTGGCTGACTGTTGAGCATTACATTTACCTATCAAAGCAAAATCTGGCTTACAAGCCACTGTTAGTATGGTAGCATGGACATGAAAGAGCAGTTATATTTAATGTGGGTAGCTATTCATACCAACACTAATTTCAGATTTAAGAGTCATATTAACAACATATGATGCAATTATTATGGGTAATGCAGTATTCTTACCTTTGAGGAAAAAAAACAGTAGGTGCACAGTGAGCATCTTAGCAATTCTACAAATAAACTGTAATAAAAATCTCAAAAGTAAAACTGGACACATTGAAATTCATACTATACATTAAGCTAATTTATGATGTTATATGATGTAATATATTTTCACAACATTTCTTTGACCTTTAGTGTGAAATAGGCGGAACCTGAAATAAGGCTGATAAGCATTGTAAACAAAAAGGTCAAAAAAAAAAAACATACACCCTTTTAGATTATTAATTCAGCTGTGCTGAAAGTTAAAAAAGGTCTTTTAATTTATCAAAGCAAAAGACTCTAAATGTCCTGATTGGATGCAGGTGGCAGTTTCTTTGTGCCCACATTAACCAGCATACAGTACAATGGGAAAGTCCAAGGAGAACCAGGATATTTACAGAAACCAACAATGTCTCGTGGAACATTTCTAAATATATTATTATAATAATTGGATATACAGTAAGTACAACATACTAGGAGATGTAGTCACAATACTAAGCTCTGGAACAAGACTTAGACTGTCATTGTAAGGAGATATACCACCAAGGCACAGGCCTACCATGAACTGGAAGCTGCTGGAACAAAGATGGAGTTGTTTGGCCACAATGACCAGAGGTTTTTTTGGTAGATTAAAGGTGACTCGTTCAATCTCAAGAACACTGCACCAATGGTGGTTACATCAGGCTCTGGGGCTGTTTGCTACCAGTGGAACCAGCACATTGCAAGTGGATGGAATAACGAAGAAGGAAAACTACCTCTGAATTTCAGTTATAACCTCAAACCATCAGCTAAATGGTTGAACGTTGGACTCAATTGGATGTTCAAACAGGACACCAACCCCAAACACACAACATAGGTGGTGGTTTGTAAGGAAATTAATTTAAAATGTTCAGGGAATGGATAGTCTTTGAAACAAGAACAATATGTACTACGTCAGCATGTTTGCCTTTGAAATGCATAGACACGCGATACCGTATCAAAGGCTTGTGACTCAACCTTAGTGCTGAAGAGTTTTTCCACATAGCCTAGTTAGTATTGTTTTTTTACAATACATGTATTTTTATCTGCTGCTACACATTCAGAGGCTCACCACAAACCAAAGAGATGTTTTTACGTCTGTTTACCTATCTGTAACCAGTGGTAATGCAACAAAGCTGTTGATGAAGGCTTAATGTGAAACATTTATGTGTGTAAAGTGCCTCAAACCCATGATCCAAATTGTCCTTGCACTGGAATTTTGAAGTGTGAAATCCATGGAAATCTTCATCTTGTGCCTCTTGAGGCTGTCCATTGTAGATTCTGGGTGGTAGATCCTTATTCTTCTGTAGAAGCCATCCTCTTTTCATCTTCAGCTTTTACTGATGATTTATTTATTTATTTTTAATACTGTTAGCCTGTCTGGTTCCAGAATTTGCTGGTATTTAAATTTCTTTCCCAGTAAAGTTTTCCATGTACCACTGGCTGCAACACAAGCCTAAAACATGATCAACACACCCTCATGCTTAACAGTTCCAGAGGTCTTTTCATGAAATTCTGCACCCAGTATTCTAGTTGATATATCGTTGATATATAAAATAGTCTCTAATTTTCTACCTCCATTTGGCAAAAGTAAGCACTAAATGAAAAGCAGAACTAACATGATAATATGACTAATACAATTAAAACGAAATATACTAACAGTAGCATGTATTGGTTAGCTTTTATATTTATGATTTACCTTCTGAAAGGAATTTTTAAATCTTGACACCATTTTAACAGCATAAACAAACATAAACTACTTGTCAGCAAAAAAAAAAAAAAACTAGGACAAAAATGTACATGAGCATCTGATAACAGTTCCTATGCTGTGAACCATTGTCAATGCTGTGCATCTGCTTACCTTTGCTGTTACATGCAGACAAATTTAATGATTTAGGTCTGGGCCTACTGAACCCTACACATTAATGAGCACAATTCCACTTTAATATTTAAACAAAAGCAAGAACTATTATAAGACTTGGACATTATGTCAGGCACCATCAAAGATCTGAAATATAATATACTAAAAACAGCAAAAAGAAAAGCAATATAATTATGATACATAGAGACAGAAGTATTGGGACACCGACACTGGACTAAATATTTCATTAACTGCAGAAAATAAGAATTTGCTAGTAAAAAAAAAAAAGATGTATACATGTGGTGAGAAATCTGATTACTGAGCTTAAAAACTCTTCTCTTTATTGTATATATAATCAATCAGATCTAGGCATTAATCTGATCAAAGAAACACATTCAGTGTTTCTTTTCAAATCAAGGGTATTAAAATAGGTTATCCTGCTTTTGTAACAGTCTCTAATGTCCAGGGAAGGCTTTCTACTAGATTTTGGAGCATTTCTGTGAGGATTTGATTTCATTCAGCAGCAATAGTGAGGTCAGGATGTTGGAAAATAACCACTCCACCTCATCCTGAACTCCACAGCTTATCCAAAAAATAATGGATAGTGCACCATCATTCCGAAGAACACAGTTCCACTGTTCCGCAGCTCAATGTTCGAGGGCCTTATATCCCTTCTATCCCATGTATGGCTTTAGGCATTGTATCAGTATGTTCATTTTTATCTGCATCAGAGTGTCCTATTCTATTGGTAGTACTTCTCTACAGGGACTAGACAAGCTGTGTTTGGATTTGCACAACATTGTCCACAAACATTTGGACATGTGCATAAACATATTATACAATAACATACAATATACTTAAGGAATACTTAAGAACATACAATACTTTTTATTGCATTGTCAATATGTACTGTATGTATATATATATATATATATATATATATATATATATATATATATATATATATATATATATATATACATGTGTATATATACATATGTATATTTGGAGTTTTAACCAGCTTTGTTACACACAAGGAGTGTTTTGCAGGCTATAGTGTGCCAGTTGTTTGTGTTTTTCTTTGTGGGCATTGCCATGTTCTTCTTTTGGATCCCAGACATAAACAGGTCTGATGTTGTTGAGGTTTGAGCCTGTACCTGAAGCTTACAGGTGAGACCGCAGTCAAATTTTCACACTCTGTCTCTACCTCTATCTCTTGTCACGACAGGAAACTGTCAGTCATGTCCCCACAGCTCTGTATGCATGCTGATTCTAGCTTTGGGATCTCTACTCCTTTCTGCTGCATTACTACAAGGGAAGTGGCAGACACGACGTGCACAGATTTAACACAACGTCCGAATGTACTGACAAGAAGGGAATTCTTTCAAAGTCTCTGTCCCCTAGTGAGCCAGTCGTCTGCACTCAGTTGTGAACTTACACAGTCATAGTGAGTCACAGGAAGCATAGGAACAATTATGTATGGCAAGGCATGTCTCCAATAATATAAACAATACAAAAGTGACTGTCAATGTAATTAGACTGCTTGGTCCATGCTTCATCATATTTGGGTATCTGACACACCAATAGCTAAAACTGAAGGTTAAATAGACTAACAAATATGTGCAAACGCACACACACAGTTTGTGTAGAGAAGTACTGCCAACAAAACAGGACTCAGAAGACGATCAAAATGATTCACAACATAACACGATGCCTAATGCCAGGTGTCGGCTAGAGGTTTATAAATCCCCCTAACACTGTGGAGCACTGGAAATATGTTCTCTGGAAAGACAGTGCTATATGTCCAGTACTTTTGGGATGGGTTGGGAAATTGGGGATGAGGTGGGGTGGGGTGACTGTCATCCAACATCCTGACCTTACTAACGGGCTTGCAATGAATGCAATCAAATACTCACAGCAAAACTTCAAAATCTAGTAGAAAGCTTTCCCTGAACAATTGGGACTCCAAAAAGCAGGATATATGAAATGATTACAGAAAAAAACAACAAATAAGCAGGTGTCCCAGTCCATATATTGTCCATACACCCATTTCTCTAGTGAAAGCACTAGTCAAAGCTTGCACAACAGTAAAATGCAATGGCAGCTTTCAAGAGAACATGGTGTTGTTGATACTGAAGAGCAGTGCATCACAAGACTGATAGTTATAAGAATACGGGTTTCTACATGGACTAGGTATCTTTACTACTAGCTTGGGCTGCAATGTGTAGAGCTGTTTAAAGTAATATGCCCTTGGACATGGATGGAGTAGTATTTCTTCCTTATGCTTTGTACTCACAATCAGGAAGTCCTGTTGTCAGCATAAAGGTTCACATTACATTTACATTTATGGCATTTGTCTGACAGTCTTATCCAGAGCGACTTACAAGGTTAATCACATTACAGAGGTAGGCCAGAGTAGTGTTAGGAGTCTTGCCCAAGGACTCTACTGGTGTAACCAAGCATAGTTGCCCAGACTGGAAATCGAACCCCAGACTCCCACATGGTGTGGTGGCTCACTGGTGGTATCTGTGGCACCACACCAACCACCAATCACATACTTGAAGTTTTTACTGTACAGTTGATGCACTTCAAGTCATCATTCCTGGAGACGTCCTTTCTACAAACGTGCTTACACATACTTACTTAAAAATGGAGACTATAGCCCTGAACATTGTGTTAAAGTCAGTGTGACCTGTCATTATGCTTGCCTGAGCTTTTTGTCAGCAACCTCATCTTCACAACAGATACCGGAATTCATTCTATTCAGTTCATTAATACATGAACAATCATATTTTTACTTTCATCATCTAGATCATGTGAAATTGTTCAGGTATATTTCTGCCTGATAATATAAATAGAGTATCTTACACCACAAAATCAGATAAAAGACAGGATACAGGAAGTGTTAGCTTGGTATAGTGCCCTGTATGGTGCCATATAGATGCCATGATTAGATGAGCTATTGTGAGCAATCAGTCAACATTTGAGGAGTAATTAGATCATAATAATCACAATTCCAATAAGTTAATTTATGCCTAAATTAAATGTGAAAAATAACAATGATTGCATTGTTTTGTTGTGCTATGTTTGCATGAGGTGACAGCAAATTTAACATTCACTAGCCAGTCCTTATTGTTTAAATATGGAAATAAAGCTGTAAATATATTTTTGTTTTTCTGATGTCACGAAAGCCAACATAGTGGACATATCCACCTATCTAGTCTACACACTCTACATTTAAATAGTTGGATGAAAAAATAAGTGTACCATTTACAATTACCTTTTACTACTATCAATGTTTAATCAAACTGGAGTCTGGATGTTGAGAGAACAATAATTTCAAAGGTGTATCCAAACCTTTTACGTGAGAATCTAAGGGCAGACATGACCTGAAGGTATGTTGGTCTGATGCAATTTTTTCTGTAGTTTGAGTATCTGTTGTTGTTTCATACTGAAACACAACCAAACTGCATCTGCCCATTCACTGCATTTCTAAGAATTGAGATGCAGGATAATCTTAGGTTCTGACTGCTGTACTGCTGTAACACTCTATAACTGCTAGGTCTGTACTGATGTGAAATGAAGTCACAATGCTGGATCAGAACTGGCTAAAAAGCTCCCTTTTCCAAATGACTGTTCTTTTCCCCAAAAATAGAAAACCAAACTATTAACCCTAACACCCCACAGTTTCACCTCACAACTAACCTACACCTAGGCACTCTTCACCTTCTAACTGACATGATTGGCACTGTCAAGTGATTGAGAGGCCTACAACTGAAATAGGAAAATAAATATGTTCACAACATGTATGAAACTACCCCCCTCCCCCCATCCCTGTAAAACAGTACAACAGTTGTACTGTTTTCAATAAGCCAGAGCACAGAGTGAGATGATGCACGTCTCTGGTTCTGCTCGAGCCACACAAGGCCTTCATGTGGTTCCTTTCAACTGTTCTGCTGCTTCTGCTGCTGCTCCCACACACACAGAAAGCGAAGGGAACCCAGCCGCTAGCAGCAGGTCTGAAACTGCACCATGATTTACCTAGCTGGAGGGGCTGCAGAGCGGGATTTTTGTCTGGGGATGTTTTGAGCTGTGTGTTGTGTTTTGGGTGACATTATTAGTCAAATAGCTCCAGAGCCAAGTTAAAGATGCAACCTCTTTAGACACTAAACATGTCTTGACTAATCTATGAACTGTGAGGTAAAATTGGTGAGCATTTTTCAGTAAAGAATTCAGTGCTTCAATCTTATGTTTAGTGAAACATAAGTTATGCATATTTTAATTCTTTGATTCCCTTGTTTTGTTAATTTTAAAGGGACCAGAACTACCAAGAACCAATAGAAAAATGTAATATGTTTTATTTGTACACTTATCTCACCAATTACCCAATCCTATAAGGACTCTATCCCATAAGCACATGCCACCTCCAATACATGTTAAGACAACCACTGCCTTTTTTCGAACTGCTGCCACCAATCATTGCTAGGCTGCCAACATGCTTAGCATCACTGGCTGTGATGTGGGGAGAGAGTACCATCTTCCCACCCAGAGAGAGCATGGCCAATTTTTCTCTTTCTGATTCTGGCTGATTCTGCCCCGTGTATGCGTGTCCACCATGATCTGCGCTGCAATGCCCCTACCCCAGCACCACAATCGACCTCAGTCTCCACAGCAGGTAGACTGTTCTTTCCTTAGAATGCACTAGTTTTACCAGTCCACTTTATTGTGGTGAAGCCATTAAAGGCTTATAATTCTGCTATGTCTTGTGTGATAAAGTGTAGTATGTTGATCGTTGGGTATCAAGGTCTCTGATATTTGTACTTGGCAGCACTTGCTTATGGAATCTCTGGATTCTGCCTCTAAAATCTACCTCGAGGAATTTTCTGAGTGAACAGCAAAGCACTTTGTCAATTGCTCTGGATTGTGAAAGGCTCTGCCAAATGCTGTAAATGAACAACTAACTGGGTTGGGCACCACCACAACAGAGAGAGTTTATAAAATGTTGGAGAAGTCACAAAGGCCTTTCCATCATAGAGAAGAACCATGAGGTCAGGTAAGAACAACTGAATCAGTCATGTGGCTCTTTAAGAAGCCATTGTTCTCCATACAGCCTTTACTAAAGAACTAATGAAATAGTTTAAATATGTAACAAAAGAACTGAAGGTCCATGTTGATTTCAGGTGGACTTGAATAGATGGTAATGGGGTCACGTGGTCCCACAAAGGCGCTCCAGTGTGTCTGTAACAACACACTGTAATGTTGAGTGCACTCATCCACCACTAGATGGCAGCAGGTGGATTCATGCAGCTCTGGCTTGTGGTTCAGCAGATGAGTGACACAGTAGCGACACCTAGTGGCCAAGAAGCTCTACAGCAGGGTCTCTCTCTCTCTCTCTCTCTCTCTCTCTCTCTCTCTCAAAGAGATTTTAGAAGTAGAGCAGCACCTGTGTCTCAGGACAACCCATTCATTACACCCCTCCCTAGAGGAGCCCTGTGCGCACGTGTCTGCGTGTGTCTGCCTGAATAAACGTGTCTGAGTTTGGGTGTCTGACTTTGAGTGTGCATGGCATTGCAGAGTGCACTTCCTCCTTCCCTCGATCTCTACACGTGGGCGGGGTCTCGGTAAGCTCCGCCCACCGGCGACTGCATAGTTATCTGGCCTGTTTGGCGCCTTAGTTTACACGACAAGCTTTTGCCCCAAATGACATGAACTGCCCCAAAGTGTATTCCGCAGTTCATGTCACGTCTGGAAGGCTGTGAAAGTTCACAGTGTTAGGATGAATCACTTTCTAAGCATGTAATCAGGCAAACTGTAGCACTGAGGCAGATTCACTGATCAAATCAGGGCTTTAAAGCAGCATTGTGGAGCAGCTTGACCTTGAAAACAGCCACTTCAAAAGTCCTGTTCTTCACTGACTGTAATAAAGCAATAAAGCATGTGTGTTGTTGCTCCTGTTGGTTCCAAAGTGGACTCCAAAATGGATCTGGGTTGTGAATTTGTTTCGGATGTGTTCACAGACCCACAAATAGGATCCATCCACCATTAAACAGATTGACCTCACAGTGAATAGTCAATTACCACCATATCTCTCAAAATACCTCAACTTTGACCACATGCTGTGTTACAGCAGGCTTTCTCAACCTGTGGTCCACAGGCCCATTCTCGGGAAGAGTCAGTGGTCCATAGTGGGCCAGAAGTGCTGCTTTATATCATGAAAATTGACATATTTCTATATAAATAAAATTATGTTAAAAAAAAAAACTATAAACATTATATATGTTTACATTTATATGTTTAAGCAATGTATCAACTTCACGACCAGGTTTACCAGGTTTACCTGGCATCAAACTGAGAATGTATTAATTTAACAAACACAGCTCCAATCACAAGGTTGTAAATTACTCACCAGCTTCTTTTACTGGAATTTTCTGTTCCACATTAAGTGGTGCAGAAACTACTGGGACAGAATGTATCTGCAGCACTAATGAAGGTAGAATTTCAGCTTCATATTGCATCATAAACCCACACCAAATCATTTTGTTTATTTCAAAATGATAACATATCTAAATATCTCATCTCATACCCTTGGGCAGGGTACATGAGAATGATCAAATAAGAATTGAAAGAAATTTTGAATGAGTTCTCTTAAATATTGCTAGGGATAATTCTTTCCTCTCATAATATTGATATGGACATCCCTGTCCAGATGCAAATCTATGCCCTTGTAGGCTAGGATGAAAGGCTGCTGGAATGTAGCTCTGAAGGTGCAGGGTTGAAGACCACTGTTCTGAATATACATTGTAGCAATCTGATGAGATATTTCCCATGTCCTTATTTGATTTAATGGATTTTTTGTCAACATTCTGTAAACTTCTCATTTTCACAATAGTGTATATGAAAGAATACATTTGTGGCCAGAGTATAGATATCAGCTGCTATATCCAAGGGTTATTTAAGGTGAAGGATTGAACCCATACCATCTCCCTTTCCCTCATCCCCCCGATCACTCTTTCATTGCTGTTTTCCTTTCTTTAGCTCCCGGGGATGGAGTGATATATTATCCAACAACTTTTTCACCCCTTTTTTCATGAAACCCTCAACCCTCTTTAGTGGAATGCTCAGCCATCTGTGGGACACTCATCCCAAACCGCAGTTCTGTTCTTATCCTCCTCATCTCTTCATCCTCTCCATTTATAGAATCTCTCTCCATCCACCTCCCTGCACGTCTCCGGACACATTCCCATTTCATCTCAGTCATTCCGCCGCCTGTGTGTGTGTTACCTGCACTGTGATAAGTGTGTGACGGGCCGTGGGTGTCATTTGTCACTGTCACACATACTCAGTCACACACACACACACACACACACACACACACACACACACACACACACACACACACACACACACTACACACTACACACAAGTAGAAGAAGACTGATACAAAGTGAGGAAGATCCTACTAAAGTGACGGAGGGCTGCCACATTGCAAACAACATTGGACTAGAAGTCACAAACACTATGGCTGCAAATACTCTGTGTGCTTGTCTGTAATTCAACCTGTTCTACACAAAGCAATGAGGTAAAAGTTTAAACATTTATTTAACTAACATAACTTTTTAGGAATTGTTAAAGGGCAATGCCAGTGGCATTACTGAAAAGTCTAGTAGCTGGGTGTGTTCATTTAATAGTGTATAACTATCAAAAATGTCTGCTTACCAGAGTCACAGAACATTCTCAGGGTAGTGTTAGATTTAATTTCACTTGATGTGATGCCATATACCTCAAATGTCTGATCTTAGATTAGGGTGGTGCAATCTTCAAATAGTACGTGCCTCTCGTGTGAAAACATCCAACATTAGGCTAATTCACCCTACTATCCAAAAACAATGAACTTCTTATTCTTTTGAGCTTTTATATGTAGTACTGATTTCATAGTAATGGTATATCTTCAACAATAAGTATGTTTGGGGATCTGATTTGTGTTACAGCCTCTGCATGTACAGTCACATACAAAAATACACACCTCCCTTTTGAAATTATATGTTTAAATGAATTTCCATGTCAGAATAAATGTCACATCAAATACTTGACAGGAACCAAACCCCTGCTGTCCAATAAAAACATGTATCTCCATTTTTGTCCAGTTTTTGTTTTCTTCATGGTTTGAACCCTGCCGCTGTGTACACTGAGCAAATATTTCTGAATGAACAGACCAATATAAATGCTGTGAAATTACTCTGAATTACTCTTGTTTTACATTAATTTCCATTCAAAGTTAACAGCATTTTTGCCTTCTCCTGTAAATTTGACATTTTGGAGATGTTTTTTCTTCGGACAGTAACAAAACCTGCAATTTTTATATTTTTATTATAGAGAAAAGATTCTATTTATTTGTTACATTAAAACAAATGGCAAACAATCCAGTTATAAATGTCAAATTACCCAAGTTAGCAATTCTATATACTAATTCATCTAAAAAAAAAAATAGAATATCATTAAAAAGCCTATTTTTGATTACATTTGTAATCACTGATATATTTTATATTCATTACATATAAAGTTACATTTTAAAGCCTTTTTTAAATTACTATTGATCAGCCCGGCATATAGCTCATGAAAGCAAGAAAGACAAATTTGAATAGATCAGTATCAACTTTAAAACAAAAATATATATAATAAATGATAATAATAAATAATGAAAATAAATGATCAAACCCCTTTTTAACAGTAGTACTTTTTTAGATGCTCTAGTATAAATTAATACATACTTAAATGCATTATCAAAAACACTGCCTGTATCATCCAGTACTGGGGTTGTAATAGTACACAAATTCATATCAAATCATCACAGAGCACAGAAAATACACTGTATGTGAATAAGTTAATGTTTACACATTGCTGCTTAATTAACACACTGCAGGCTGTATTACCCACCTAAGGCGGACTATAGGACACTAGATTGGACCTGCACACCATCTGTTCAAATTAAAACCTAGGTTAGTAATGTCTTCCTCTCTGTATTTTATGTATTTCTAATTACTTTGTAGTCTGTCTCTTGGTAACATGTAGTGTTTTTACTCAAAAGCCATCAGAGGCATTATTCTTCTGTGCTGTACACTTTTGAATAACTGGGAATAATATAAAGTTCCTGTTGACATACAGTATGGTTCCACTGATTTCAGCTTTTTGTGACATTGAAATGTAATATTCTACCTAAGACCAGCATAAATATTCCATTGTTCCTGCAGAACCTCTCTTGAACCCATTTAGCAGTTGAACCATAGAGCTGTGTCTTAATTTTTCTTACAAAGAGTCATTTATAATGCCGACTTCTATACAGACCCAACTGAGCCATACATCTTACACACAGTCTAGAAGGTGAACATAATGGAGGACAGAACACAAGCGAATCATAGTCTGACCAACAAAGAAAAAACGAGAAAAAACACCCCAACAAAGTTTCAGCAGCCCAGGAGGTGTGGTGACTCTCCAGTCATTAAAGTCTTACAAACATTCGCAGCACAAATGTCTGAAGCAGAGTCTCCTGAAGCAGTGCCCAGGAGGTTACCATACCATAACTGTACGATGCAAAACTGGGACAGTGTCTAAAGCTTCCTTCTGTCCCAAGGTAAAGATACTCCCTTGAGAGCAAAGATGCAGAGGAAGAAAGTGAACCTGTAAGTCTGCAGACTAAGAATTGCCATAACATTACTCATAAGATTAATAGGAACTACAGTAACTACTCTCACCACTATTAACACTGCTACTATTACTGTGTTAATTCTATTACTTCTGCTACTGTTTCTACTACTACTACTAATATCACCACTACTATTACTACTATCTCTAGACTACTACTACTACTACTACTGCGGCTACTATTAGTCTCACTACTATTAGCACTGCTACTATTACTTCTACCAGTGTTATTACTATTACTTTATATAAATAGCTGATTTTTTTAATGTCATGTTATCAATACTGAACATTACAGAATATACAAATACATACTGATATTCTACAGTATCATATTGATGTTTGTGTTGTATGTTTCATTATGTGTGCTACTATTGAAATATACTTTAGGTAAGATATAAGGATAGGTGTAAAAGACAAACAGGTTTTATGCCTCTTTTTTTCTGTCTACTTGGTCTCCTCATTCTTGCCCTGCATCTGTTCTTCATTGCTGTTGTCTTCCTCATTAGGAACAGAACCTATACTACAGTCACATGAGGTGGTGACCTTTGACCTAGACTTAACGCCCTTTTCTAGGCACATGTGTGACCCAGGGTCCAGCAGTGAGCAGTGATCACTCACACAGGAAGTGCTTATTTCCAAGTTAGTATTATGCTTATGTTTAATACAAAGAAGAAGATAGTACCATAAATGTTATTGAAAGGAACTGTTTTAACTTTAGTGTGATTGATGAAAAAAAGGAAATGAATGCCAGATCAATATAAAATGTCAAACTATCAAATGAAATTGGGAATGTTGAGTTTGATGCATTTGTTTAAAAATGAGCCAAGACCTACAGACCCTATGACTTGTGCTAAAATATCAAAGGGTTGTTGTTGTTGGTAAATAGAGCCAAGATCTACAGACCCTATGACTTGTGCTAAAATATCAAAGGGTTGTTATTGTTGGTAAATAGATGCAAAATAGACTAAAGAGGATTTATTTATTCTGCTATTGTAACAAATCTTCAGTCTACAAAATGGTAACTTTACAGGAGAAGTACAAGCACTCTTAAAAGTGGCATTGGCATAAAGCAGGCATATAAATTGGAAATTAATATGTAATATGTGCAGTGTAAATCCCTCAGCCTCTCTTAAATCCATATTTTGTGAAATTTTATGTTTATTTTAAACAGTGTTCATTCACTACAATATACAGCGATAATAGTGTAAATACAACTATCGTGTGTGGAGGTTGTTTGAAACTTGAAATTTGATAATCTTGGACCAGCTACTACCTCAGTACTGCTCTACAGTAGATGTGTGTTATATAAGACATAGAGATGCTTTTTTTTATTTTGTGTCCCTTTATCTTCAACTAATACAACTGAATATAACACTCTCTCTGGGGGGAGGAGTGGTAACAGGAGGATAAAGGATGGGAATGAGTAGTAACTGAACCAAACAGTTAACAGTAACCTGCAACCACCACAACACAACTGGACTCTCTGTGCAATAAACAGTTTCCAAAGTGCAATAATAATGTGCAAGCCCCCCCATAGGACCCTTTTTCTCATGCACTATTATCTATATTGTATATTGTAATATAGACTCTATATTATATATTCCATATATTTATATAGCGCATCTTATTAAATTATTTTTTATCTGTCTTTCTACTTTCTGTACTGTACTGTACTGATGCTACTACTGGAACCTTAATTTCCCTGAAGGAACCCTCCCAAGGGATCAATAAAGTTCTATTCTATCTTTTGTTCTATCTTTTATTCCATTAATTGTTTTTGGATCACAGTTGTGGTCTATTATTCAGCTGTTCACATAATATGAAAGGCAGCTTGTGTTTTCTTATTGTGTAAAAATTCCCCCAACAGTGGTGATGGTGAAGATTGTTCTTGGTTGATGTTGTTCTTTGGTTTTGAGAGGTTCTGCTTTGACGACTAAGAGTTATAATGCAGGATCATATTTCTGTTCTTCAAAAACTGTGTTCATTAGGATGCAAAAAGCAAAAACTTATATGGGCTCATATGAGTCACAAATACATGGCTTGACCTCTGTGACCACACTCTCGCCCTTTTTCCAGACTACCTTCATATTACTGTTTCCTATTAGGCTTCCTGTTTGGGGAGCATTTTTAGACAATTTCAAGCCCTTGGCTGCCTTACTTTAGGGTCGAAAAAACAAAAGGCCTCATGTTTTGCTTCAGAAGTGCGCTAGCTCTTATGTGGACTACTGAAAAGACAGCAGCAGTTTGATGAAATATTGATAGCTATTCTTAGCAGGTCCTGAGGGATGTCAGTTTGCCTTTCAGCATGAGGAGAATGTTTGTTGGACCCCGAGACTGAACACCTTCATAAGATGCATCACAACACAACAGCATCTCAACTGAGATCCCTTATTGGACCTAATGACTCAGCTAGTCCACCACTGTTTGAGTGGGAATATGGGTGTTTGGATCAAAAGAAGGCCATACTTCCAGTAACCAGAAGAAACCAGTAGAAACAATAGGAATCGTGAACAAGAACAGTGAACAGAGAAATGTTGCAAAAAGAAAGGTCATTGTCTTCTGTTCTCTCTACTACAGTCTCTAGCCAACGCTTTAAATCTCTGATTGCAAGAACTTAATTATTCAAAGAATATATGTAATGCAATGCAAACTGGGTTATTTCAAAGTTATAGGAGTGCAGAAGGAGGTAAAATAAGTAATCTTTTAAAACTGTTGACCTTCAGAGTTCTGGATTAATGGCAACTGATTTTTGTGATGTAATTCTGGGTCATCCACAGAAGGTCAATATCCAAACAATCATAACACTTACACAGTGGCCAGCAGGAAAATCATTTTGTTACCAGCAAACATGCCATACAAGAAAGATATTCAAAGTCTGGTGACTGATTGGCAGAGTGTGTGAATTCTCAATAAAAATGAACAAACCAGGGAACTTCTCAGAAGCTAAGCCAGTGTTAATTCGTTTGGGTTCGTTGGTGGACTGGTGGTACAATCTCTTTGGCTTGCCAGCTCTCAATAAATAAAATTATGTGTTTCTTTGATTTGACAGTGGGTGAATGAGCAGATGAAGACTGTTTATACTGCTGTTCTCTTTATATCAGTGCCATCTTCTGGACACTTTTGACATATCATTGCAAAGTATCGCCTCTGCTATTTTTCTGTTTGTATTGTTTGTTTGTTTATTTCTATTTTTCTGGCATACCTGCTTAGCTTGCAAGTTTTAATTTAATGTTTTTGTAACGTTTCTCTCTGATCTTCACTGTATTTTATATTTTACTACTAGCATCTGATCTATAATGTTACAGAATTTTTTACCTCTCCAGAAGATGGCAGTGTAATTTTTATGAGCTGCAAATGTGCATCTCTTGCATATTGTTTTCAATGTAAAAAAAATTCTGGATGACTGCCTTTTTTATGTAGACTTTTATTATTTAAAATGTCCTTTCTGGCCCACTATGGACGACTGCCTCTCCCTGAGGATGGGCACTGAAAGTGCTTCACGGCCCACTGGTGGTCCCCAGCCCACAGGTTGAGAAACCCTGCTATTTGTCTATTTACCAAAATTAAACAGGTGGCAGTCTAAGTTCCAGTGTCTGTCAGTAACATTAGATTATTATCTCCAGTAGAAAAGCACACATCAGATTAAACATATCTTGGCTGTTTGACTGTATCTTGTATAAATGACAAAATAAATTCTCTTGATTTTCCATGTCAAGTTTTCTGTATGGGAATGGGTGTATGGGAGTGTATCAAAGTTCAAACCATTGGACTAACCTGCACCTCATTCACCTGTACACTGGGAATCACTCTCTCAGACAACTGTATGCACATGCCTCATCTCTTACGAGAATTAAATGAGGACTCTTTGACCCAATATTCAAATAGTTACTTTGCTTCCTATCAGTGTGAGGCGTGAAACAAGATTTCCAATGGTGGCTGGAAAACTTTGATTTGAGTTGGGAGAAAGTGACCCACATTCTTACCGCCACAATGGAAAAAGTCCAAGCATGAAATACACATATAAAAAAGGGAAAAAAAAATCTGAATTTTGATAACAGCCTAGAGTGCTTTTTTGTCTTCAGGACAGAGTGGGCAATGCAACGTAATCAGGGAGGGGTAGAAAATAGAAGAGTGGATAAAGAACACAGGGATTAAATTGTGCACGCCTGCACACATTTCATTTATACACAGATAGATGGTGGGTAGAGCATAATGACTTTTGCAGAGCTTGCTAACAACTTAGAATGGAAAAGAGAGAGAGAGAGAGAGAGAGAGAGAGAGAGAGAGAGAGAGAGAGAGGGAGAGAAAGAGAGAGAGAGAGAGAGAAGAGAGAAACAAGACAAGATAGACAAAATTGGATGAAGAGAGAATAACTGTGAAAAGAAAAGAATGACTGAAAAAAAAAAAAAAAACAGAATAAAAGAAGAAGGAGCCAGAGTGCAGAGATATAGCGGTGAAAAGGTCTCATGCTTTAGGTGGATTTCTATTTCCAGTGTCTATTAGATAATCATATTCATACCACACAGGGTTAGCAACCCTCCCTTCATTACTCCCCCTGTCTAATCCCCCTCACAATAAGAGTTTTGCCTCTGCTGCATTGTTTCATTATACTCCTCCTCATTTCCCTGATGCTATGGAGTATTCTGCGGACCACATCATACAGAAAATTGCTTAAATAGCTAGGAGGGTCTGCTTTCAGAAGCCTAGTATTCTCGACAGCTTCAAAATAACCCCACAAAATATCCTTTTCCCCATTTTGGAGGCAGGAGAGGGAAGGCAGTACCAGACCCACACTTCTAATGGCACACCAGAGACACTCCAGATATACCTCCAACAGTAGAGGACAGAGAGAGAGAGAGAGAGAGAGAGAGAGAGAGAGAGAGAGAGAGAGAGAGAGAGAGGAGAGACAGCTCTATATACAAGATTCAAGACACGACAAAAAATGGGAGAGGAAAAAGAAAGAAAAGAAAGAAAAGAAAGAAAGAAAAGAAAGAAAGAAAGAAAGAAAGAAAGAAAAGACAGAAGCAGTTGCAGAGAACTGTAACCCAGAGAGATGAGAGATAATGACAAAAAAACAAAAAAGGACTCAAAAAAATGAGAGAGCAAGAGAAAGAAAGAAAGTGTGTATAGAGCATTTGTGTGCTGAGTACCCCTGTATACAGATGTTGTGCAGGTTTTTCTCTAGCTTCAGAAGTGCAGGCCTTTCTTCACTTGGGGCTCCAGCGTGTTTTAGCAGGATTAGGCAGTACACCTCTTTAGGCCTGGTTTACAGGGCTCAAGATCAAACACTTGAAGAGGTAACCCCGTGTGTTTACTAGCCTATAATCCTCTCCCCAACCCACGTAAAGAAAGTAAACACATCCGCTTCTGGCTGCAGCACTAGCTTTTATCCCTAATGACAGGAACTCCAGGTCAAGACTAAGCACGTTTTTTGTTTTATGTATTTGGGATTGTGACTGGTGATGTTGATATCATATCAAGAAAACATCAGGAGATTTTATTCATTTGTTTCAATGTCAGGTATTAAAACAGTATACTTTTTTAATAGCTTTTGAGATACTTTGTCCATTGCGCAGAATATCGCATATCTTCCTGATATGAAGTTATTGAGATGGTTTGTTGTGAATGGCTTATTCTAGGTAAACTAGGCTACATAGGTGAATGAATAATGGAACTTTTACTGTGTCCAAAAGCTCTTCACAGAATCACAAATGATTACATTGTTTTTACTCATAGTTTTGACACAATACTCGGTCTGAAATCAAATTTTAAAAACTCATATATATATATATATATATAGTTAATATATATATATATATATATATATATATATATATATATATGCTGTTTTCCACTGCTTCATCAATGTTGTATATTATGCCTGGGGGCTCAAAACATTAGTTGTGTTGAATGAATGGGGCTAATTAATTTTCTGTATTGGAGAAATTATTGGAAACACTGCAAACCCACTGACATACAATAGATAAAACATTTTTCACAGATTCTTTCATTTTCAATAGATTCTACATTCTTAAAAATAATGGATCATAAATGGTTCCTGGCTTCTCTTAAAAGGGTGCCCTGGAACTTAAAGTAATTGGTATCAAACCTTTTCATTATGTAGTGGTTGTTGATTTGTTTATGCTAACATGTCTCAATTACAAAAATATTTCCTCACAGAACCATCAATTGAACATTTTTTGAAGCAATCAAAAAGGTTGATCCACTTCATGAAATTGTTTTCCAGTATTATTTGAAAGTTTGGAAGATGCTTGTACGCCTAAAATTGCACAATTTGAATGTTAACCTTTGTATCTTGTCAGCTGCCCTTGTGGCCTAGTGCTGAACAAACTGGGAGAACTCAAATGATGTGAAGTAAATATTTGATTAAATCAAGTACATCTGTTTTAGTGTGTGTGTGTGTGTGTGTGGGTGTGGGTGCATGCGTGCGTGCATGTGTGTGTATGAGAGAGATCAAGCTAAAGGGGAAAATGAAAAGAGAAAGTAAGAGAAAGAGAAAGAGTGAGAATGTAAACGCATGTCAGTGTGAGCGCCAGGCCCAGAGCGGCAGGGGAGTTCTTGACTGGGTGGATCAGCTCTTGAGGGGCCAAGAGAGACCCTGCATCCCTTCTTTCTCCTCCAGAACCGGCCGGCACCATGGCCGCTTGATGTGTGCTTTGCCCGGAGGTCACTTTTGAAGATGTCTTGGGAGACCACGAAGGCTTGCCTCCAGGCAAAAAATCTCAGTCCCTGGATTCCGGCCTTGATGGAATACTTTGGGAGCCACTAATTTCTAGCACTCTTCAATTTACCTCACACCCCCTCAATCTTCCTCTCCTCTGCTCCATGGACCCTCTCTATCTCTCTCAGAGATAATACGAAAGAAAAAAAGCTCTAAAACTAATTAGATCTCTTTATCAACCTCTCTGTTTGCCAGATACATTTAGAACCACACAGATCTCCTATTGATATGAATTGTAAAGGGGGATTTTTGAAGATAGAACAAAATTGCAAAAATGTAACCAAATTTGTGTTTAGTAATGTTACCTGCTACATGACGTACAGTTTTCAACACATAAATGAACACATAAGAAGGTAGCTTTTTCTGTTTGACTTATATAAATGTTAGGTGTTGTGTGTAATGGATTGTCTAACACAGTGTCTTTTGCTTTGCTTGTTTTTTCTTCCCTGCAGTAATTCCACAGCTGCTTCATTGTTGTACTGCTTGTTTTGTACTGAAGAAGCCTCTTTCAGCTTCATTTGGTATGTATTTTGGCCTGAGTTGATGTACTCGTACCTTATACTGAATCTGTCAATTTGCACAATAAAAGCTGTTGTTTTGGGTCATATGTACCAATGTTACCAAGTCTGGGCAATGCGAGCAGTTTATCATGTATACACAACAAAAACATGAGATTCTTAACAGTCAATCAGGAGGTTTATAAATGAGTTCAATATATATTATAAGCTGTTGAGCCAAGCAAGCATTCCAGTTTTCCCACAATTTGGGACAAATGTTTGTTAAAAAAGATTTTTCAGGCTTAAGATAATCTGGCTCAATTAACAGAAATGTGCCTTTGATGTCTATAAATTAATATAAAAAGAAAATCTTCAACACAGAGCTGATAACAGAGCATTATTTACAAATAGATGTCCAAATGTAGCCTTGAAAAGCATCATTAATGTTTCTATGAAGTCAATCCTGCTGTGCATGTGTTACCAAAGAGATAAATTATATTATCAGAGTAATTTGAAATGTGACAGGGTATTTAACTATGTTTACATCACTTTTATTTAAATATTTATATTATGTTATTTAAAACCAGCAGCTGGTCTAATGGATTAATGGTCTGAAACGACCTGTGTAAAATCACATACTATATTGGAAGTTGAGAATGCTTTGGCCCTCTACTATAAAGTTATCATTTCAGACACGGGGACTAAAAATGACTTCATAAGGCTTTTTAACAAGAGTGACAATTTAGACATTCTCCATCAGTGTCATTGTGTGAACAAAAGTGCAGCTTATCATTCATTTAGACTGAAAACACACACCACCAACACGCTGATCAGCAACACTTTATAAAGTCATATTGAGATTTGAGGCTGGTTAAACAAAGTGTTAAGAAGGAAATCAATTGAACCTTGTTGACCATAAGACTGTGCTGTGTTTTTCCCCCCAACAGAGATGTCAATGGCACCCTTAGTCTGGATAATCAGATAAAGGAGAAGAAGTCCTACTGGACTTGACTCCTCATCCACACGGGTGGTCAAATACACCTTAGAAGATTAGAGGGTGATTTTCTGCTCTGAAAACTCTAATTTCACTTTATTGATTGATTGTGCCCCCAGAAGGTATTTCTAAATGGCCTAATTTTTACCTGTATATTGATGATGGTATTGATTATGCCCAGTCTTTCAATAGGCCCAGCTCTTTATTAGGTATCCTCTGTGGGCAGCTTTCTCAGTCTTAACATTCAGTCGCCAGTATAATAAGATGCCAGAATGGTATGATTTCAGTTTCAATGTTACCTTTTCGTATTTTTTTTTTAAATGTGAATCCCTCAATTTGCACTAGTGATGTTATATTACATCATTGTTTTTCTTTGAATATAGGTCCCAATTCTCAACTGTAACCAAGGATCAGCTAATTGATGGCGGATTTCTCATTGACTACATTTTTTGTTAACACAGACCACTGGTTATATGAGTCACAAAAGTTCATAATTTGTACCATCTGTGTTCTGTAAAGCTCTGCAATTTACATAATGTTAAACTTCATTTATAAAGCTGGTGAGTGATGACTATATATCAGCTGCAAGACTATTTAGCTTTTTCAAATTAAGAAAAATCTTCTTATTCAAGTATTTTTTTATCAGTAAAACACTAATATTAGAATGAATGCAAACAACATACAAAATGTAGAAATTTGTGTTTTTGTCACCGGGATCAATAAAACATTTCCTGGCAGTTTAATATTATTTATAGTTGTAACCCAACACCTGGTTAAATAACTCAGAGTTCAATGATATTAAATTGGGTGAACAGCAGATGTAATTGAACACATGCATGCACTGACTAGGAATGCAGGAAAAATATGGAACTAAGGTTTGTTCTTCAAACTCTCACATGATATCAACCCACTCCTTGAAAATGAGAAATTTGTCTTTTGTCTACACCACACATGATGTGATGGCATAAGTAGACAGGGTTGTTGAAGTGCACATTTTATAAATAGACGTGTCACCTGATGTTAACAACACCTCACTAAATGCATGAAGACATGCTATTTTTTAAGCTTTGATTTGGGGCCTAATTCTTGTATTTTCTGTCAGCAAAAACAATTTTACATAGGTTTTGTTTTCTTGCTGGACAGTATGCTTTCTAATTATAGACAGGTGGGAAAGGTTGAGAACCCTGCTCTATAGTACACTGTCCTACAGCCTAAAGAACCCTTTCATTATGCAAAGAACCCTTTAATCGTACACTGTTCATGGGTCTTTACTGACTAAGCCTTATTTTTGACAGACAGACAGATAGATAGATAGATAGATAGACAGATAGATAGATAGATAGATAGATAGATAGATAGATAGATAGACTTAATGTATTAATGTAGGCCATGCTTACAGTGTCACAAACTGAAGGGGGGTAAAGAGTCTGTGCAGAAGCTGTCGGGCTGCTTCCATTGCGTTTCAAAGTGACCGAAACCACTCGCTTATTGTCGGGAAATGAGTGTCGTTGCAAAACATCACTAAACGTGGACTTTTTTTTCGTTAGAAACCCGTAGTTTTCTCGTCTTTTTCTGAAGCCTCGGTCTGCCGCCGCGCTCCGGCTCGGCACCAGCACACACAGCTGAAGTGAGAGGAGAGGAGGAGGGGAGGGAGAAAGAGAGAGAGAGGGGAGGAGGGAGGAAAAGGGGTTAGAAAGAAGAAGAGGGAGGTAGTGTGCGTGTGTGTGTATGTGTGTGTGTGTGTGTGTGTGTGAAAGCTCCGACAGGAGGTGAGTCATTAGAGAAGGAAAGGGCAGCTGAGCACACCGCCAAAGCCCCCTCTCTCCTCGCGCGCTGGAGCGCACGCTTTGTTGTTTTTAGCAAAGGCTTCAGGAATCCGTGTGTTCCTACTTTCTGGCTTCGTGCTCCTGACTCTGTCAGGCATGTAGACAAACTTCCAGCCCTGCCTGAGCTCGGAGAGGACAGAGAAGTGTAGCTAGAGAGAGAGAGAGAGAGAGAGAGAGAGAGAGAGAGAGAGAGAGAGAGAGAACTGAAACTTAAGACTCGCTGAGAAAACTTCTGAACATCTGCAGCCAGAAGAGAAGAGAGGAGTCCCAGAGAGGAGGGGAGGACTGGAAAGTTTTCCTGCTTGTTTTTCTGGAGGGAAACCACATTTCCGAACCGTAAGTGCTGTAAAATCCAGACTTTCAGCCTCGGCTGCTTGTGCATGAACGTTTTCTTCTTTCCTTTGGAGGAGAGAAAGAGAGGAGCAGTAGTCAGTGAGGTGTCAGGGGGATCACGTTTCAGCTGGCCTGCAAGTATGAGTAAACAAAGTAGCCAGAGAAGACCTAAGCCTGGCCCACGGAGAGAGAGAGAGTGTGTGTGTGTGTGGGAGTGTGTGTGTGTGTGTGTGTTACAAAGTTTGATACATTGCGTGCTGCTCAGACCTTCTGCAGACTTCTCTAAAGCTAGCCCACCCCCGAAGAACTCTGAACTTTACTCTTCTCTCCTGAACCAAACTTCTCCAAGGTCTTCGGGTCACTGCGGAGGAGGTGTGTGACTTTTAGCTTCTCGGAAAAGTGAAGGCAGTAGAGGGTGGGCTCGGGGGCCGCTGGACTTGGCCTCTGGAGTCATGCTCCGATGTTTGAGACGTGTCTGCACTCTTCTCCGTGGAGAGCTTCGGGGAGAAAGTGGACGCAGTTGTTTACACCGGCCTCGGGTTTCAGTGCCAACATTACCTGAGCCCACCTGAGGAGGAGAAGAGCACACCGATCAGGTGTGTTTTATGCACACGTGCAGAGGGGAGTGAGTTCTGCTGTGTTCATGTGCAGCTGGAATGTGAACTTCACTGAAAGCAGCTGGAGAAGATGTGTCTGATCTGTACTCTGAGTATGAATCCGCCGTGTGGATGGGTGCATTATGAGCCTTTCCCTGTTTATTATGTGGACGGGAGGGGGAGGGAGAGAGGAGAGAACGAGGGAGAGAGAGAGAGGGTGGGCTCGCGCTCCGCCAGCTGTTGGCCGCTCGAGCGCGCGGGAACCGGAGGAGCTGTCGCGCCCTGCTGAGACTCTACAGTACCTCCCCGAAGAGTTCATCTCTCTCTCTCTCTCTGTTTATATTAATTTAAAGAAATGAATAACTGACTTTTTACACTCTTTCTGAAAAGATTTAATATTTGTAATATTTTTTTTAGCTTAAAAACTTTCTATAAATAAGATATTTACCCTCCAGGTCGCGGAGGAGATGCATATATATATATATATATATATATATATATATATATATATATATATATATATGTTTATATATATTTATATATAATAATAAACAAAACCATCATCCTGCTTCCCCTCCTCCTGCTTTCTCCATAAACAGTTATTTTTTCAGTGCTGTGCATTTTTCAGGAATCTCACATTAAAATATAAACTGCTGTGTGATTTGTTTTCGGGGACTGGATGGGATTTGGCCCTTGCTGCGTTTATTTACAGTTTGATTCTGTTGGATTTGGTCGCTTGCTTGAAGCTTTCACCGCCTATGCCAAATTAGAGGCATTTGGAGCGGGTTTTCTGTGTAACTGTTGGTCGCATCCCTGACTGAGTTAAAATCAGCACTGATTCATTTACTTCTGCTTAACAAAAGGGCTCAAATCTCCACTTTCATGCAAGGCTATTAATCAGCTGTTTTTTCAGGAACACCAACTTTCAAGACATTTTGTCTTTAATATGTAATTTTGTTCCTGTAGTTTTATTTATTTTTTTACAGTAATGTTATTTAGAAAATATTTATACATATACATACACATATATGTAGCAATTTCCATCGTTGTAAAAGCAGATGCAGCGTAAAGGTAAAGGTAGGTAAAAGTGTAAAAGGTAGTGTGTAACTGTTCTGTTACAATTTCATGTAAAATATATCATATTTTATTTTAAAATGTAGTCCAAAATAAAAATGTTAATTAAAAAATTATATATATATATATATATATATATATATATATATATATATATATATATATATATATATATATATATATATATATATATATATATAATTATCTGAAGAAATAATACTTACAATTATGTAATTAGCATTCTATTAACTAGGTCTTAGAGATTTCATTTTGGAGAGGAAAATCAAATTTTTCCCAGTACACACACTGAATGATTCCACATTTAAATCCAGGTGTAAACCTGTCTTAATGAACACACACAGATTTCCTTTTCTTATTTAACAATCTCTGTTGAACTGTGCTTCACTGAATTATCCCGTTTTATTTCTGCTCTTATGACACAACACACACTTTCACTCAGTTAATATGAACACACTGAAATGACACATGATTAACTCCAACCTGCTGTGGCTCAAGGCCCAGTGTTTGAGAGTGATGCCCCTGCCTTCACTTCTGGGGTCCTTTAGTATGCTAAAGCAGTGCTACCTGTAATTAGGTGTTTGTGTAAAGAAGTAAAGAGTGTGTGCGTGAATGAGGTGACTAACAGCGAGGCATTGTGATGCTAATGTGTGTTTAAATAGCACCCCTCATCCTGTCCAAACCAATAAGATGACAAATGGAGGGGAAGATTTTCCCCCATCTTTAACGTGTATGGGATTGATGCTAGATGGAGATTACGGAAGTGCTCTGGGGTGGGTTTGGGGGATTTTTTCTCTGTGCTGCGGTTTGTGGTGGTGAAATGTGTTTTCAGTTTGACGTTTGGCAGCCAGGCAGAGCTGATTACTTTCTGTTGCTGAGGCATACGGGGAGTGATTTGTTATGATGGATCTGTAGCAGGGGCTGAAGGTGAATACAGGGCTTTTGTGCATGAGGTTCTTTCTTCAGAAGTTCCACTTTCCCCTCTTCACCTTCTTGCCATGTTGTCAGGTTTTTCCGATTTGGATATTTTCCCAGGATGATCAGGGGAGGAAATGAAGAGGAAAACTGAGATCTCTTTACACTTCCAACTTGACAATTATTGAATATTTTCACTCCTGCTTAAGTTTTGGACCTATAGTTTCAGCAATTGCTTGAATGAAACAATCCACAGAGCTTGAGTTGGATGATGTGGTGGCCTCTAGCTTTGACAATCCAGGAATTCCCACTGAAATTTTTCACTTTGATGGTGCCCAACTTTGATATGTTTGACGTCAAATGAAATGGACAAAGTAAGGTAGAGAAAAAAGAGAGAGTGAGACTAGCTAAGGAGAAAAAAAGACATGAAGGAACAGAGAATGGAGGGAGAGAGAGATAGAGAGGTTATTGAGCTTTGCTACGGGTTAGGGTGTGTATTGTGTTGATGCGAAGTCGGGCCGTTATGGAAAAGTAGAGACATGTCAAAAGTGTCTGTCCCAGATGAAGTCTCAGTGGAGTGCGGTAAGAAGGGGGTCTGTTGGTGCAGTGTTTTTTGGAGGGGAGAACTTCACTCTCTTTTTGTCTCTCTCTTTTTTGTCTCTCTCTCTTTTTTTTTTGTCTGTCTCTCTCTCTCTCTCTCTCTCTCTCTCTCGCTCTCTCTCCCCTTTCTGACTAATCCCCAGGCCCAGTCACCCCTTCAGGCATGTTTTCTGATCTGCCTCTCCGCCAAGACAACCCCCTTTCTGTCTCTCTCCTCCATTTCCTTTCTTTCTCTTTTTTCCTTTCAGTTCCAATTCCATCTTTTTATTCTCTCATATTTATGCACCTCTTCTTTCTCTCTGATGCCTCTCTCTCTCTCTTTCTCTCTCTCGCTAATATGTTTGGTGTTGCTGCTCCCAGGATTCGACAGTAAGGCCTCTGGTTCACCTGTTGGGGTCTCTGCTGCTTAAAGTTGTCCCTTGTGGGGTTCTTGCAGTATCAGGACACAGCTAGCTTTAGATGAGTATTGCTCCAGTCCCCTCACTCATTCACATGCTTAGTCATGCACTCACTTTGAGGGAACCTTTTGAGGGTGCACTTGGAAGTGTGTACTTTGAAGTGAGCATGTTCAGTGGTGTTTCTTTTTTGCAAGGGTTTAACATTTTGGATGAAAAGGATTGGGTCCACTGCTCATGCCCTCATTCCCACTCACACACCTTTAGGCTGAAAGATTTGCACTGTGTATTGTTTTAATTCATTCTTATAAAATTACTCTGTATGATAGTGTCAGGCTTCTACCAAGCATTGCTACAAACGTCTCTTGTCTCTGCATGTTGTTTTAGCCATTAGGGTGCTTCTGATTGGATACATTCATGCACAGGCATTTCATGCTGTTGAGTAGAGATGTAAGAAAATATACATTGAAATACTATTTTGTAATAGTATTTCATACTACATCTTTTTTTCTTAAAATCTGATTTAAAAAATGTCAAAAAGTGGCATATATCACCAGTTACTTGCCAATACACAGACCCAATATTTTTCCCCAAAAAGGTTTTAAATGTTTTAAAATAGTGTTTTTTAAATGATCTTAAAGATGTTACCACTATTGTGATTTTTCTACCGTACTGTGATTTTGATATGAAAATGACGAAACAATCAGCACTCACACTTCTGCATACACACTCAAACTTTTCATACATGCATTACCCTGCAGGCAAGTGCAGGCAATGCAAGGCCTTATCCCAAACTTTGCAAGTGATGGGTTTGTTTTTACTGGCGAGTTTTGGCTGCTGGAAGCTCAATATTGACCCCATCAATTAGCATAGTCATTTCCTCCTCCACTGACGGATAGAGTGAGTAAGAGAGAAGAAAAATGAGAGAAATGGGTAACGCTGCGTCAAACAGAATGCTTTTCAGGTGCCCAACGATAGTCACAGGTTGGCCAGAAGAACTTATACAAGTGCATATGGGAGAGAGAGAGAGAGCGAGAGAGAGAGAGAGAGAGAGAGAGAGAGAGAGAGAGAGACAGGGGAGTAGTCAGAGTGTCCTGGCTAATACTTATGTTTGCTTTTCTCAAGTACATGACTTACAATGGTTTGGCTTGTCGTGTGTTAGTGAGATCCTGTAGCTTCTTCTGTAGTGTTTACTTTAGCGCTTGTAAAAGCGTCTCTCAGCCTGAGTGTGAAAGGGTGCTGTCCATTTGGTAGTCCAGTGTGACAGGTAATGATGTGTTTCTGTGTGTGTGTGTTGAGAAGGGGGTGTTGGGGCGTATTTGTAGTGAGGTCTTTCAGATGAGAGCCTTTACATTGTAAAGGAGGCAGATGAATTGTTCCTCAGCCTCCGTAGGTTCAGTCTTCCACAGCAAAATAAAAAATTCTGAGAGAGGGAAGAGTGAATGAAGACTCCTTAAACTCGTTCCTTAAAATCATCCCATTCCTTTTCATTTGTCTAATTTCAGAGAAGTGTGAACAACTAACATTATTATAGATATTAGAATGTGTTAATAGGTTTGAAAAGTACTGAAAAGTATTGAAAATTGTACATTTTGAATTGCCAAATACTTTAATACTAAAACAAACTATTTTAGTACTAATCATTTTAGAGAAGAAAAGTAATCAATACTATTGTCAGTTTTTTCCGGCTTTATTAAGTTGAAGATCCACTCAGTGTCTTTAAGTACAATGACTTTTTATTTGACATACAAAACTGCACTAAATTAAATTGATCTTATTATGCAGATTGTCCTATATTATGAAACATTAAGCTGGTCAGTGTTGTAGAAACTGAACTAAACTGTTAATATTTTTCTGAGATCATGTCCATTAACACACTATATTGCAATAATGTTTTTCATTGTAAGTTTTGTCATGTATCCCATGTTATAACACCAAAATTCGAATTGGTATCAACATCAAAATTCTACATTTTGAAAACCTTAATTTAAAAAATGTGAAAATTGATTTTAGATAATGTCAAGACATATCATAGCCTTTTGAACCCCCACAGTTTGATACCCTAACCTTTGACCAGAGGTTCAGAACTCTGAGCTGGGACCAGTAATGCAATATCAGATGTGTATGTCCAAAGGTCAGTCTGGATGGCAGCCTATCCTGTTTAAAATCTCATATTCTCTGCTTTGTTTCTCTCGTGCATGCTTTTGGTCTGTTTCAGCTTTTTTCCGTCTTTGAAGCAGTTCCCCACTGCTTCTGCCCTCACAACACTTCACAGGAGAATGTCAGAACCTTTACTTACCCCCTCTGTAAGATAAATACTGCCCCTACTTACAAAAACAAAAGGGGCGGGTGCAGAGGAGTGTGTGTGTGTGTGTGTGTGTGTTTGGGAGGGGGTGGTCTAACTCTGTGAGCAAATTTTAGGATGAACCCAAAGACTCCTTCATTGTCAGCAGAGCATGTGAAGAGTAATCACTTTTTTTCATGCAAAGTGTTTTAAGAGCCTGGGCATGCATGGGGGGGAGGAGAGGAGAGGAGGAGGAGAAGGTAGTGAAGGAGGGAGGGACAGAAGGGGTGCTGTGTTTTAGCAATACTCCGCAGGGAGCAGTGAAGTAAGTCTGAAGCTAGTGGAGCGCTGTCCCTCCCACATAATGCCTTTTTTTTTTTTCAAGACATGGGGAAGGAGAGTGGAGGGTAATAGTTTTACACATTAAGTCCCTACAGGAGAGAAAAGAGTGGGGAAAGAGATGAAAGACATTTTAAATGAAATGAACTGTAAATTTCCAAAAGTTGACACCATCTTTTCTTCTGAAATGAAGGGGTTTTAGTAGGGAGTTTTTCCTCCCTTTGCTGCAGTAAGAGCCTAGACTTTTTAGGAAGTCTTACACTAGATGCTGGAACACTGTGAGGATTTCATTGCATTTTGCCACAAAAGCAGCAGTGATGTCAGACACTGATATTTTCTGATTATTTGGATGGAATTGGTGTGCTTCACATGCCAATTCTAGAGTGGCTTTAAGTTATCTTTGCGCCTGTATGAACAGCACAGCCCCACAGTTTAGATAAGATGCGGTGCTAATGAGTACTGAAGTAAAATCACCATATTTTTAGTAACAGTTTATACAAGGAGACATTCTGGACTTGTTTAGTTCAGTTTAGTGTGTTTTATAGTGTGTTTAATGACTGACTCCCTGACCATTTAGCTCCCAGTGCCTTTAAAACACTGTGTGTGTGTGTGTGTGTGTGTGTGTGTGTGTGTGTGTGTGTGTGTGTGTGTGTTTGTGATTGTTTGTTTGTTTGTTTGTTTGTGTGTGTAGTCATGCAAAAAACAAATCCATCGGCTAATTAGTCTTAGTCTTGTCACAACGTTGGGAAGTGCCACTGAAAATCACTGGATGTACCACTGAAAACCAAACAGTCATGGCACAGAAATTGTATCCCAATACTTTTGCCATATGCAGTGGAAGCTAAAGAATGCTGCAGTGAACATGGATGTGTCAGATTTGCTTGTCTGTTTGCACAAACTATTTTCACCAGACATCACCAGTCAGGATCATTAGTCCACTGTCCATTGTGGGTTATAATGCCTTCTGTGATGTGACGTTGTGGATCGAGGAATATTAGATGCTCACACAACCTCTGAAATGGAGCGTTCCATCCATTTGGCACCCACTGTTTTTGCTAAAAATTGCCTTGCCACAAGTACACTGGCCAGTGTTCAGCCTCTGTGCAATTATGTTGTCTCTTCTTACTTCATCACATAAATGTTCCTCCTTTTTCTGGTCATTTAATATAATCACATAATATCAGTATAACAATTCTTCCATGTAATGCAGTAATTCACCACAGTGTAAATAAACCAGCAGATACTGGCTTTTACCAGCTTCTTGGAATTTCCCATTCCTCCTTGAATGGTTCTGAAGTTACAGGTGACAGAATGTAACTGCCAAACCATTTTAAGGTGGAATCTCAGCTTCATGCACAAGGTTAACTTTTCTCCTTATTTAATTTTAATTTAACTTTTTTTTTTTACAGTTTAATATCTTATGTATTAATAATTAATGATCAGTTTTACTGATTCTCCACAATGTTATGTAGCTGATGTCGAGCTGAAGATGTACAGACAGACAGGGCTTACTTGCAAAAAGGTTATCAGTAGTATTCTGCATTCCATTCATCACTCTGGCCAATAAAGAATATTAGAATCTGATTCTGAGACTCTTAACATGGAACTGAGAGTGTTTGAGAGAGAAAGAGACACAGAGAGGAGTGAGAGAGCAGAGAGAATAATAGAGTTGAACATTTATAGAGAAAGAGGAGGATAAATGTGTACATGCACAGTAAATGGGCTTTTTTCTAGTCTTCTGTTTTTATTAAGAGGCCTCAACATGCTTGTGAAATATATCTTATTCATGAAAGAAGACAAGGTTAGACTTTCCCAAAGAATTCATTATTCACACTCAGACAGACATACTCTCTCTCTCTCTCTCACTCACACACACACACACACACACACACACACACACACACACACACACACACACACACACATACAGAAGCAGCCTCTTTAGGTCAGAGTCTTCCCTCTGCGGAGCGTCATAAGGGGTCCTGCAGCAGGCAGAAGGTTCCATTTGTCAGAAAACGAAGGAGCGGGGTTTGCCGGCCTACAAGCACTCGCCGCTTTCATTGTCTAAGGAGAGGCAGGACATTATTCACCACAGCCTGGGGGACTGTGGCCAGGGCACACTGGGAGGGAGAGCGAGACCAAGAGAGCTTTCTGAATGGAGAGCAGAGTGAACGTCCTGGGACAGAGTTACTGGAGTGCTCTTTAGGCCCGGACTAAAGGAAGAGAAATAAAGACAGACTCTTATTCAATCAACAAATACTTCAGACTTTCTTTCAATAATTTTTTTGTTGTTAATCACAAAGACAAGAGAGAGCGAGGGAGAGAGTACTATGAAGAGAAAGACAAGATACAAAGAAAAGAGTGAAGATAATAAAGAAATTAGAGAAAAAGTTAAGAGAGAAAAAAATGGAGGGAGTATAGAGACTGAAAAAAACAATGGAGAGTGAAAGAATGTGATGGAGCGAGAGAGTGCAAAGGAAAGAGATGGTGGAGACAAACAGAAAAGAAAAAGCAATGGAGGGTGAAAGAGAGGGAGTGGAAGAGTGAGGGGGAGAAAAAAGAAATTAGAGGGGTAGATAAAGAGCAGGAGAGAAGTGGAAAATGAGGGAAGACAGAAATGTGGAAAAGTAATGCAGAGTGAAAGAACATAAGAGAGTGAGGGACAGCGATGGTGGAGAAAGGGAAAAGAAAAGAAGAGAGCAATGGAGAATGAAAGTGCAAGAGGGAGAGACTGAAGGAGAGACAGCATGAAAGCCAAGGGGGTGAAAGGAAAAGTGTGAGGGAGTGAGAGAGAGAGTGAGAGGTAGAGGGGGGGCCTCAGAGGTTAGTGGGAGACACTTCAGGATCAGTTTTGGAAAAAGAGGGTTGTGTTGGAGGGAGAAGTAGAGAATGAAACAGGGAAGAAAAGGAAAAAAGTGATAGTGAAGGTGATGAGACAGGAGAAAAAGGGGAATGAAAAGTGTCAGGAGAGGAACGTGGAAGGTAGAGGGAAAAAAGACCAAGAGGGGAGAGAGCGAGAGAGAGAGAGAGAGAGAGAGAGAGAGAGAGAGAGATGAGTGGAGAGTGTTTCGGCTCTCCCTCTGAGCTTGGTGTGTGTAAGCTCCTGTCTACCTCCCAAAGCTCCTTTCACAAAGAGATTTACAAGACAGGTCTCTGAGTGCACACTACCGCCCTGCATCTACAGAGTGTGTATGTGTGTAAGGTATGTCTGCATCTGTGAGAGATGTAGCATGCATACATGCATATTGTGCATACTGGAGCAGAGCTGTGAGCGAGATTGTAGCAGATCATTGTACAGTATGAGGCTGTGTATGTGTACGCAGGTCTATGTGTATGTATATGTGTTTATATTAGTTCAAGACAAGATAAATGAGTTTGATATGGATTTAGATGAACTTTCCAAAATGATCAAGTCAATACAATCGCTCATTAGAAATACAATAAAGAAGTGAGTGGGGATTCAGTCTGCTTGGGGATCTGTGCAGTTCATTGTAATTGATAGTATGGTATGTTCTTGTTTGTGGCATGCACAGAGCCTCAGATGTCAAGAAAGAGGTGTGAGAAAGAGAGAGAGAGAGAGAGAGAGAGAGAGAGAGAGTGAGTGTGTGTGCGTGCGTGCGTGTGTGTGTGTGTGTGTGTGTGTGTGTGTTCTGTAGTCTCACATACAAAGGGCCCTTCTTAGCTTTTAGAATTATTTATAATGTTTGGCTTTTGTGGAGCACTCTAAGCACTTGTCTCCTTCTATTAGGTTGAATAACTCAACTGAACTCAGCTGAGGTTTCCACACTTCATCCCTCCAAATCCCTCAACGCTGCAGCGCTGGGACTATTTTATTATACCTACTCTAAAATGAAGTTTGTTCATAAATTTGTAGCATGTTATCAAATTATTTACATTACCCAAGTTTAAACCAGGGCAAAGTGGATGTGTGTTTGGGAAACATTTATCATTCTTTCTATCATTCAATTAAAATTTAAACCTAAAACTAGACCTTACTACAGTCTATTTAGCTATCTAACTGTAGCACACTAAGCTACATGAACAACACTAAGACTTGGGGATAATCACAGTTGTGGGACGCTACAGTGGCATAAATCAGCCAAAAAAGCAGAGCTCATTGTTTCATTCAATACCAGGGTTGTAAATAGGCATGTAAAACAGCAATTGACCATTTGTCCACTAAACACACATACTATTAATATACATCTTAAAATACTCAACAAATACAGTCCATGCCATTTTAAGTGTATATTTTTTGGGCCCATAAAATGTACAGAAATTATAATGGTAAATGAATTGTGGGTTAAGGAGAAGCTATTTTATTATTTGAATGTGCAAATATTGGGTGTATAGTCATGTTTTGTAGTAAGATGAAATTCATTCTTTTGTCCTTTACTATTTTCCTGCTGTTAAAATTGAAACAGTTACTAAAAAATGCAGACTTAAACCCGATGACTCAGAATGTGAACTGAAAATTTGTTACTCATGAATATGAAATTCATGCTGTAGTTATATTATTATATTTCAAGTGATAACCCTAATTTGAGCACCATAATCTTACATTACATTTTGGCAGGAATATTTTTAAAAAGCTGCCATTTATCAATCAGTTCATGGTAGAGGATTGTCAACAGTTTTGCTTATGAATGTGAGCAGAATCTCTGTCCATTCTAAAGTAAAGTGGAGACAGAGAGCGCAGGTGACCGGTGGAGTTGATTGCGTTCATCCTCTTTAAGTGAAGGCCATGTTGGAGGTGGCATATGTTAATGGAGCAGTTATTGGAGCCATTAGTGACATGATTAGCGGGTGAGAGGGGTGATGGGGAAGGAGTGGCGGAGTGATTTGTCTTCTCCTGAGAGAGCAGGGATCAATGCAAACAGCCTCAACAAGCTGTATAAACTCATTAGCTCAGAGAGACCCGTCTCTGTATTTACATACATTAACCAGCACACTGTCCACACTTGTACACTCCCTGGCAAAACAGGGGAACTGTGTGTGTGTGTGATTGGGTTAATGTGTTAATAAGTGCCACAGTATGTCTGGGACTTTCTAATTAGATTGTGTTGAGGTATGTGTAATGAACTTGTGTGTGTGTGTATGTGTGTGTGTGTGTGTGTGTTTCAATCAAGCTGTGACTTTTATCAGTACTTTTGGAATGTTTGAATGAGTTTTGAATGGCAGTGCTTTGAAAGCACCCTTTGAGCCATTATAGATATGAAAGGGTGTATTGTACATTTGCATGCCCACATGGTCCAATATTTGGAACATCAGACCTGAGTGGAAGCAAGAAGATATGAATTTATTCTCTCTCTCCATCTTGTCACGATGATAATCCTCTTCTCCATGTCTGTTTGCTGTTTAGCTGTGCCCCTAATTAACCCCAGCATTTCTGGAACCCCTTCAGTGTTTAAAACCTCAAACAAATGCTTACAGTGATGAGCGCAGGGCACGTTATAGAATCATTTCAAAAGCACTTAAAAGTGGGCAATATGACAATATGTTTGGTACCTTTATATACACACAATATGCCTTTGTCTATATACAGTGCTTAACGAACACCTACGAACTGCACATTTCTGTTTAATTAGACAAAATGTTGCACATGTTTTATATAAATAACAGTACTAAGTATGGGAGAGTGAATATGAATAACAGTATTTATGAACCTGCCACTACCGGTGCATTTTGTCTGTGTGTAAAGATCATGATAAATGTTTAATGTGTTTCATAAAAAGATTTTATATATCATGATATAATATATATAATTTATTTTACCACAAAACAAGCCCATGTTGTGAGTGTATATGGGAAGGACTCCTGTGGTTGATGGGTTTGCCTTTTTCAATTTAATGGAGGTGAAATATCAGCTGATAAGACTGAATCAGCAGACTGTTGTTTATACTGCAGTTTTGAATTTAAGGTCCAGTATAGGTTTGGTTAAAAGAACAGACTATCATGCAAGTTCCAATATGTTTTGCCTAGTGTGGTACACTCCCCCTGAGCTGTTACAACCTCTAGTGTGTAAGCCTTAGCATGTTTGTTGTGTTTCCGCACACGTATACTACATCTGTCCAACAATGCTAATGTATCATCCTTGTCTGATTTGCCATGATTTTATGAGCTGAAATAAGATGGAAAAAGGCCAGACTGCCACTGAAATACAGTGTTTATTTTTAGCCATTTTACTGCAAACAGAGCATTGAGAGATAAAGAATAACAGAAGAAAGGAAAATTGAAACAATATGAGCCATTATCTCTAAGAATGGCAGCCAGACTCACTGATACTCCTAAACCCACTACAATTCCCACAGTACCATGCAAATTCTAGCTTTATGTACTAACGGCTTATGGCTTAAGTTTCTGGATGGAATTCACGATTGTGAAATTTTGATCCATGTTACTTTTATCAGTCTTCTTCCACCTTGTGGGCACTTCATCTTTAGCTATGTGCTGCATATGTTCAGTACAAATGTGCACACTGAACCATAACATCCGAATCGTGAAGTTTCTGTAGGAATACACATACCATCACATCCCTTCTGTATGAACAAAAACATTAAAGTTTGACATAATAATAATTATTGTGAAGGTGAGGAGATCAGTTGGTAGTCCAGTTAATATTCTGCATCCATCTCTAATGATACAAATTATCATTAAATGAGGTCATAAGGAAATAAAGGAGAAGATGTGGAGGTGAAAAGTTGTATGATGCGATGATGCAATGGGAGTTGAAAGTTTACATAGGCTGAGTAAGGAGATCAGGGTGTGGTCCATCTCCCAAAATTATGTCATAACTCCTCTTTATCAGCCATCTTTATCTCTCATATCTGGGGTGAGAACAATTCCACAAACATCTCTAGTTGGCCATGCCAAGACAAAATGACCTGCACAATTGCAGCTTCCATCAAATCACTGCATCATGTACAATTATCTAAATAAATAAAACATTTAAACACATAAACCTTCACCTATGAAGACAGAAAATTCAGTTCACTTCTGGTTTTGAAAGTCAAATGTATTTTCAGTCAAATGTAGGTACATGTGAATTAAACTGGATATTTGGCTTCTGTGAAAACAGGTTAACACTAATAGATTTTTGGCCAGTTTACATATTGATTAGAATACAGTATATTACAGGTAAAGCTAAGACTTTCTCTAGAGACCTAGCAGCAGGTCATTATGGCTTCTTCTGCAATAAATTAAACGGGAATTTCCTTTTCCTTATATTGCCTTTTCCCCATAGAGGTATACAGTGTCTATATCTCAGCACCATCTTACAGCTTTGTATATGTTTGGTTCTTTGTGGGTGCATGTGTGTGTTTGTCTATGTGTGTGGGTGTGTAGTGATGCCATTCCCCCTGGGCTTGGTGATGATGGTGATGATGAAGATAATGAGGATAAGGAGATGCTGAAGCTCCCGTGTGTTGCGTGGAGGAGAACGTTTGAGACGTAGCCTTCATTTCTCTGCCAGTGTTCAGGCATGTGTGTGTCCCTTTGTAAGTGTGTGTTTGTGTAGGGATGGAGAATGTTTTAGGTTCTGAGTCTGTGTCTCTATGTGTGCGGGGAGATAGAGAGCTGTTGGAAGTTTCCTGAAGTCCCTCAGTGCCTGCCTCCCTGGTGTGTTTGATCCATACCCCTCTATCTCTCTCTCTCTCTCTCTCTCTCTCTCTCTCTCTCTCTCTGTCATACTTCTACAACTATTTACAGTCAGTCTGACTCATAGAAATAAACACACAGACTTTCATGTAAATGTGCACAGACATACATACTTGTGAAAAGAAGATGATTTAGGGAGGTTAGTGGATGTTTACACAAACACATTAAAGTGCACAAACACTCACTATGTGAAACTAACTTTTAAACAAGGCAAATTGTCTCAAGCCTTAAAATACAAAACTATCAGATACACATAACTATATTCCATTGTATTAGTACTGGGGCTTATACAGTGGTATAGCTATTACACAGATTTAGATAATCCATTAGATTAGATAATGTGTTTTTTAAAAGGGGAATTGACCCCTGCTTCAATCCAGAATTCTTCCAGGGAAATGTAATATACTTTGGCATGGTGGTGCACTGTTCTATTGTGCAGCAGCATCTACACAGATATGACCCTTCATGGAAGAATCACCAGAGGAGAATTTAGGCAGGCAAAAAGTTGAAGCACTCATGTGACACATTTAACCAATCACGGAACTCCGTGAGGATGTCTTCTATAGCAGGATGATGATCCTAAAAATCTACAGTCATCTACCTCAAGAGGCCCAAGCTGAAGATTTTCCATGGCCCTCCACTGACCTCTGACCTCTTCAGATTGTACCAATATTATCAACTGCCTGTTCTTGCAAAAGGTAAAGCTGCATACAGTGTTGCTTTTGAAAATATAATTACTTTGCATTAATAGATGTTCAAATAAATAGCTTTTGAGCACCCATGTTTCTTCTGAGCTAATTTTATTCGGCTCGTCTAAAGAGCTATTTGTCTGTCTGTACACATCACAGAGCGTTATCTACACACATGCTCCAGCCTCCCTTGCTGTAGCTAAATCTCTGCCGCAGCTATAGTTCAACACAAGCTGCACTTACTGCTTTTGGAAAGTTTTCGGTGAGGATGGCTTAGAGCCCACCTGAAAAAAAAAATGAATGGACGAAGGAGTGCAAGAAAAAAAATGAACGGAGCAAAAAGGATGGGAGGGTGAATAAAAACGTTAGAATGTCTCCGGAATGTATGACTCAATAGCTTTTGGAAACGCGCCCACATTGGTCAGGAAGTGGGCTATAAAAGTGACTCCTGCATTCTTCATAGTTTTTTCTCTTTCTCTTTCTTTCTCACTCCCTCACTCCCTTCATTTTTCCTGCCTCTTTCCTTTCTACACTCTCTCCATTTCTCTCATTCTCTCTCCTCCCCTCTGCTTCCACCCAGGACGGCGTCCAAACTCCTGGATAACTTCATCTGGCCAGCTTCTAATAGCAGACACATCCCTCGCTCCCCTCCCTTTCTCTTTATCTCTGTTTATACTAAAACTAATGCGCTCCCTTCAGTTGACCCTCTACCTCTCCTCTCGGCCCTCCTCCATCCATCTTTCCTTCCGAACATGCTCCTTTATTTTGCATTCACCCCTATCTCTCTCTCTCTCACTCTCTCTCTCTCTTTCAGCCTCTCTCCCTCCCCCACCCCTTGGATTTTCACGACGTGGCTGCACACTGCTGGATGACTTCATCTAGTCTAATTTCTGGCCTGTAATAAGCTCTAAATGGCAAAGCCGCCAGGGTCTGTAGAAGAATTAATAAGAGCCAATAAAGTGTGCCTGTGGGGGCAGCAGGCTGTCTTTAAGTAAACATTATGACTCCTCCAGGGGGTTGCATAGTGGGGGTTTGGGGGGGCTGGGGGGTCCGAGCTTTGGCTTGATGAATCGTCCTGAAGCTGTGGGACGGGTAATTTGCTCCCTGATTCTGCACCAATGGGGCTAATAAGGCCTTTATGCTTCATCTGTCTGATTAGATAAGTAAGCAAATATGTATGAGTTGCACATGCTAACATTGTATGGTTCTCTGTTTTGAATTTCTGCATTGTGTTTGTGAACATGTGTATGTATGTTTGATGTTCACTATATGGATGAAAGTGTTGAGACAGCCGCTCACTCATTGTGTAATCTGAAATTAACAGTATTTAAAAGAGTTTATCCAACTTTTGTTAGTCTCTACAGTCCCGGCAAGGCTTTCCACTAGATTTTGGAGCATTGCTGTGAGCATTATATTGCATTCAGCAACAAGAATGTTGGTGTGGTCAAGATGTTGGATGATCAGCACCCCATCTCATCCCCAACTAATCCCAAAAGCATTGAATGGGGCACTGTTATTCCACAGAAGGCAATTCTGCTGCTCCACAGCTCAATGCTGAGGGCCTTTATACCCCTCTAGCCTATGTCTGGCATTAGGCATAGTTCCATAAGGTTCATGTTTATCTTCGTGAAAGAGTCCTATTCTATTGGCAGTATGTCTCCACAGGGGCTAGGCAAGGTGTTTACGTGTATTTACACAGTCATGTCAGCAATGGGTGCAATTTAAAGTATCTGAATACATTCATTAGAAGGGGTGTCCACAAACATTTTGACGTATAGTGTATAATCAGATACTACTGTCCCTGGTAAGGTCAGTTGAAACAGAAGTGAAATGTATATGTGAAATGTAGCACATACACAAATATACACTCAAACCTAAAATTAAACATGTAGGGTGCTTTGGGATAGGATGCCATGTTAAAGATTTTACTGGCAGATGGAAGCATGGCAGTAAAATCATGGCAAAAAAAGCACACATCACACATTTTGTAAAAAAAAAAAAAAAAAAAAAAAAAAAAAAAGATTGTTTCTTCAGCAGGATAATGATCTATAACACACCTTTTTGCCATGACCCTCAATGACCTCCAGCCTAATCATCATCAAAACCTTTCGGTAGTCCTTACAAGTGCAGTGTGTGCAAGACATCCAAAGAATCTTACAGAACCATAAGCCTTTTACCTGCAGTTTAATAAAAGTGAAATGTGCCTTGTAGACAAGCCAAAAGTATGAAAGCATGCAGGATATTAGAGGTTAGAGGTTAGGATAGTTCGCCTCTTCCCCCTGTCACTTAGAGCAATGCTAGTGTGGCCATCTGTTATTGTTCTGCATGATATGGTGGTAGTCCATGGGTCTCGGAGGAAGCACATAAGGAAACACACCCTCCCAATGCTGGTAATATCAGGCAAGCCATTGGATTTTAACCTCCACATTTAACCCATCTGTGGTAGGGAACACATCCACTAGTGAATAGGGCAGTGATAATACACCCCTGGGGCACTGGACAGTCACCTCATCACCTAGGGAGCAATTTCGGGTTAGGTGCCTTGCTCAAGGGTTGAAGAATCAGAACTGTTCCTATGGAGCAGTGTTTCTTCACTCCCCCACCCCCACTTCCTGCCAGTCTAGGGGATCAAACTAGCAGTTTTCTGGTCCCATTTTCCCTTTGCTAACCTTAAGGCCACGGCTGCCTCCAACGAGACAGTGAGAAAAAGAAGTTTAGAAAAAATGCTTTAAAAATGGAAAAAATGTGAACAGCATGGAAAGCAGTCCACAGGCACCATATCTTTCACCAGTTGTCCTCCAATGGGGCTAAACTTGGCCGCTCAGCCTGAAAAGCACATCCCACCAGTCAAAAAGGATTTCTGGAAGAAATCAGAATGGCTTGAAATGCCATACGCACTTAGAAACAAACGTTTTGAAATGGTTTGTTTGAAAGAAATGTGACAGAACCATATTATTTTATTTTAGTTTACTATCTTCATTGTATCCAAAATAGTTAAATGAACTTGCAATCACATAAATGCCTTAAGCTTTTACACTGTTATTTAGTCAGCACTATTAATTCTTTAGTATCTACCATTCAGTTTCATGGAAACTATTTCCATGTGGATAAATAAGGTTTAAGGGTTAAGAATCATTTCGTTTTCAAGGTCGAAAATGCTCTCAGACATTTGGCCTGTACGTGATGAAGCAAATCAGGGCTGGGTAATCTATCATAAATATTCATAATTTTGAAACTATTTTATACTAGTTATACAGAATTATAATGTTACACCTGCTATGCAGATTATCATATGTTTGATTTGATTCCAAAAAGGACATACATAGGTGTGGAAATGTGGTGATTTTCGGAGGGATTTTTGTTTTAATGTTGGTTCTGTCTGAGTAATTTTCTCAAATGGAAAATATTCTACTATATAGAGAAAATCAGGATTCCTTACTGATCAACAGTAAAAAAAAACGTTTCAAATATGTAATATATGTAATGAATATAAAATGAACATGAATTAACTAATTCATATTTTCATTTCTTGGAGATGCACTAGTATTTTCTATTTAATTATATTTGTTTTGGTTTTATAAATGAACACTCATCCTTTGACACTATACTTGTAAAGGTTTTCATCATATTGTATCGTATATTGTCATTCCTCTAAAGCACACCAAGATATGAGTTTTTAATCATATTGTTCAGCCCTAGTTTAAAGCCCGGTGTCAGAGTAATAAACCGGGTGATGAATAAAAAGCTGTGACTACACTGCGCTGTGGTGTCCAGCACCTGTTGGGAGTCTTTGTGCCATCTGCTTTTGACAAGCAGAAGTACCTCAGGCCTCTGGGGAGATGAGCAAGAGACCCCCCTTTTTAAGCCTTACTAGGCTAGCCACAGCCCAGCGCTTGATCCCAGTGTGTGTGTGTGTGTGTGTGTGTGTGTGTGTGTGTGTGTGTGTGTGTGCGTGTGTGCGTGTGTGCGTGTGTGTGTGTGTGTGTGCATGTGCATGTGCTGTTTCATCAGCAAAGATATTCTTTCTTTCACTCATCATCTCCCTGGGGTGCTCTCGCACAGTGGATCTCCACATAGACGCCGCACATGCCGGAGAGCCACATCTCCCTTTGGACTTTCAAACTCAACATGTGTGACATAGACTTGAATAGAGAACTTGACACATGCACACACAAGGCACACACTCTATTGTGCTTTCTATGACCTGGTCGAACACACTGACCCCACCTGAATGTGGCGTAAAACATTTTTGTAAGTCAGGCATTATTACATTTTAACCTCACTGACATTGAAATTGAAATTTCCCCCTTGTTTGGTGATAAACTATATAAAATACATTGTATAATGTGAAAAAAAATTGGAAGCCTCCTATAGTTAAACTTTTTATTTAAAAACAGGATAAAATTGAAACAAGTTGTCTTCATTCCAGAGCTTTGTCTTATGTCTGTCTTATGTGGTGGCAGATGAGAGCTGAGTTCAGGGTGGGGGTGGGGGGGTTGTGGAGCAGAACATGGAAGCAAAAAAGTTTACTGCAATATTGTAACAGAACTTTATCTATTAACCTGAAAGCTCCATATAAATGATATTGCTTCAGCCCATGTCATGCTCTGTTTATATCCCAATATCGATATAAACATTGATATATTGCCCAGCCTTAACTTGGAATATAGTCTTCAAGTAGCTGCTACTGCTCCTGTTTTCATCTGTGCAGCTATTTAAAGTTTGCTTTTATTTTTTCATAGGGAATGAAAAAAAATACACAATGCAAAAACACAATGCATTAGAATTATTTGTGAGTGTGATTAACAACTCTAGAGAGAGAAAAAAACAACAACAAAACCTTATCGTTTACTGCTTTACATCTTCTGGGTCTCTTGTGTCCTCTTTCGGCTCCTCCTCATAAACCAGCTCATGAAGCAACTCAAGGCAGAACAAACAGGCAAACAACAGTTCTAATAAGCCAAGGAGCTGCCACTCGCTAGAGGTTTCTTATTGTCATGCTGCTTTTCTTCCTCTCTTATCTACCAAGCAGCGGGCGTTAAAGAGGGGCCGTGTAAGCATTAAGATTACATCGTCGGTGTTTGTTAACCAGGAATGCAAGACACGCTGGGCTCATTCTGTGGTGAAATCGCTCATCGTCCCCCTTTTCTACCACGTCTTAAACTGTGAGTCTGTTCCACAGAGAGAGACTGAGAGAAGGAGAGATGAAGAGAGAGAGAAGGGGAGCGAAGAGAGAGGCTAATCTTATTACCGCTCCACACATCACTTACCGGTGGGACGTTCAACGCCTGCATCATTCGTCCTTGAAACATTCACCTCACTCCCCAGCACCTCCTCCTCACTCTCATCAAGGCTGATTTGTACTTCTGCAGAGATGCATGCAAATGTGCAAAAAGTCATTTATTATTTGATGTGGACCTTCTCATTATTATTTAAGGTGGACCTTCTCATTTCTGACTTAATGCAGCCAATCAGTGCATTGGGTTAATGTAGAAGTGCTTTTGTTGAAACTGAAGGACTCAACAACTTCAGTGCGTTAATTCAAAATTTTTATTGGAACAAGAACAAATTTAGACTAACAAGCAGTTCATTCAAGAATATTTATTTATCAGGAACAGGAATATCTTGTCTGATCTGAGATTTATTCTGCATTTGAGTGCTCATCTGAAGGTGTAATAGACCAGATAGTTAACTAGTTATTACAACTTCACTCCGTTCTGAGGCTTATCAGAAGATTCATGCACATAGCAGGAGATCTGTAGGTTATCCCAAAACAATGTCACTGAGTCGCCCAATAAACCCTTCGGAATGTCAAAGACAGCTTGCAAAGGATTTTGGAGCAGGGTTTGTCAACCTGTGGGCCAGGGACCACCAGTGGGCCATGAAGCACTCTTTAGTGACCCCCCAGCCCATAATAAAAGTCTATGTGAAAAAACATTATATAAACATTGTTAGAAATGCATAAATAATATCACAGACGAGGCAAATTATATGGTATCAGTTTGAGATAATGCAGCTGCAGGCATCTTCATATAAAAGTTTTGTTTTCTTGTGAGCTGTTAGATTTTCTAGTCATAAACAGGTGGGCTGTGAGATGCAAAAGGTGGAGAAACCCTGCTTTAGAGCACATATTCCATAATTCTTCCATAATCATGTTGAACATACTTTATTTGACTTGTTTTTCCTGCGTAGGATTTGAAATCAGATTGGGGGTAATGGTCATAAGACACTCCATAGCTAAATAAAAAAAATCACATTTGTATAGATGAGGTAGCTAAATTTTGCTTAACTGTTCTTTGTCCAGAGGGTTACTAAGTTATTAAGAGGTGACAGAAGCTACTAACATTTTATAAACAGCAGCACTTTGTTAAGCAAAAAAAGGGGGTGATGTTAGCCAGAAAAAAAAACACATCTATGATGCCACTGTCTGTGTTCAGACTGGCAGCAGAAGTATAATTCAGCCCTTGAATGATGTCTGGTAGAAAGGCTGGGCACTTGCATCCTTTCTCCTTTGTAAAGTGTTTCCTAATCTCTGCCCTCTATCTCTCCTTGCTTTTTGTATTCCTCTCCAACTCGTACCATCTTTCCTCCAGGTCTTCCTCCTGCTCTTTCTCTCACCCTACGTTTTTCCTGTTCCTTTTTTCCTCCCAGTTTCTTGAGATCTCAGGTGAGGTGCAGTGGTGTTGATAGGTGTCAGATAAAGGATTTGGGAACAGGCTGATGTAATGATGATGAATGCAGCGCTGTTCAGCTCCCCTCTCCAGAGGGAGCCAGGAGAACAGAGCCTCGTTGTAAAATGAACCCAAAGCTATGTATCCTCTGGCTCATGCTAACCCATTACCCAGGACCCTGTACCCTCATTCAGTGCCTGACCTATAGACCCTGTACACATACATTTCCAAACCATTTGTCACCAAGATATATATATTTATACCATACTTATGTCCTGAATTAAAATGTAGAGCACATGCACAACGGTTCATTGTTTTTCTAACCCTGTTTGTGTGCTTTCTGAAGACCTACATTTAGACTAAAAATGTAGCATTCATGATGGTGTAATTTCACCCAGTGCATTAACTTGCACATTATAAACCCATGGTGCCAAGTCTTAAATCTTAGTATAGATAAGTTTTGATAAACTGCTACAAATTAACTTCACACATAATGAGGAATATGGATGCCTTAAGAAAGAATGCTGATATTTTTTACGCAATATGCTAAGCAGTCAAAAGTTGATTGTGTTGTTTGACTTTGATGTCCCATTTGCTACTGACTTTCAACTCCTTGCTTTTGTCACCAGAGCGTATAATTTATGTTAAATTGATTTGCCTAATGTGCTTAAAATAAGAATCTTTTTTTCTTGGGAGCAGTCTGAATTGTGGTATTTTAAACCTGGTTAATCGCCTCTCTTTCTGTGAGTAAGGATTATGGGCCGGCACACATAAAGAGAACACCCTTCCTCTCTCTCTCACCACTAATTGGGTGTGGGACTTCATCAGAGTGAGGAATAAACATTAATATGAAAAATTTACATTTATTTTGGGCAGCGACAGCCACCAAACAGAGGTTTTAAACACAGCCTATTGTGCACAGCTTAGTGGTATTTGAATAGCAGGGCATTGTTCTGCGGCTTCATTTAAGAGCCCTAAGCTCGTCTTCTCTGTTCTCCTCACTTTATATTATACAGTCCTTAATGAATGTTGTGTCATCATCGACCTACACACTCTTAAGAACACCTGAACTTTTTTATGTTTATCTGGAGCAAAGAAGTATCCTAGTGTTTAACCCATTAGACATTTGCCTTAAAAAAATCATGATGTACGTTTAGAATCATTCTCCATGATATAAGCAGGTGCAATGGAATATGTAGATTAGGACCTTTTAATCAATGCCACATTGTTCATTAAGTAGAAAAGGAGATATTTTTTAATTTTGTCTATTTAAAATAGAAAAAAGACAGAATTATTCACTTGAATATGTTGATACAGAATGTACATTTAAATATCACACAGCCAAGTGCACCCATGTGTCAGAAGACATTCTCTCTTTCTCTCTTTATCTCTTTCTCTCTCTAAGTTCTAATTAATTATGTTTATAAAACAATGGTAATTGAGTAAACAAGTGAGTGGTAAGTGAGTAAGCAACATGCCATATTCAGCTGATTGAAAGCTGATAGTCTGACTATGGTGAATGCAAACTCCACACAGGAGTTAAAAGACCCTCCTGCCTATTTCCAATCAGTACGGGTTCATTCTTTATGATGGTTGGGCTTAAGCTTTGAATGTTTCAGTATGTTTCACTAAGTGGAACAAATTGAGACATACCCCCAATGCACATTGTTTAATTTTTTTGTATTTAGTTTTATATTATGAAAAGAAGGCAGGGGTTATTACTTTTTTGTGATTGCTAGAAACTGTGTTATAGCTGTGTGTTATATTGATATTTATATCAATATAGCAGAATAAGATATGGGCTGATCCCTCACTGTGCTCTGCCCCCTGTTCTCAATTCTTCTTCTATTCTGCTCCCCTCCACCCCCCATTTGTGCACTCACATAAACACCTTGGAGGGGGCATAAAATGTTGTGTGTATAAACAAAGAATGAACATCAAATTTCAGAAGTTTAATACTAAAAACAATGGGAAAAGGATTCCGTGGGGTGTGCTTTTTTCACATGGTATTTTTCACATCATATATTGTATATAGCAATTCAGTTAAAATATATCGGGACACGATTTTGTGTCCATATTGTCCAAACTGTGGCGACTTGAGTGTACTCTTCTAATGTGGAAGCCTTACCTAAAGAACCATTGCCCTCTAAGAACCCCTTTTGCAGAAGTGTACATTATGACCCAGTTACATTTACATAGTAATGCAACACATTGTTGTTCTCATAGTTTAAGAGAGTTCCCAAAAACTTCTAAGGGTTAAAAAATGAAGGTGTGTGTAAAACAAGAGGGAGAGAAGGAGGACAGGGATTCTGTGCTAGAGCACCTGTGGGATTAGGATGCAGTGAATGGGGTGGGGGGGGTGGGGTGGGGGGGCTAGGCTAGAGGGCTTATGGGGGAAAGGTCCCAGTCTTAATTGGGCCGTCCGCCGGACCAAGAGCACAAAGGGAAGTGCCCGCCACGCTTGAGTGGACTGGGGCTGCGAATATTTGCTTTTCCAAAGGAATGTTTATACCCATGATCTCCCTCTCTCTCTTTCTCTCTCTCTCTCTCTCTCTCCCACTCTTCTCTTTCATTTTACATGTGCTTCTTTTTACCCCTCACCCGTTTCTCCTATCCTAATACTAGAGCTTAGCTTTCCTCCCCCTCCTCCTCTTTTCTGGATCACCAAGGGATTGAAGAGGTAGAAAACTGGGGGTTCAAACACACACAGCCAAATGCACCCATGTGTCAGAAGGCCAGTCAATAACAGGCATAAAGGACTCTCTCTCTCTCTCTCTCTCTCTCTCTCTCTCTCTCTCTCTCTCACCACACGCTCGCTCATTCACTCTCTCCCTCTCCTTTACTGCGGCTGAGCGGACAGAACTGCTGGATGGTGTGTAATCTGAAAGCAATGGGGCTGACTTTGGGCCTCTGTTCTTCTGATCTCCCCCCACTCTCTCCCTCCGACAGCCTGTCAGTGCCGGAGTGCCTCATCCCATCCACATCCACACCAAAGCCGGGCTGGCTGTGTTCTTCTATCCGGGGTCAGAATCGATCGTTGTCCTCTGAACTCACCCCAGCTAGCGGCGAGAGTTTTTACTTTCTGCCATTAACTCTTAGTCGGCTGGAGTTGGGTTGGTTTGTATTTGGGTTTCCATGTTATTTAAATTGAATGATATAGATTTAGATTATTACATTATTGAGCATTTTAAAAGTAGTTACATAAGGGACTGGATTTACTTCTGGCACAATAAGACAAAAACAGTATATATATATATATATATATATATATATATATATATATATATATATATATATAGGTTACTTAAAATGGGCTCTTTCAGTTTACTTGAGAATGCTGAGAGGCATGCTGTTGCTGTTATTGTTGAGCATTGACTGATGTACCCGTATTCATATGGGTGTGATTAAGGGAAGAACGTGAGTTTAATATGTTTTTGATTGGTTTTGTGGAGGGGGGGTAGGGTTATTGGGTTGTTGTTTTTCTTTTTTTCTGTTCTGGTAAAGCAGGATTGCTTGCAGATGTTGTTTTGAGGAGAAAAGAAAGTGCAAAATCTGAGGCCTGAAAAAAACCCTCTAAATAAACAAAGTGCACTGCATTCAGTTGTACCTCACCCCGCTCACCCCACACCTCCCCAGACCCCCTCCACTTTTATGGAACATGGTTACACCCCTACTCTTGGGACTGAAGCCTTTATAACTTCAATGGCTCTGTTGTAAGAACCAGCCAGCTACCACTGCGTTCCCCTCATAACTTCTGTCAAAGATGTTGAAAACAATTAAACATGCTGTTAGGTACTTTTGCTTGTGTAAAGTCAAACAGATGCAGACTAAACATCCCTCCCAATTAAAGCTCAATTTCAGAGTGCCGAGTCCATGGTAAAATGTAGCCTGAGGGCTTTTTATTTATTTAATTCCTTTACTATCATCGAGCATATGGATATTTCCTTACGGCTGCTCGGTGCTGTGTATATAAAAAAAAAATCCTTTAGCTTTCTAGTGGAAAACTTTCAAATATTTTTCCTGACTTGTTGCATTAATAAGTAATCCTAGTCCAGTGGAGGACTGTCCTCTTTATTCATGCAGACCCCTTGCGACATTTTAAATTCTCTCTTGGAAAAGTGTGTTGGCTGTATTCCTAGCTGGTTGGCAAATCTGTAACCGAGTCAGAAGAAATCTTCTCTTTTTTTTGGGCCTTGAATGGAGCTCTACGGAACCCCTCTCTCGAGCTGTCTGTTTGGCTGAACCCAAAAGAACCACAGAGCCAGAGAAAGAGCTTTAACTAAAACAAGCGTTTACTGCGAGGAGGAGAAAATGGCCCCAGCACTCCAATATTCCCAAAAGGAGCTTCAAACAAACCCTCATTTCAGACGGGTGTGAGTTTCTCACTCTCTGAAGTATCCCCGTAAGGTTTTCGCCTGCTTTTGTGTGTGTGTTTTTTTTTGTTTTGTTTTTTTGAGCAGTGATGGAGAGGTTTGGTACATGGCCTATACCCACCTGCAATCTCCTCTCTCCGATGTGTAACTAGTCCTGAAACCGCAAACTTTGTTTTGCATGTGGTAAAAATCCAAACTCTGATGAAAGCCCTTCCAAAAGTCCTGCTTCTCTTGAATGCGATTCTGTTGAACTGTTTTCTAAAACTGATTCTTCATTAGATGCTTGAGATTGTGAGATCATATAGAAGTTTAAAAACTGTAACTTGTATCCACACTGCCCATGCATGCTGCAAGCCACTTCAAAACTGACCTTTCACTTTTGGAACCTACAGGTGTCCCAGGTTAGATGAGGCACTGAGGAATGCACAATTGCCATGGAAACCCAGTCCCAGGCCAGTTCTGCAGCAGAGAAGAAAAAGAGGGTGGAGACCATCGTGGCAACCAAGAGCTCCTCCTCGAGTCGAGCAGACATCAGTGAGAAGGCCGTGGCCTCCAGCACCACCTCCAACGGTATGCCAGATTTTCAGCCTCACATCCAGCCTTTAACACTGCCTATTAACTCTTACTCATGCTGCATAAAAGCAGTAATCGTAGTTAAAATGCTCCAATTATCCCAATTCAGCAAATCCCAAATCACTGACATACAAAAGAATACCACATTATAGGTCTACTAACCAACACAAGCTCAGCGGGCCCATTTTTCACCTACAACATTAGACTAGGGTTTTTACCTCACATATACCAATTTCATTACTGACTTACTGAGATACTTCCTCAAAGTAAACACAGTTGCACACTTGTTAAGTTCTGCACTTTCCTTTTAGATAACTACATTAGCTACCTCAGTCAGGAAGTGTTTCACTGGCCTCACGTTCTGAAACAATAGAAAGATGAACATGATTATGTACAATCATTAAACTTTAGAAAGAGATGGAAAAATAACAGCTAACTTTGATCTTCCAGTTAATGTGTCATGGTCATACTGCCTTCACAACCTGCTTAAGAATTGGACTAACCTGACCGACAATCTACTTTTTATTTTAAAGGTGTACATGTACCCTTTGGGTGTATTGCAATTCTGCATTTCACATAGGCTATTTGGAAGGCTTCTTTACCACACCAGTACAGCTCTCAATCTAATGCTGGGCTGATCCTTGGCTGTGTAAATCTGTAGATCTGTAGATGTGCATATTGGTTGTGTGTGTATGTGTGTTTGTTGATATGTGGTCTGGGTTGTGCTCCACTCCATATGAGAGCCTCTGGTAATATGGCAGGAAGTCAAAATAAGACGTTGCTTTACTTTTTTTTCCAAACAGAGACACTCCTAAAGCATGACAGCTCTCTCTCTCTCTCTCTCTCTCTCTCTCTCTCTCTCTCTCTCTCTCTCTCTCTCTGTCTCTCTCAGTCTTTCCCTCTTGTTCGTTCCCAGATGGCCTGCACTCTTTCATTAATTAGAGGTGAGGCAGGGGGAGGTGGTGGGCTTTTGCAAGATGCAGAGTTTTCCCCTTGCAAGAAAGCATGGATGCAATTTGGCTTTAGTAATTGCGCATTTTTCTCTGTCGCAGGAGCATAATTACTCTGCTGAGAAGCATACGGTTTGTCGTGGAAAGTTGAGTGCAGTGATCATTTGGACTGGCTGCAGTCAGCCAAGCCAGAGAGAAACCCAGAGAAACTCAGGGTGTTTGACTTTCAGGTGAATAGAGCTGCAGCAGAACCTTTTCATATGGTTGCTACCATTCAAAAATCATTGTATCTCCAAAATGGCAGCTTCACAGTAGAAGGAAAAAACCTTATCTTTCACTGGGAGTCAGTGTAAAAAGGTTATATTCCAAGTAATATTGTAGCATTCATCTTGGTCCATTCATCATGATAAATTTTGAAACAATGTTCATTTTATTCATACTGTTATTCAAAAAATTTGATTGGGCTCTGTTTAAAGCTCTTGTAAAATCCAAACGATCACATACATCAGCTGAATTTTGTTTTAAAGAGCCCATAGCCTACTTTTTTCTTGTATCTTGTACGTTTTTGGCAACAAATAAGTCTTAATTCATTTTAAAATTGCTACCCTTAGAATTAAACTAGCTGTTTTTCATTAATGTCCTTTAAAATGGCAGTGTTTATTCTAGTTCTGTTCTGGTTGGCTAACTTTTGCTATGTGTATTTTAAAAGGCATATCAGGCCTGAAACACTCCTCATAACTTTAGAATGAATGGGTGGAGCTAAACTGACTTAGGCAGAATAAGAAAAGATGAATTCCTATAGAATTTTGGCCACTTTCCAAATTCTCTTTATTCCTTTACATTTGAGAAGGCTGTTTTTGTTAATATGTCTCTAATATATATTTAAATGAACTCTTCTCTGATTGTAACATCCTTTATAACTTTAGAGTGAATGGGCAAAGCTTGTGACTGTATTAGCAAAGATGTTGTTGTGTTTCTGTGACATCTTTACAACAATGAATCGGTTGTTTTTGCAACTTTTGAATAATAATATAGACTATTTAGAATGGGGAATGAGCAATATGGTTTTAAACTTGTGTTTACAGTCATTAAGTAATTTTCCCGTGGTATGGGTTCTTTAAAATGTGCCAGTATTATTGAGCTATTTATCATTTTTGGTTATGGTGCCTGGTCAGCATATTTTATTGATAATTAACTGTAATGTTTGGCAGAAAAGCTGTTTATTGCAATTATTATTATAGGTGAATCATATATTACACCAAACCTTCACTACTTCACTGTTACTAAAATCACTGTAACATACAACCTATCCTGTTGCTCTGTTGCTCTATTTGACCGCAGACCCTTAATAGTACTGTTCCACCCACCAGACCATATTCTAAGAGTGTTTTCCACACTCATGAGATAACTTACACATTCCTGGTGAGGTTATCATTACCCCTCTATTTCTGCCCACCTCCATTCACCAATACTCATAACCTCTTATCTGATGTAACCCGAAACCCCCCTCAACTTTAACCCCCGGAGCCCAGGCTGCCCCTATGCTCCAACAAAAGCCAATTGTTAGTGGCTGAGGTGCTTTGGAGGCTGCATTGCTGATCTAGGATCAGCCTCTTATAGAGCATTTGCAGAAAGCGCCATGCAGGGTGGTTTGCTAGAGCTGGTCCCGGGACGGCTTCAGGCCGCGCCCCTGCTCCACACGTAGGGGAAACCCCACACAGTGCAGGGAGAGTCATCACTACCACGCTCAGAGAGGGAAAAGTGTGGAGTGAAATTTGAGCTCAGCAGGATGAGTGTGTCCAAGAGCGTGGCAGTGGGTTGTGGAGCTAAGGTGCCTTACAGCAGTTGTTTGCCTTGAAAAGTGAAAGAGAAGAAAAATGAAAGGGCTGTGCAGATTTAACTCCTTAAACTCTAATCTCTGTGTTCTGTGATTCATCTTAAAGCCTGTATGTAATGCCTTCCCAATACTGTTCTGTCTTATTTCTCCCCCTGTTCACACTTTTCTCTTTAATGTAGTGATTTCAACCTTGTCCTATTTATCTTTTAGCTCTATAAACGTATATAGAATGATGAGATTAAAGGTTAACAAATGAGCATTGACGTTAATAAATATCATTAAATAGTGTTTTTGTCTAATTCTTAACGTAGTTAAGTTTTGCAGCAACATAGCTTTACTGCAGTCAAGTATTCACTGTAGTCCAGGTTTAAAGTGGGTTCATTTTAACCGTAGTTTAGTTTGTTAATGTAGTATTGATTACTGGTGTCTAGTTTTCACTGTAGTATTATTGTATCTTTTTTTCTATTCTCGTTGTCTTTTTACCTTTTATTCTTTTTGTCTTTATATGTTGTTCTTTCTTTTTTTTGGTCTATCTTTTTCTTATTTATGTCTAGTGTCTAGCTATTTCTTCTTTCTAGTACACTCACACACAGAAATACATCCCCCCCCCCCTCTCTCTCTCTCCTCTCTCTCTGCAGAACTTTTATGGAAAAGTTGAGCGGTGGTGTGTAATTGTGCAGGCTTAGTGGGGTGCGTTCCCACATGGGCAGCTAAAGAGTGGTGCAGGCCGAGCGCTGCATTCATCTGTGGAGCCGCTCCCCTGGCCTGACAGCTCAAAAGAGCCCACTGCGCCGCCACAATGGCCTGATTGGTCCTCTTTCGGAGGGGCCAGGAGGACGCCGCCTCCCCCCCCTCAACCCCCAGCATTCGCCAGGCAGGTGGACCACAAAGTCCCCTGATTCTTTTGTTGTTACCCAGGCAAAAGAGAGAGAGAGAGAGAGAGAGAGAGAGAGAGAGAGAGAGAGAGAGAGAGAGAAGAGCATGAAAGAGAGAGAGTGCACGAAAGAAAGAGAGAGAGAGTGCTACAGAGAGGGAGAGATGTCCGTAGTCTTTGGCTAACTAATCCCTGTCGTCATGGGATAATTTGCCAATAAAAAAGAAGAAAAAGGGACAGAAAGGGGACCTGACATTCAGAAAGAGAGAAGGAAAGAAGGTTGAAAGTTTCTACTCCTGGAATCAGATAGTTCTATAATAGTCTATATAGTTGTGGAGATAAATATATAGATGGGAGTTTTTTCATGACTACTAAAGAGTGAAAGTGATGAAAATGGTCAGTGAAAGAGGGAACAAAATGTTAGAGGGAAGGGAAGGAGGGAAGGAGTGACTGAGAAAAGGGGGAGGTGGAAGAAGAAGGAGGGAATGTGAGAAAAGCAGAGAGGAAAATTGTAAAGGAATGCGTGCAGTGGCTTTGCGGGGTGCAAAATTTGGCGCCTAAGAAAGGGAAGAGTTTTTTTTTTTGCAGTGCTTGTGCAAAACAGGCTGTGACCAATCCTGAACTTTAGCTGTAAAATGGCACATTGTGTAGACAAATAATTTTTTGTTGTAATTTTAATACATTTTTGGACAGTGGGGACAGTGTCCCAGTGCACGTGTAGAGGAGGACAAATTGAGGATCATGAAAAGAGTGAAAGGAAATGAATATAGGGTCCAGTATATCTAATTATGTGTGAGAGAGATTTGATTGATGTACATAGGTAGCATCATATAGCTAATTACATAGTTAAAGGTATACTGTATTATTTTTTGTTGTCTTCTTGACTTGACATTCAATATGAATGGACCACTGAATGGACCGTACAAATACTACAAAGTTAATGCATAGTTTGGATATAATGTTTTTACTGGTTACTGTGGTTGGTGTGGCACAACATATAACACCACCAGAGAACCACCACACCATGTGGGAGACTGTGATTCAATTCCCAGTCTGGCCAACTATGCTGTGCTGTTCCAATAAGAGTGCTTGGGCAAGACTCCTAACACTCCTCGGCCAACCTCTGTAATATGAACCCTGGAATAGAGCGTCAGCCAAAGGCCATAAATGTAAATGTACTGATTTAATTGCATTTAAAAAGTGTGCATGTTCATTCTATAAAACAGTTTCAGAGTTTTCTGTGACCTCCTATGTTGTATAAAGTATATAGAAGTCTTTCATTCTTGTCGGATACACTTTTTTCCCTAAATGAACTCAAAAAAGCACAATTTGAAGGGATATGTAACGGCAACATTCTGATTAAATCTATTGGATTGGGGTTGGACCTATCCAGACATAATTTGATAAATCAGATATCAATTCTTCCAAACCTGATCTAGTTATAATGCTTTGTTTTTACTTTGTTCAAGCAGAGTACCCCCTTGGCATGCCGTAGGTGCCAATATCAGGCATTAATCTCAGTCCACAGCAGTGAGGAGTGTTCTCAGAAGACACTTTATTATATAAAAGTGATTAAACTTCAGTATTATTCTGCAGAACATCCTACCTAAATTGCACAGCTGTATTATGTTTACCGGGCCAGTTGTATTATTATTTATGCTCATAGTTTATATAAAAAAGGTACATTGTGTATTTTTACATAATCATTGTACAAAATGTTTTTAATTTTTACATTTTGATCATTAAGACTTATAGCTCAAGAAAAGCAGAAATTCACTTTCTCAAATTGTTAGAATATTTCATAAGAAATATATATCATTTTGGCACTGATTGAGGGTTTGCCAAAGGAAGGGTTTAATATTAGAAAGAATGTAGTTGTAACCCCTTTTCCAGATATGTCTGTGTGTGGTGGTCCTGATGCACTGACACAAGCCTCAGTCCACTCCTTGTGAAGCTCTTCCAAGTACTTGCATCAACTTTTCTAGACAGTCCCAAGGCGTTGGTCATCCCTGTTGCTTGTGTACCTTTTCCCACCACATTTCCTTTTTCCAGTCAACTTTCCTTTAATATGCTTTGATACATCATGCTGAGAACAGCCAGCAATGACCTTCTGTATTATTCTCTTCATGGAGGACGATGAAGATAGTCTTCTGGACTGTCAGGTCAGCAGTCACCCACATTTTTGGGGTTGTGTGTGAAAAAGTAAAATAGAAAAAGCTTGAAGTAAGTAATGCATATAACATATATGAACGTCGTGAAAATAATGAAGAAAGTGAACGTTTTATGATATTTTGTGAGATGCACTAGTATATTATCTGTTTACTCAAATGGAAAAAAAATGAGAGAAAGATGGAGATGGAGAGGGCCTCCCCCTTCTTTTTAGGCAGACATTTAAATGATCAACAATAAATAGAGGGGGATGTCACCTGACAGGAATAAAGTTCCTGTTAGCAGCGCTGGGCGGAAAGTAATTTCCAGATAGTCTGTGGCGGCCCATCTTTGTGCCGCTCAGATAAGGGTTCATTTCAGCTCACTGTGAGCAGACACACACTCACACACCCCGCGCCCCTATTCTCACACACCTGTGATAACAGCTTGTGGAGCCTAATTGAAAATGTGCTTCAAAATGGATTTTCACTTTTCTTCTCTCTTTCCCCCCTTTCCGTCTTTCTCTCTCTCTGTCTCTCGTCATCCCTCCTTCTTACAGAAGTTCATCCTGACACCCTCCCACCCCGCCTACCCCCACACTAGCTCCTTTTCACTCTGCTGTCATTCCCCCCCCGACCCTCTGTGCTGCTTCGTTTGTCGCTGTTCCTCTTGTTGGGGGGGGTATTGAATGGATACAGAGAACAGAGTTTTGTGTGTGTGTGTGTGTGTGTGTGTATGTGTGTGTGAGGGGGGAATTCCGAGGCTGGAGCGAGTGGTTGTTCGCTGCAGTGTGTGTGAGGATCATTGCTCATGGTTGTGTCAGCGCAGTGGCAGACGTGTGATCAGTCTTATTAATGAAATCATTGATCACTTGATGCGACTCATAATCAACTGTTTCTGCACTTCGCACCCCCTCACACACACACACACACACACACACACACACACACACACACACACACACACACACACACACTCATGCCATCACTTTCTTCTCTCCCCCTATTTCTCTTCTTTGCAGTATCACATTCTCCTTTTTTTCTCCATCGGTTTCTCTCACTTTCACATTTGCTTTCAATTTCTTGTTTTCATATGAATGTTTCATATTTTCATATGAATGAAAATGCCTTTGTACCACAATAATACTGTAACTTCTGTAACAGCAAATTCAAATGAGTTAATGTAATAAAATTTGGTCTTTTTTAGTGCCAAAATGTTGTGAAAATCTTAGAATTGGAATCTTAGTGCTGTTTGGTAATATAACAAAAAAATATTGGTAAACAGAAGGTGTGTAGCATTATATGTACTCTTATTAAACCAGAAGTACATATGTCACCCAGAAAACTTAACCTATGAACAGTTGGATTTGCGTGGTATTGTGGGAACTGTAGTGGATTAGGAGTCCTGCTGTAGTAATTGTAGTCTTGTGCACCTCTTCCTCACCAGATATACAGGCAGTTCCAGTGCTTAGAACTGTGCTGAATGGTTTTGACAGCAGAACTGCAAACTTAGCATTTATCTATATGTCCATCACACCATCCATCATCTGCTGCTTATCTGGGATCCAGGTTTGTGCGCTTTCAATTATGTATATGTTTTTTTCCTAAATGAACCTTAAAATCTGTAAATCCGATGGTGTGTTTTCTGATCTGTGCCAATATATTTAGTGTTACTGTACATTTTCTGATGTGCACACAGGTTTAATGTAAGGGATGAGAAGGTTGAGAGCAAAACAGTTTGATTTTCAAGGTCATGCTTCAGAAACATTAAAGGTGATTAATATCCTGAAGGAAAAAATGTCAGATTGAAAAAATGTTGTTCTTTTTTTTTTTTTTTTAAATGGGTTGTTAATTGAAAAACAAGAATAACAAAGTAATTAACATAAATAAAAAAAACCTACCTCCCTGTCTACCCCCATCCTTTTTCATTCCTTAAAGTCATTATCAATATCACTGACATAAATATGGGTTTCAGATCCTCTGTTTCTGTCTCTTTATCTCCCTTCACCTCTTTCTTACCATAATTCTTCTTTCTCTCTTCTTTCTCTTTCACTCTCCTCTATTGCACTCACTGCTCCTTTTCCAGATGCCCTCAGCAATCTAGTCTGGCTCACAAACAATGCAGCCCAAATTCTTTAGCATCGTTCGGGTCATAGTCATGGCTCTTCCAACTCAGGGGGGGTAAAGCCTGTGCCCACAGCTTGGGCAGAGGCTGCGTCTCTGGGCCTGCATGGAGCATGACTCCCCCACGGCACCTCTGGAGCTCATTTCCTGGAGCAGCAGGAAGACAGGCAGCAGGCTCTTGGAGAGCATAGCCTCTCCTCTGTCCCGGGGCACGGATTTGATCAGGCTCTCCTGGTAGCAGGGTGGAGGAGCCTTCAGCGAGCCTGCCCTTACACACTTACACGCACATACACACTCGAATGGCTGCCTAAAGGATTCATATTGGTCAGTAGCTGGGTCTCAGACAGAGCAATTCTGTATAGTGTTCTACCACAAGCAGTGTGTCCAACAGGATGTGAACTACTGTAAAAAGCTCAGTGTCATGAAAAAATTAAACTAAGAATTGGTTTGAGGTACTTTGTAAACATTGTTAAAGTGGCAAAATGCATACTGCAAACAGCTGGAATCTCTGGCATGTAAGTAAACAGACTGAAGTTCATCCTGGTTGGGATGTCATAGAATTTATTTCACAATTCCTGAGAATTTCAGTCGGCTATTTTGGGTTTATTCTGTATATTTCAGGGTGGACTACTTTTGCAATAAGGTGGAATATCAGAACAGAGATCATTTATATATTGTCATTGTCACACAAAATCTATATAACATTTTTGCTGTTTTTCACTTTTCAACTTTTTGAAACATTCATAATTCTTGACATTGTATCCATATTTCATGATGAATAGACCAATAATGCTTTTTTTCAATTTTTTTATACATTTTTTTTAGTGTGAAATATGATATTATATTAGTTTTAAAGTAATGGCATCAAGAACATTGTTCATTTTTTTTGGTGAAATGAATGAAAGATTTACCCAAATCTGTATGAAAAAAATAATTAAAGCTGGGCAATATGATGATATTTTCTTTTTATTGTGATACACAGTGTAACAGTCCTGGTTGTGCTAGAAGTGTAAGAATATCCCACTCTTAACATTTAAAGTCTTCACTGAGTGTAACACAGAGTGTGAGCTAACATGGGGTAGAAGAAGCTGTTTGGCTGTGTGTTATTCTTTAGCCTGTTCCCAGATTAGGCTTTTCTCCTGGGCTTGAACTCCATCTGCTCATCCGCAGGTCTTCGTGTTTAGAATGATGTCTTTTTCTCTCCTTGGTCCACTCTCTCATTCACTACACCACTCTGTCTGTCTCTCTCTTTCTGTCTGGTCACTGCTGGGTCAGAGCTGTGTATCTGAAGAACTATCCCATAGTGGATATATAGAGAGGAGGAGAGGAAAAGGGGCAGCAGTAGTTGATTATCCTGCCAGCCTTGTCCATTTGGTGGCCGACACTGATGTCCCCCATTGAGATGAACAAAGCGGAAGTGTCTCGACCCTGCTGAGAGAATTTATTATATTCTGTTTTAATCTTTTCCCTCTTCTTGTCTCTCTCTGTCTTACCTCGTTCTCAGTTGTATTTCTTTCTTTTTTTCTTTCATTCTATTTTATTTGGCTTATGCCTCTCTCTCTCTCTCTCTCTCTCTCTCTGTATATATATATATATATATATATATATATATATATATATATATATATANAAGAAGGAGAAAAAAAAAAAAAGTTGACATTCCCTCCATCTATCTGTTCCTCCATCACATCTACGAGGGAGAGAATTTTTTGGCTTGTGCTCGGACTCTCTTCTCATACTCCACTCTGTTCTGACTGGAAACACAAAACACACATTAAGAAACCTCACACTTTGCTCGTACATAAAGGTATTGTGAGCACATGAGTGTACAGTGCATCTGGAAAGTATTCACAGCAAGATTTACACATTTTGTCATGTTGCAGCCTTATTCCAAAATGGATTCAATTCACTTTCCTCTTCAAAATACTACACACAATAACCACAAATCACAATCACAAAGTGAGAAAGGTTTATTTGCCATTTCTGCACATTTATAAAACATATATATATATTTTTTTTTTTTTTTTTTTTTTTTTTTTTTTTTTTTATTTATTTATTTTTTGCTGCCATGCAAAAACATCATATCTGTAATTTTTGTTTTTGGCTAAATTTGGACTAGCAGAAAGGCCCTTGAATACCTTACTAATTGATTTTACATTTACTTACATTAAAAAGTTAACATAGGAGAGATACAATGTTTTGTGTGATTGTGACTTTTTTTCTAACTCCTCATTTCCTTGACTGCTCCTGCTTTCCACTCACCTAACACTTTCTCACCTGCCCCTCCTTCTTCCTCACTTTCTCTCTCTGCTCCTCCTTTCACTACAATGCCTCTCACTGGGTGAGAGAGCTGCTAAGATCAAAGGTTCCAAAGTATGGCAGTGATTTCACCTGATTGATTAGAAACAGAAGCCTTTCTCCATGCTCTCTTCTTTTCCTCTCAGCTGTAAATACATAAAGTGTCTGCACATGTGTGTCTTCATGCATGTGTTTTTGTAAAGAGGTCATTATTGGCAGGCCCAGTGAGGGAAGAAGGTGGTATGGCTGTCTATCAGAGCATCTTTTCCCCCCATCCAGCAGCAGAGGGAGAGAGAGATGGTTTGTCTATTTGTTGTCTTCATCGGATAAGGGCTCAGCCTGTGTAATTGCTGGCCCTGCTGCCTCCACTTGCACTCAGGCAGGCACAGAATCTGGGCAGGGATCGATCTGAGCAAGGCTGGAGCACACCAAGCACCAAATTCAGAGAGCAGTGCTTGAAAGCAACATCTCTACAGCAGTCAGTCAGATTATCTGCGATTATACAGAAAGGGCGTACAGTTTGAACCCGGACGAGCCCCTCTTGTTTTTGCTAATCAATGCTGTTGTTGTCTGTTCACACAAGACATTCTTCCAGAACACTGTGGACTCTTTATGTGCTGAGGATCACAACAAACACATCCCATTCTTACTGAAGATCTGACCCAGTGTAATTGTGTACTTATGCAATACTAGATAGAACTGCAACTGATGACTTTTCATTCTTGATTTGTTGGTCCATTACGATTTTGATTAATTAATCAATCTCTGCAGACCATTAAAACAAAAATAAATTATTTAGAAAACGTTCTTTTACACAAAGCACATCTAAAAGATTTGTTCATTTTTTCATATTCTCATGTGCTTCTTCCTGGTCAGGGACACAGTCAATCCAGAGACAGGGAGGAATTATTGGGCAAAAGGGAGGAATACACCCTGAGGATGGTTTTGCATGTTCCTAAAACTATTTCTCAGCTATGTCTGCTGAAAGACGCCACTGTAATTAGTCTGCAGCAATGTTTAGGTGGTTGGTACATGTCAAAACACACCCATATGAATGAGACAATCCTGTATTCTCCATTAGAATATCCAACCTGTGAATCACTGTATGTTCTGACTCACTGTATGTTTTCTTTTACTGCTAGTATTATTTGTGCTTCAATAGTTCTTCTTTGAGATTAGGGTAGGGTACTGAGAGTCCTCTGATCTAACACACCTGATTCCACACTGCTGGTTTAATAAGCAGGACCAAAACCAATCAAAATGGTCATGATGAGTAGGGCTTGGTAAGGATATGACAGTCTACAGGCTCTGCCGCTTCTGTAGCACAATAACACAATTCATGTGTTGTTCCAGTGATTGGCTGCTTTGGGAGTATTAAGAATGTAAGTAAGTAATGATACAATAAGAGTATTTTCTTATTGATTATTTATCTGTTTTGACTAATGTTAATTTTGCATGGTAATTCTTGTGTACCGTTATACCTCTAATGATAAGCATTACAGCTTACAGTGAGAACCTTAAAAGAGGAGCTGTCTATAATTAATTTAACCAGCAAATCTGTGCCTGACCTGACTCTGCTACTGTTGGATAATAATTCTTGCTGCAGTGATAAACCATGTCGAAGCTAGCTAGATTTTGGTTGCATAACTTTGGAGGACTTCATTCCAGAAAGGAAAAAGAGTGGAGGAAGCATTTCCACTGGATAAAACATTCCTAATGTACACTGGTGGGCCAAAACCAGCCAAGAACCAGGTTGATATGTGGCTGGTCCTCTGTGTGCTGCCAGCTTTTCTGTCCAGTTCTGACACCCTTGTGTCCATTTAGCAATGTTGTCCTGGTTACCTGCTTACTGATCTTGGGGTGCAATGCGGATTCCTCCTGTAATCTTCATTAAAAATGGAGCCGATAATTAAAAATGTAACAAAAAGTAAAAAATATACTCGCAAAAAGAAAGGTAAAAAGTTTTGTTATGGCCAACAAAGTTTAGTTCAGTAGACACAGTATAATGTAACATTCAATGTACTGTGTGTGATTGAATGTGCACAATCATGGGCACTCATGCAAGAACATGCACTACACATACACATAACATGCTCTGTCCCTCTTATGAACAATTTAGTGACCCCATGACTTATTTCAGTGAGTTGCGGAGTGGCAGACCAGCCTTTATTATGTCTGCCTCCTCATCAATGTGGTCTTTGTGTGTGCCTGGCCCAGCTTCAGCCCAGCGTGGGTCCTCATGGGGGCCAGGGGCGGAGGCTAGTGTTTCTCTCGTTTCAAAAAGTAAAAAAGTTACTATGAACAAGTTTTTCCTCCCTCGCTGTAACTTGAACCGCTGCCGACACATACACGTTTTAGTGTATTACAGAGTATTACTAGAATTTACTCATATTAACTCATAAAACTAGATGCAATCTAATTTTCTTACATGCACTGTAATTCAGCAGGATGAGTGTTCAGTGATATTTCTCAACCACATGGTCTCAGGTGTACAGATGATTCCTCAGTGCCTGGAACTTCAGGGTTTCATGTTTTCTGTTGTACAACAGCTGGAACAGACATGGTTGGTCAAAGCGGGTACAATTTCATAGTCTATGTAACCTATGCTATATAAGCTTTTTAAATCTCAACATAGTCTCACTTTGCACGAACACCACACAGCAAAATCCTCCTGCATGTGGCTCTTTACATGTCATGGGAATGTTATTTTTGATTTACAGCTAAATGGCTAAACGTGGCTGTGGACAATGCAAGAGTAAGACAAGAGTAGATGTAGGTAAGACAATCTTTGCATTGTTTGAATTGACCAACTCTGTTTCAGTTATAGAGACCTAATTAATAAATATGAATATACATTAAATAACTAAATAACCCTCATATCTCTCTTTGTATCTGATCCAATGACCTTTAATAATTTTGGAAAAAGGAACAACCATGGACTCAAATGGACTCCACAGTGACTTTTTGAGAATGGTGAAATACCAGGTTGTCATATACTATCATGTTTACAAGTTTGATTTCAATGTTATCACCCAAAATTAAATTAGGTGCCTAGCCTCTATATTTTCACTTTTCCCTATTTCTTACTTTAGTGTTTAGTTAATTTGATGTCAATTAATCCAGAGGTTATTTACATGCATCATTCAGACTTCTCTGTTGAAGCTGCCAATGGTATTGTGCTATGAAAGCACCTTAGAAATTACATTTCTGAGTTCTATATGTGAAATTGAGCTCTATATGTGCTCTATATGTGCTCTTTACATGCAACATCTACCTCCTCTTAGATATTCTCCTAGATTTCTTCTCATTTTTATTTCTGGGGGTCTCAGTACACTTTTTGTTTTCTTATTCTATAACACCTCAGTTATAGAATCATGAAAATTAGTCACTGAAGAGAAGTAAAGCATGGGGTAGCAGAACCTAAAGGATGGATCACCAGGACTGCGAGCAAAGACAACTGTTATGTAGCAGTGCAGAGATCTCCTGAAATCTGCCTGGCTTTAAAAGTAGGAGGCAGCGGATCAAGCTACAGGCTCTGAAACAGGGATGAAGTGAATGCTTGTTGGTGGATCAGTACTACTGCTGACTGTTGCAGAGGAACAGTGCAGACTTTACCTTAGATTGTGACAAAATGGGTGGATTTCTGTAGATTCCAAAATGGAAGCTGGTGTTTCAATACGTTGATGCCACAGCCCAAATCAGCTGAGAGCAAGCAGGGGTTCAGTATTGCATTTCAGTCTAATTGCAACATACTTAAATCACAGTCAAAATGTCTTTATTACTTATATGCAGTTGGTACATGATAATGAGTGACAGATGTAAAATTTATTCGCTTTGACTAAGACATTCATGTAGACGGCAGCCTCTATTTTTTTTTTCTTTGTTCATGATAGCTTCCCTCTTTGCATAATTTGGCAAATTAGTCACATATGGAATCAGTTGTTCCAGTGTGGGGTGACTTGGCAGTTTTTTTGTTGCTGGAAAAATTGTCATGTTATTTTTATGGTTTTGGCCTTGTGGTTTGGAATCCCGATTGTCATGTTATTTTTACGAGCTTTGGCTTGTAGTTTGGAACTCTGATTGTCATGGTGGCCTGAGAAAGGGGTCGTATGTCTATGTAGGGGCTGTAGGGAAATGGTAAGCATTAACAGCTGTGGCTTCAAAGAGCTTGGCTGTGTTAGATGGCCAGCCCCATGCTCCACCTGCAATGTAGGCTTTATACGGAACTTGATCTGCAGCCACAACTGGCCTGTAGTTTTTACTGTGGACTGTTATATGGATTCAGTTGTTTGATGCACATGAGTTAACTGTGTGAAGTGTTTCAAAATAAGTGAACACAAAAAGGCTTATTAAGAGTCATATCTACAGGTTTATAAAGCATGAATACTGAAAGAACACAGCACCAGCCATATGAAAATGGAGCATTTTGGAATATATATTTCTTTCTCCACATTCAAATATGGATTGCTTTATTGAGATCAGCCGAAATCAGGGTGATTATTTTAGCAGGATGCTGACTTAATTTTGGATGTCTGATTTTGCATGTCCCTTGCATGCACACTTGAGGTAAAGCATGCAGTATTGCTTACAGACCGACCATATGCATTAGCGTGAAGTTCATTTGAAACAGCCTGCTTTGTCCTGGTTTAATGCCTTTGTTCAACATTTAAGCACAAAGCTATACAAATATACATATAATGCTGGTTATATTAAAAGAACATGAGATGAGAATTGCTGACCAACAGTGTTAATGTACAAATAAAGTGGGATCTAATAATAGAAAACTGGTTCTGAACATCCTGAACTTACACTTTTGTACAGTCAGAGAATAAAATAGAGTTTATAACAGATTTGAAAGAAAAACTGTGTCTAAAACTCCACCTACTTTCTTTTTTTAGCTAAATTCTTATGTACTTTTAGTCTTACAGCATGGTGGAGTAGGGTAGCATCTAGTGTGAAACATTGTGAAACATCTCCATTTTAAATTCCCAGTTCCCTAAATCCACACTGAATAAAACATTTTCACTCAGATTTTCTTGTGAGGAAAATGTTAGCACACCCCACAATTGATGCAACTTTTATTGCCTATAATTTGAATCAAGTGCAGCACATCAGCTGCAAATGATTATGCCATCATTAAACAGGACTTTAAATAGGAGGAGATTGTCTCATTTAAACCTCAGACATTAATTTGGTTTGCTCTTGATTGTTGAAGTGAGTGGCATTACCATGGCAAGATCCTAAGGGCTCTCTAAAGCCTTCAGAAAGAAGGTTGTTATGTGGACGAGTCTGGGATGGGGTTTAAAAATATTGCAGAACAATGCAAAACCATCCACTAAATCATAACTAGATGAGGAAGGCCATCCTAGCAAGTTCAACCCAAGATTAGACCACAAGATGCATAAAGAAGCCTCCAACAATCCTAAAATGTCATTATTTGGTTGTGGGATTCTAAATGTTTATTGTATTTCCACTTTATTTAACTCGAGCTACAAACTCAAGTGATCTTGAAGATAAGTACCATGACATGACTATGAATAGGCAGGGCCTTCATTGCCCCAATGTACCGACTGGACTGCAGAATGCCTCAGCAGGCCTGAAATCTCACCAGCACAGGAACAAACGCAGCAAAACGGCCCTCCACTCCGAGTGGCGACATTTCGTCGTCATTGATAAAGTGCTTAGTGGCGAGCAAATTAATGAATCTGGCCTGACTGAGAGCGGGGGAAGGGAGGAAGGGATCGAGAAAGGAAGGGAGAGAGCGAGGGAGCTGGAGGAGGGGAGAAGAGGGGGTTATGGAGCAGTAATCCCGTTCCGGCTAAACGGCTGATCCTTCTCATTCTTTAGATATCAAATGTCAGAAGTTAAATTAGCCTGCTAGCCCCTGATAGTGGTTAACATGCTTTTAAATGGGGAGGGGAGGAGAGGCAAGAGGAGGGGGCCAGTGAATTCCAGCCCCCATGGGATGGCAGGCAGGTGCCTTTGAAGTGTCTAATTATCCTTCTCTCCATAAGTACCGGCTAACTGTCTTAATAGGCCTCTGCTCGCTGTGCCAGACTGAGCAGCATGTATTTACCCTTGCCGTAGTCACACGGGGCAGGATAGCTATGAAGGCAATGCTGCCACAGACTTCAGTCTTTAAGTGTTTATTACCATCTTGCAATCTTTGTTGTACAAGCTGCATTCCAAGTTCAGACTTTTGGGATAAAGAATGTGTGAAAAGAGATGGTAAAGAGATGGGTTTGGTGGTTAGCTGTGTGTGTGTGTGTGTGTGTGTGTGTGTGTGTGTGTGTGTGTGTGTGTGTGTTTCCTGGCCCACTCCTGGTGCAGTTGGCAATAATTGGAGAGCCCCAGGCCTGGCCTTGGCTGGTGTTGAGTGAGGGGTGGGACATGCTAATGGTCAAACACAGAGGAAAGCGGCAACATGCAGAACTAATGGTGCACTGGTATCATGGCCAGCCTGGAAACAAAGAGAAGGACATTTAGATTTGCAGAAAACATCTAACGATCTAACTAAAAAGCATTCCCAATGGTAATGGAATCCAGCACCAATTTCTGAAGTCAGCTTACTTGCTTTTGCCCTCATTGAAACTGAAAACATGCTGAATTACTGTCCAAAACTGAATGGTACACATTTTATAGAGGTGGAGCTCCAAAGTTGACCCCAGATAAAAAGTATTTTGGAAGATAAGTCAAAAGCCATATGGTCGAAATCAAAGAGCAGGGAGGTGGAAACTGCATCCATATCTGCTGTACGTTGGGCTAAGGGCCATAACAGCATTCACCTTGCCATATCATAGGGAAAAAATGACCTACTCCTTATTCTCAATGGCTTACCTGGGTTCTCTTAATGCCTACTAACACCAATCACACCCCATTATGCCTTCTGATCAAGGCCCAGCCAAATGCTCTAACAAGGTCTGATGGGAGTGGAGGTGTGATTCGTGCGATGGCAGAGAAAAACCAAACTGTGAATAGGCCAAATGCACCATTGTCCACCTCGGAGAGGCACTTTCACCCACGCGCTCCACTCTTCCACAATCATCTGCTCTTGATGGAACGCATGCGAGTGTTGAGGCTGTTCTTAGAGAATGCTGTTCCTATAACTGGAGGGGTGCGGGGCAGGGTAGGAAGGAAGGATTGGGGCGGGGGGAGCCCCGCAAAGCTCTTAAGCGCTTTCTCAGTGATTCTGATTTGAAGGCAGTGAGGAGAGCAGCAGAGGAGGAAGGAGCCTCGCTTTGACTTTGATTCCTTCTGTCCTGGCCCCCACGGCTGCCGAGTAGGGAGTCAGGGACGCCCTGGCCCTGCTTGCTTGGGTCCCTGAAGAGGCCTAGCGGCAAAATGATGAACCAGAGACCCTCCGCCCCTGAACTGGGGGCTGGGATGGAAGTTTGTCAAATTTAGATGTGCAGGACCTGTCACATTTGCACAGCTGCATATAAAAGGGAACAAGAGTGAGGGTTCATTGGGAAATCAAATCAAACTCTTGACAACAGAAGCAGTCAGAATGGGCTGTGGAGCCTTCATTGCCCGCAAACAACCTCACACTCTAATTACCCAGTACATCACTCATACTCCGTTCTGTTTGAATAATGCTTTAAAAGAGACTTGCCTGTGAATGACGAAACTCATCCAAGGAATTTCATGGCCAGTTTTAACCTTTATTCACAGCTCTTATTGATCTGAAATTAATTGAACTTCTTTTTGGTTCTTCTAGAATTAGAGATATGCACTGACTTTAAAATGGCTTAATATGCAGAAGTAAAACACTTTTCCTTGACTAAATCTGTATGCATGAACTTGAAGATCATGTGTAGTGAGCAATGGCACATGCTTGAAAGTGGTCCACAGAGTTCTTGTTAAGACAGAATTTTGCCTTTTGAATTTCAGTATGGGTTCAACAGTCCCTCTGTAATTTCAACTCACTCATCATGGGTACATCATACACTGAATACCCAAAAATCTTTGGAAGAGAACTAGTTACCATGTCCCATGACCTTTGTCATGTCCCATGGAAGCTAATGAATGCTGGACTAACCAGCGGGATATGCCTGTTGGGCCTCCTGCATTGAATGTGGATCTTACTTTTGCAAGAATTGCTTATCTGTTCACACGGACAAAAGGGAGCATCAATGAACATCAAAGTATATGAACTGATAGGAATATGAGCCTTTCTGATAGATAAATAGGAAATCCTTACATGTGCTCTTATAAACTTCACTTCAGCCAGTGAAGCTATGCAATGGTCTTTATGATGATGTCAGGGATTCCCCCAGTGGAAAATGAGGATGCCAATTGGACACGGGGATGTTAAAGCCATGACCAATATAGCATGACAGATAAGGTTTCTTTTTAGGAATATGTAGTGCCGAACTGAAAATGAACATGAACTCAGGTATTCTGATTATGAAACAAAGAAAAGAACCCTGAAATTATAACACTTTAAAACGACCAAAAGTGACACAGCCATCCCACAGGGGTTTTACGGATTGACAGAATATCCTTTTTCTGGCAGACAAGACTTAAAGTGTGAGTTACGAGCAGGATGTTCTATAACCTGCTTGGGCAGAGCTCAGATCCACTCTACTGTACTTGAAGGCTTATTCACCTCCTCATAGTAACAGGCTGAACTTGCCTATGAGCCCGTGTTGGCTGAGTGTTAAGCCTTCCCTGGTGGGGGTTAAAGGATGGATCTTGGCGAACTTCTTCTCCTCTCCTTCGTAGCCAAGAAATGATAGAATACCCCACACAATCGCAATAATCCCCTTGCTCTTCTCTGGCTTCTATACCCCGTCAGTGGTTGGTGGAGATTCCTGTCCCCCTTCACTCTCTCTCTCTTTCTCTCTCTCTCTCACTCTTTCCTTCCTCCCCTTCCCCCTGTAGCACTTACTAATCGTGAGCGATTCCCCTTGCGTTTGGCGCAGGTGCCAGGTTTCTGAATCAGGTAGCAGTAAGCCTCTCACAGAGGTAGCCCTATTAAACCTGTGCCAACTGAAGGCATTTCTGCATTGCAGCCTCATTGTTAATTGGTGGAGTCGCAAGCCTCTCCCTCAAGTTGATTTGCAAGAGAAAAGGGGGAAAAAGAAAGAGGAGGCAGGGAGAAGGAGAGATTATCGCACCGGAGGAGAGGCGCTTTGAAGCAGTGTTTTGTGTTCTCCGCAAAACGCTCTCCTGCTTCTGTGGGTTACTCCCTCACTGGGGTTCTCCAGTCAAGCCAGACAACAGCTATTGACAGTACAGCCCGCAAAAGTTCCCAGGTGGAGTTTTGCTGTAGATTTCTTTAGCACTTGTTTTTGAGTTAGAAAGAAGATAATCTTAGCCAAATTTTTGAGTTTAGAGGAACAAATTGTTTGTTTCAAATCATCAGCAGTCCCACTAACTATCCATTTCAGCCACCTCTTTGAAAGTTTTGTAGAATGTCTGCCGTAACAACACCCCCTATGACTTCAGTGTGGAATGGATAAGCTAAAGTGCTGCAGGCTGAAGGTGAATATATGTGTAAGTGTGTTCATGCTTGTGACATCACAGTTACAGTTGTTTCAAAATGGGCTGTTTATGGACTGGGGAGTGAACCACTGGGGAGTTTTAGTCTTCAATGATTTCGACCCTTGAAGCTCTCAGAAACAATGCAACAACCTGCAAGACTGATGCAAAAAGCTGCGGGGTGTGTATGACTGTGTGGTGGGGTGGGGTGGAGGGGGTTGCAGAAGGAGTGGTTGGCGTGCATCAGACTATCAGCTGAAAGAGATTGAAGCAGTGCAAAAAGAGGGCAGGAGACATCACTCTGCCTCTCTGAACCCTCATTTACCCTCCATTATCTGTGTCCCAGGGCCAATAGGGTCCTTCAGTGGCTACCAAACATAGGTCCTTTCTCCATTATCCCTTTTTCCCTATTTTCTGCCATTTCGCCGCATTCTTGCTTTCCCTTCAATCCTCCTTGGAGGGGCCGTCTCATAAAGGCTCTTGAAGTGCACAGTGGTCGTTTTGAAGGGATTCCTGAAGCCAGAGTTTTACACTGAAGGCCTTGAACTATAAAACAGAAGAGACCTGGGCACTCAGTTTTAACAAGGGTGCTAAGGGGGGGGGCAAAATTTTAGAGAGAGAGAGAGAGAGAGAGAGAGAGAGAGAGAGAGAGAGAGAGAGAGAGAGAGAGCAGAAAGAAAGAAAGGACAAAAGAGTGAGTGACCAGCAGAAAGAAAGAGAGACACAAGGTTGGGATAATAGCTGGACAGAAAGAGGGAGAGAGGGAGACAGCAAGAGAACAGACAAGCTGATGACAAAAGTGAGAGGAATGGTGAGAGAGAGAGAGAGAGAGAGAGAGAGAGAGAGAGAGAGACAGACAGACACAGATTGGGAGACAGAAAAGATGAGGAGAATGTGTGTGTGTGGGGGGGGGCAACAGAAAGAGAGAGGGAGAGAGACAGACAGACCAACATAGAGAGGGCGAGAAACAGAGACAGAAGAAGAGAGGGAGAGAAAGGTTGAGTGGTGCAGAGAGAGCTGGTGAAACACTAGAGCCAGAGCGGTTGCCTGTGATCACGGCTGCAGCGAGCACAATTACCTCCTTTTCAAATCCTTCAGTGACACTGCGGGAGGAAGGAGGACTTTGAAAGTTGAAAGGCAGGAGCTCGCTTTCAAGCCTCAAACGCGCGCAGGAAAAGGCCTGTGAAATTTGTTCAGGGCTCCCTATCCACCATTAGCTTGTTTCTTCCTCTCGCCTCCAGGCATTTAAGCGCTTTTTGAAAAGATGTTAAGAAATTCAATCACCACAGAGAGAAAGGGAGAGCGAGAGAGAGAGAGAGAGAGAGAGAGAGAGAGAGAGAGAGAGAGAGAGAGAGAGAGAGAGAAGAGTGTGCTCAAGTTTTTCTTTCTTTCTTTTTGCTTTGCCCTGGTCCAGAGAGAGTGGACCTGTTCGGAGGTGAAGTTGCCTGCCATGAAGCAGAAGGGGAATGGGTGGAGACTTCAAACAAAGCAATAAATGAGAGAAATGAAGCAAAACAAAGACAGAGGAGAGCTGTGTGCATGGTCAGGGCTATGGAAATCTCCCTCATCTGCTTTATGTCAGATGCAATCCCACAGTCAGAATTTACTGGGCCCTTAGCATCAGAAAAGCCATACACTTGACTGACTGTTCCATGAGCAGTTCCCTAAAGCAGAGGTTCTGAAATACTTTGCTGCCAAACAAAGAAAGAAACAGAGAAATGAGCTTGGCATAAGAGGAAACTTTATAACAGTTTGGTGGTTAGTGGTTTTCTTCTGCATCAGGGCAAGTGTTCAGCAGAGCAGTACAATTGATACCATGGAAAAGCTTTAAATATTATCACAAATGTCAAGTAGAATAACAGGTTGAATGCTTCACATTCTGTGACTAGAAATACCTACCATATAAAAGTTATTTTTATGAAGATTGGGCCTCATCCATTATGCTCTTAAATTTGTTTGTTTTTAAACTGCAGAATTGTTTGCAGCTATGCTTTATCCTCATAAATTGAACAAATCACAAATTTGAAAACACTGGTGAATGTCAGAATCTTTGTAAAAGATGTATGCATGCATGCAATTTCAGAAACAAATTGACATTATAGGTTAAGATAGCTAAATCTGATCTGTGCAAAATAATTAACTGATTAACGAGGAACGTGGGTTTATAACATGTCTCTTTTAACTAATATTTTGTCTCTATTGGTCCACAAACCTTCTGAATCTGGTCATTGGACCCCAGTTTGAGAACAATGGCTCTAAAGAAATTTTCTAAAGTTTTGAAGAATGTTGTAAAGAATCTTTGTAAAGTTAAATGAGACTCCACAAATTGCAGATGTTCAGTAACCATCCGAGGTATTTCCTGCAACCATATATCCAATACAGGAGCAAGGCTGGAACCTCTCATTTTAAGAGTGTTTTAAGCAGGAGCAAAAAGCAGATGAAGAAGGAGAGCCTATAGAGTAGACAGAATAGTTCCTATCCTTTCTTCTGTCTGTTTGCTGAACAAATCAAGTAGCTGTTGACCTCCCGCCGCTGAGTGTTTACTGAGCTATTGACGCTGGTGGGCTCCTAAATGATGAACAGCCTTAAGGAGGTGTGTGCTAGAATAATGAACCCTACAACATCTCTGTGACTCTGTTTCTCTCTCTCTGTCTTTTCTCATTCTTTCTCTCTCTCTCTGTCCTTCTGTCTCTCCATTTTTTGCTCTTTTTTCCCCCACTTTCTCACTGTCTATCTTACCCCCTCTCTCTTTTTTTTCTCACTCTCTGTGATGATGTAGGGGGTGGGGTGACACTTGTTTGATTGAGCATTGTATTCACCACTTGACCCCATGGCTGAGCCTTCTGAATGGTCTCACTGTGGGGGGTTGAGGAAAGAGAGAGAGAGCAAGAGAAAGAAAAAGTGAGCAGGAGAAAGAAAAACAGTATCTTCAGAATGATGTAGCTTTTTGACAGATATCATATTACCCAAGGTTTATGACCTTTGCCCTACAGTATGGGTTTCTATTAAAAACAGAATCTGAATATTGGAGGTAGGGCATTATATACACTATATATACAATGATCAGCCATAAAATTAGTACCACTGATAGTTGAAGTGAAAAACATCGATTGTCTTCATCTACAGTGGCATCTCTGAAGGGATGGATATATGAGGAAAGTGAACAGTTCTTGAAGGTTAAATGAGGGAAAATGGCATTTGACTTTGGCAAGGGCCAAACTATGATGTATGGAGAAATGGAAGAATCTCCAAGACATTAGCCAGGTCTGGTGGGGTTTATCCTGAGTTCAATGGTCAATACATACAAAAGGGTCCCAGGAAAGGACAACTGGTAAAAAGGCAACAGGGTAATGGGCTTCTAAGACTCATTGATGTGATTCATGGAGGCCTCACAACTTATAGGACTTAAAGGATCTGCTGCTAATGCCTTGGTGCCAGGTTGCACAGGACACAGAGAGCTTGGAATCCATACCAATAGGCCAGATCAGTTATGGCAACACAAAGGGGACCTACTTAAGATTATGCAGGTTGTACTAATATTATGAAGAGCAATTTAAGAGTGAATAAATTAAATGAGCATTATGCAAAATATAATGCAATTGCATTCGGGTAGTTAACAGAAGAATTGGAAGTCAGACTGAGCTCTTGAAGACCAAGAGTACATTGCTCTTAAGATAGATAGCTAGATAGTCAAATCAGTGTTTGACTCTTGTTGACCTTCAGGAGGATTTAGCAGACTCTGGAGTTATGCTGTACTGTTCTACTGTGCAGCAATATACTGTGCACACATGTGACTTTCATCTAAGAGTCATCAAAAGAAAACTTTTACCTCATCTTCGCCCCAATATTCAGTGTCAGATATTATCAAAGAAACATCTAAACAAGCCTTTTTGGAAAAGAAAGTCATGTGAAGTGATTGTAGTTAAACAGTGAAGATCATTGTATGTAGGAAATGGGTGTAGAATTTAATGAAATGAACATCTTTCCAGTTGTTAAGCATGCTGTAGGCTTGATATATATAATACTACCAAGTACCGTGAAGATCACGTTCTAAAAAATCCTGTCTGACCCATGGCTGTTCTTTGAACAGGATCATTTAATTACACCATTTGCCAGTGCAGTAAATCTTAGCAGGACAAAAAATGGACTCAGCGTTTTGGCTCCATGCTGTTTGATGGACTTTTGGAGCGGGCAGCGTATCTGAAGGCCGGCACTGCAGGCTGGGCACGGCTGGTCACTGCAGGCTTAAGCTAATAGGACTTGGGTGTAAACGCTTTAGGCCGATTGGCCTAAACCAGTGAGGGAGTGTGACTCAGTTATCTCCCTAAAGCAGAGATCACAGGCTGCACTTTCATCTTTTTCTCAAAAAAAAGAGTCCAAATGCCTCTTTATTTTTATTTGCTGAGTGTGTGTTCTGAGGGTTCTCTCTACTGAGGATTTATTTTTCTCTATTAGTCAGATCAGGTATTGCAGATTACAGTGTGTTTACAGTGTTTGAGTCCGATGTTATGTTTTGTTTTTTCTGGACAGCTCACCCTTTGAGTCTTTATATTATTTTTTGCCATTGTAAAATACTGATTCACCTGTTTTATCACCATTGAACACACAATTGATTCACCAAAGCAGATGTTAGATGATAACTGTTAATAGTACTGGACTCCCATGAGGCAGGCTTTTTAGTCAATGATGTAAAACCATAAACTTTTGTATTAATATTATTTGAATGAATTAGTGTTTTACTGGGTGATTATCAATTTACTGCCCAAATAATGAGCTTTTGAACAATATGGTTTATAATAATAATAATAATAATAATAATAATAAGAAGAAGAAGAAGAAGAAGAAGAAGAAATGGTTGTACATGGTTATTGTTGTACATTTTGTAGATTATAAGACTTATGAGTTTTTTAAGTTTATGGTTGTTTGAGTCTGCAGTTCACAGGCTTTGGACAATATGGTATAATCCATACCTTCACCACCACTATTAGCTGTATTGGTGACAGTACATCCAAGCATGGTCTTAGTTTGTACTTTCTTCCGACTCCAAACATGCATAACAAGACATTGCCTGCATTTATGGCAATGTCACATCCGCTACTTAGTATTGTCAAATTGTTGCTGGTATTGACTATATTGACTATATTTGAATAAGGACATAGGTAGTACATACACAGTAGTTACAGCTAAAAACTTGCTGGCTCCTGTGACATGCTCTTATGTCGCTGTGTGTGTGTGTGTGTGTGTGTGTGTGTGTGTGTGTGTGTGTGTGTGTGTGTGTTTGATGACAGGAATATGCTGCCTTTCCAATCCCTTTATGACAGTATTGCGGTTTGCGAGAGCAGCCCTATTAATCCAGCTTTAGCGGCGTAAGTGCCATTATACCCTTAATAAGATCACTGGCTGTGCAGTATAGGATTAAATACTTATAACATAACTGACACTGTCAATTCTCACGGATAGAGCAAGCTTCTCTTCTAGCTCTCTCTCCCTTTCTCCCTCACTCTGTCTCTCTCTTTTCCTCTGTAGTGGTTATTATATTAAGGGTCATTGGAATTTATTTTGAGTGTTGAGATGAAGGGAGTGAGGTTTCAAATGGGAGAAAAATAGTGACAAAGTGAAAGGAAAGGAAGAAAACAAGAGATGGATAAAAGGAAATAGAGAAAGATTGCATAAATTGGTCAGGGGAAACCACATCCCTGTAGTGTTTCACAGGACGCACTGTTTAATCTACCCACACTTCACCACTGGGATTGGTAGGTGTGTAGAGGCCTCACTACTGTGGCTCGCTTAAGCTTTACTCTGGAGCTTCTCAGTCAAAAGTAGGCGCTACCACTATGATCCTGGGGTCACAGGTTCGAATCCAGATTCATGCTGCTCACCATCAGCAGCCAGGGTCCAGAGAGAAATTGGCTTGCTCTCCCTCAGGGGGTGGGTAGATGGCCCTCTTCCCACATCACATAATTGTGCTGCTGGTCGGCGCAGGTGTCTGCCGACCATTGCGTCAGATCTGGTGATCTCGTGTTCTCCTCCAATGGTGATGGCTGCCTGGCAACGATGCAAATGGCAACTTAGGGGGATGGGTGATTGGCACGTCTAAATTAGTAGGGGCGAAAAAAATGGCAAAAATTATTAAAAAAAGAAAAACATTTGAACACATGTAAAATACTGAGTAATGACTTTTTTTCTGTAACCCACTAGTGGCCAGAGTGCAACATACGGATACTGTTGGCTCTGTGTGTCTAATCATTTGAAATATCCTACATATACTTTGTGGTTTTCTCTGTTAATCCCTACTAGGGCCTGGCCTGCATTTTAACAACTGAAATGCAGTTGTGAAAAATAAAACACAATCAAACTCACAGACATTGAATCTTGGATGGAAATCAATCTGACAAACATTAAAGCTTGGTTACTTGAGACCATGACTTAAAACCAACAAAATGTTTCATATCAACATCTAACAGTGTTGAAATTTTATTGTGTCAGTGTAAATAAAATAAAGTGTCAGAGATATTGGGTTTTTGTCACCATAACATAACTATTTGTAGGTATTTTATGTAAGTATTACATTGACATGGGATGTTTGGAACAACCTTATTGCTCACCTGTTACTTACATGCTTAAAGTCAGGTATGACTGCATTTGATCTTATTCACGGTCACAGTGAAATATCATATTGCTGATCTCTAGCAGCAGCTGTTTGAATCCTGAATTTAATGGTTTGGATGTAATTTAAATCTCTAAGATTCCATTATTTATTACTTATATTAGTCTCATAGTATACAGGTCTAAAGAAATTAGAGAATTAATTAACAGACACCAAACATGTCTTGGGTCATAGACTGCTTTTGGATCAGGGGAAATTACATAAAATTTGGTTAAACTATTATTTCAAAATCTACAATAAACTTAAGTAGATGATGGATCAGACCCCCTGCTTGAGATAGCAGGGCCTCCCACCCCCCATGCTGTTCCCCTCTGAGTGCAGAGGTGATGACCTATAGAGAGTAGGGTAATGGGTCACATCTCTCTGACCCGAATCAAGCAGTAAAAACCCACTAAAGCCAGCAGAGCCCGTAAACTGAGAACACTCCTCTCCAGTTTAAACCCACCGGGGAGGCTGTCCCTGCAGGCTTCACTTCTGACTCTACCTCACTGCCTGCCCTGCAGAACAGCTTACTTAAACACATACTACACACACATGTTTGTGTGTAAGAAAGAGAGAGCAATAGAGAGGTAGAAAGTGACTACGCGTGCGAGAGAGCTAGAGCAAGAGGAGGAGTGAGAGAGAGAGTGAAAGAGAGAGAGAAGGAGGGAAGGAGGGGGTGGCTCGTGGGCGTTGATACTACCCATGAGGCCACTTAATGGACAGTTTGGAATGCAGGGAAAAGACTCAGCTGCCCTCTCCATGGGATTCTGTGTCTGAAAAAAAAGAGAGAGAGTTGACAGAAAAAGAGAGAGAAAGAGAGAGCTGACAGGCAGAAAGAGCAAGAAAGAGAGGAGTGAGACTGGTAGGAAAAGAGAGACCAACAGAGAGAGGTGAGAGAAGCATAGAGAGAGACAGAGAGAGAGAGAGAGAGAGAGAGAGAGAGAGAGAGAGAGAGAGAGAGAGAGAGAAAGAGCATTTGTGGGAAGTGCTCATCCATCGTCTGCTTGCCTGCTTTATTTCTCAGATTGGACATAGTGCAGACACAGGGCCTCTACTCTGCCAGTGTGCTGGTGCGTCCCTGTGGTATGTGTATGTGTGTTTGTTTTCATGGATTTTAAGGCTCCTGAAATGGGATCATTTTGGATAAAAGAACAAGGAGAAAAAATAGAATTAGTTTCAAACATGTTTAAGCAACATTATGTAACATCTTAAAAGAACATCTTCAACAAGTCTTGATGATGCTCTACTGACTGTAATGGTGAGAATGGCATCTCTGTTATTGTCACTACAGGCCTGGAGCGCTGATACTGTACTATGTAATAGCGGTTTAGCTACCTGTGACCCCTCCCAAAAAAATGGAAAACTAAGGATCCCAAGGCATATTTGTGTGGAATCCTGTAATATTACTCTACTGCATCAGTCCTCCTTTTTCTTGCACTTCAGAATATTGTTCAGTGTCTCAGCTTGTCAACAAATGCACGTATGCAGTTGTTCATGAGGGTGAGATAAAAGCACAATTTGTATGTATAGACGTGGAGTAAAAAGGAATATTCTCCACAACTGTTGGGGGAGCTCAGAAATGAGCTGTGAACCACTTGTTACATTGAACCATCAATTTCTATGAAAATCTAATTTATTGTTGAGCTCAGTGATGCAGTGTTTAGGTCCAGCTACTGAAGAGAACTGACGGTGATGGGCAACTGTGACTGAATACTGCACTGAAAAATTCTATCTTAGATTTTGCCTGATCTGGTAGTCATGTGGATTTATTGCTAGTCCACACTAGGTCCTGTCTGGTGAAGAGAAGTGGGTTTAAATCCCTAAGTTGTATTTTCTAGTGACTAAGAAACCTGTTGAAACATATGTTAGGACATATGTGACCCATACTATAATAAAATGTGTGTGTGTGTGTGTTTATGTGTGTGTGTGTGTGTGTGTGTGTGTGTGTGTGTGTGTGTGTGTGTGTGTGTATGTGAGCTTGCTCATTTAGCTGGGAGCAACCAAAACCAAGAGTCTCCAGACACAATCCCCTCTAAAGCACATAAAGCACTCCTAAAACCAAGTGTGCTGATTTCAGCTTCCCCCAGAGCTTTTAGCGTGACCAGACCTGTTCCATGTTACTGTGTGTGTGCGTGTGTATTTTTTTTATTTATGTGTGTGAATTGTGTGTGAACATGTCTGAAGAAAATACGTCTTGACAGTACTATTGCAAAGCAAGAAGTTATGGTATTATTGAGCCATAAAGTTTGATTTAGAAAGATCAGCATCTGCATGGTCTTTTTCACACTCTCCCTTCATGTTCAGATTAATGTAGTTCCCTGTTTCCCATCTCCACATACTATGCATGCATGTGTGTGTGCATGTGTGTGTGTGTGTGAACTAAAGCTCTAGAGGAGGGCGAAGAGGCTCTAGAGTTCAGTGAAATGTCACTCACTCTTCTGTTATTGAGTTCAGAAAATACACGTAATTAACCAAATGTGTGTGTAGTTTGACCTAAATCTGGTTCTTTTAACTTTAATTGTTTTTATTCAGTTAGGTAGAAACAACATTACTGACTGGAATGTCACATACAGTGCACTACTGTTAACACTGTTATCATTAATTGATAGTATGTAGGCTGTATTTTAATAATACAATATATTATATAACTTTTATTTTAACTTTTTAACTTATTTAAAAATATTTTTGGAATTTTACGTTATTTTGTGATTAAGTATATACTATTACATTCTTTTTTCACTAATTTATCACTGATATCATTTTTCCCAACCAGCTACTGTATTTGAAGGCCTCATATGATAGAGTATTAGCTATGTAGAGATGTTAGACCTGGCAGTATGTGAAACAGTAAATTGCCTCAACCTATAGCTATGAGTTGGCCCATAGTAATTTACTAGAAAATACAATGTTCAAAGTCAAAGTCCCCAATGCAACTTTACGGTTCTCAATAGAACTGGCAAAATTCCCTTTGAAAGGTCATGCAAGATGATTTTTACTGAAGCTGATCTGTGCTGAAGTTTTTATATTATTAAAAACCATGACACACCAAATATATTTCTCTCTGTCTCTATCAGAGGATGAAAGCTCTGGTTCTCCGTACCATCGGGAGAGGCGTAACGCGATCAGTGGGCAGCCAGCAGGCCTGGGCTCGGTGGCCGCTAAGCTGAGTGAGGAGCCGTCCACCTCCACAGAAGAGCGGCCCTCGCAGGTGAAAAAGGAGCTGCACGCCTCTCTGCCTCACCTGGCTGACCACACTCTTCCCTACCGGGGTACACTGTTTGCCATGGACCCCAGAAATGGCTACTTGGATGCCCACTACGGTAAGTGATGTCCCTATTCTCGTGTCTCATTCTGTTGACAGTGTGTTTCAAGTGGATATTTGAGCAGTGCCATAGAGGAACCACTTTTGGTTTAATAAACCACAATGCTTCAAAGAGAGAGTTGTGGGTATGAAGGAACTTTTAAAGGTCTAAAGAACCTTCATTCAAGGTTCTTCACACTCAAACATTCTGCTACAGATGTGGTTCTTGATGAAACCAAAAGTGGTTGGTTCTACATTAGAATCACTGATAAGAATGTAGAAAGGCAAGATACTTTTAAACATGTGCAGTGTATTTTCAGGTTATGATGATGATGATGATGATGATGATGATGTTGATGATGATGATGATAATTCATGATAAACATTAAAAAATTTTCCTCTTTAAGGTGTTTTATACTATTGTACTATAGTACAATAGTACTATTGTACTATTGTACTATTGTACACTAAATATCATTACCAACCACATGTTATGATACTGAGGTATTCCACATGGAAACATATTTGTTAATCTGTACCATCATAATTTAGCCAGCACATCTAACACCTATGGATATTCAGTGTTAGCATCAGCTGATTGCTGTACATTACCATGGGCTACATGTGGCTACAATTGATTTACAATTTACATCAAGTTGTTTGATAAGCAATTACATGAAATTCCAAGCTAAGTTTTTTATAGAAATGGATTTGGCTTTTTTCTGTCTCCAACATCCGGTCACTGTAGTTAAGAAGAGACTGGAGAACATAGCTTTAGTCTGTGATACAGGAGAGGCAGGTTGTCTAGATTGTCTAGTTCCCCACCTGCCCCCCAACCCTCATCTCTATTGCTGTCCTCTCTCACACTTTCTTTTGCTTTCTCTTTTCTTTTTTTTCATGAGGGAGGTTAGTATGGGTGGGGGGGTTGCTCCATTCCCTAATTCCCTCATTAGGGGCCGAGAGTAAGCACACAACTTCAGCCTCCCTAATCAGCACTCTGATCAAAGCACTGCGGGGAGGAGAGCCGTCAGCTTCTCTCTCTTTCTTTCCCTCCCTTAATTTCTCTGATTCCCGTCACAGAGTGTCAGCAACAGAAAGAGGGAGCAAAAGAAAGAAAACAGTGAGCAAGATAGTGAGAGTGAGAGAGATGATGTGAGCAAATGCCTTTTGAGGGGTTAATTTGGCCCAGCACCTTTTGCCTGGTCCTCGCCCACAGACTGGAATTCAATGTGATGGCTTGTTTAGTTTGGCTAAATTGGCCCCGAGCTTGGCCTGACACAGTAGACTTAATCCACTGCACTTAATGAAGTTCTCTCTCTCCTTCTCCTGCACTTTCTCTCCATCTCCCTGCTCGTTTACTGTAGCTCTCCTTAGCTAGTTCATTAGCTGCACTCTGCTTTCCCCTACTCTGTCGGCAATGATCCGGCTGACTTGTCTGAATGCAGAAAGGTTAACTACAGTCAGCCCAATCAGAACACTCACTAGCACAACATCACCGGCTAATAGCTCCCTGTCCAGCTCAGCAAGACTGCCAGCTTTCATAAAAACAGAGAGAGAGTGACAGAGAGAGAGAGAGAGAGAGAGAGAGAGAGAGAGAGAGAGAGAGAGAGAGTGCAGACTAAGCAGTAGCAAAAGGTGGGGATGATAAAGACAAATGTAAGTGAGAAGGAGAGAGAAAGTGGACTGAAAGTAAAGGGGAAGAAGGGAAAGAGTATGGTTGCAAGACAAAATTGATACTAATTAACCCCTGTATCGTGATATGTATCATAACGCCAAGTTCTTGCTAACACACAGCTCTGGAAAGGAGAAACGTTCCGATTGATTGGATGCCAGTTGGAGCAGAGAAGGGTAGGGGGTGACCTACTGGGGTTAAAGTTCATGTGGAAAAGTCACCATCCTCAACAGAGGAGTTGATAAAGGTCAGGAAAAGTCAAAGGGGGGCACCTCATCTGAAAACACTCCATTCTTTCCGCATGGAAAACCCCAAGAGAAGTAAGATGAACTGCAGGATGGAGACGGTCTCCCCAGTCTGACCAGAAATCCACTACAATTACAACTAGCAGCAAGATATTTTGAAGGGGATTAATAGAAAATGCATCTTAAGGAAAGTCATAATCTTCAACTCTTGAGTTAAAACTATAAAAGATCTACAGAGTTCCTGGGTGCGTTGAGTTGTTTTGTTTTTGTTTTTTGTTTTTTTTGCCACACAGCTGGATATGCTCAATATGCTGGTGTTGTGAATAACAGGGTTGACCAACCAACAACCTTTAATATTGCACATTTCAACCCAGTCATTCTGAATCTGCAGAAATATACAACTCCGGTGTAAGAACTAAAAAGGTTCTCAGAACTATAACACAGGAACTAAAATAAGCCCTGGCTCCTTTAGTGGAAACATCTTAAAAAGTTCCTGATTCCTGAAAATGGTATTAGAGTGGAAAGGCACCTGTTCATTCCAGCACATTTAGGAAGATCATCATAAGTTATTTGAGATGTGCCTGCTTTTGGACTGACTAGATTCTACCATAACTGACCCTTCACTAAAAATAAAGGTGCTTCAAATCATGCTTTGAGTGATACAGGAATGGAAGGGATGGTCCTAAAATGTGAACCTTGAATCCAGCTTCAAGTCCTGGACTTTGTGATTCTTAGTTGGTGTGACACTATGTGGTCAGTCAGGTACATTAACAATGTATGGTTCCACAATAGAAATGTGTGAATGTAAAGAACCTTTTAAAGAACAACATCAGTGAAATTACTGGAACAAACTGTCTGGTAGCTGGTTGTGTTCTTTTGATAGTGTTACTTTGCACAAAAATAATGTCTGCTTGCCAGCAGGAAAATCTCTATGTGTGAGACCTCCTAGTAGGGATAGGAGGTCTGGCTTAAAAACAGCAGCAACACTATCGTTGTGGTAGGGATTTTAGAACAGGCCAATGCAACACTAAGCAATGCATCTATTCTACCTAACTTAACTAATGTTATGCTGTTGGGTAGCATCTATCTGTAAAATAACCTGCTCATGTTTGCATCACACTGACCATAAGCCTTTCCAGAACTTTGAAGCAGAGTGGAGAAATTATGTGGCACTAAAAGGCTGCATGTTTTGCTCTTTAAAGATTTAAAAAGAACCAATTGATGTAACAATTCTTTATGGATTTAAAATCTAAATTATTATTGGAATTTAGTTAAGCTCAGGCACATTATGCAACTATAAATGTTCTGTTTCAGTAACTTTAACATTTTTGTTCTGTTCCATCAAGTGATATGAAGTAAAGTGAGTTTGCATGTTTGGTGGTTGAGATAGCATGATCTGGGTGAGATGGGCATGACCCTTTAACTAACCCCCAGTGCTCACCCAACCCCCAGCGGCCTATCTGACTCCCCAGATTACACAACAATAGCAAAACTCTGGTGCCAATCACTACAGATGTGAAATTTCTATTGGATCCAAGCCAGGATATACTCACACACCTACACCTACACATTTCTCTTGAGCCCCAACTTCCTCTGGAGCTCCTTTCCTCTTTGCAGATCCATCAGGTCATAAATGTGTCCCAGGTGTGTGTGCGTGTGTGTGTGTGTGTGTGTAAGTGTGAGATTTTCGCATGTTTTTTTTTGTATGTGTGTATGTAATGGAGAGCTCGTTGCTCTTTGTGCTGTGTAGGCAATAGTGGAGGAATGCGAGGGACGGCACAGGTAAAGTGTGATTAGTCTTCCTGCCGGAGCATGGCAGGGCCTAATGCTCCTAAACGAGCCTCCACCTGCCGGCTCACACACCTGGTCACCACGGCAACATTCAGCGCACACCCCCCACCACTGTCTCGAGACAGAGGAGAAGACCCAGGACGAGGAGAGGTGGGGGAGGTGGCTGATATTGTTGATACAGTAGAGGTCTGAAAAAAAATCTTCTTGCCTGTCTCTTTTCAGATTAAGGAAAGGCTGAAGTAGCACAAATCTGATTTTTCTGGAGAACACAGTTATTTTCCAAGTCAAATTTTAGACACTTTTTTTGTTAGAATTCTTTGTATTTCCAAAAAGATCATTTTACAAGAGAAGGAAAAAGCACACACTTTTATAAAGAAAGGAACAATACTGGTACAGTTTTGTTCCTCAAGGTACAAACAATATAAGCGTTCCCTCAAAGGTACAGCTTGGTCCTTGAGCTCCAGCAGAGTACCACGAGGATACACTGCATTAACTTTCCAAAGATAAAGGGCCACATTTGTACCAGTATCTTTCAGCACTGTTATGGATCCTTTATTAACATGAATGAGAACCGTTGAGGCAAAAAAGTTGGAACTGAGCAGTAAAACTTGTAAGTCGAGGTAGCGTTGCTGTGTTTGCTCAACAGCTTCTCTCCCACTGGCGTGCACAAAGCTCATCGTCGCTTAGGATAAAAAGCATACAGGATAAATAGCATTTTTGCGCATTAGTGGAATCGCGATTCCTGAGCCTTAGCTGCTCTTTTTCTCTCTTTCATAAATAAAAAAAGGGATAAGAGTTTCCATATCATCCTGCTTACTGCCTCGCTAACACAGTGTGGATAAGAATTCGGGATTGAAGGGGGGATTAATGAAAAAGAGAGAGAGAGAGAAGGGAGAGGGAGAGCGGATGTCTTAAGATGGTAATTGTGTGAGGGTGTGTAAGCGGCACAAGCATTGCAACATCTGTTTATATTGTAGGCTGATTAGAGGGTCACTGGGCCTCAGCAACAGTGAGCCACTTGCTGGCTAAGCAACTTCTCGGATCCACTGGGAAGGGGGATCCTCTTCCTCCTTCTCTATCTTCTCCTCCTCCTCCTCCTCCTCCTCCTCCAAATGTTCTTATTTTCTTAAACAGATGCACTCTTGGCCAGTAAGAGCTGTGTCCCATAATGGGAATTAAAACAAGCTGAATTGAAGGCTTGGCCTTCATACACATTTTAAAGATTGTTTTGAATAAAGCAAAGGACAAACTTCCAGCAGGGCTAGAGCTGCATAGAGTTGCTGGATATACCCATGCTTGTCCCACAAGTGTGAAACCATATCGTTTCCTCAACAAACTGCACCAAACAATAGAGGTATTGAGGTCTGGCACAGCATTTTTGGCTGTGTGGATGGTTCTTTAAGCATTTTGTCCTTTTAGAGAGTATTAGCTCCTTCAGGACACCTGTGCTTGACATTCAAGTCTAAGTGAAACAACTTCTAAGCTTACCAAGTGTCAGCCCACGAAGTCTCAGATGTGTGAAACGTTCACCCTGCTGGAAAGAAAGTGGGGCCCAAGCTGTAACAGTGGATACAGTTTCAGTGCTCAGTGCTTTGACTCAGATAAAGATCTCTCCAGCACCCCATGGCCTGTAATCCCTTGCCCAAAAAAAGACAACAAAGGTGCAATAAAGGGATCTTTGGTGCCTGGCTACAGAAGAACCACTTTGGATTCTCTAAAGAACCTTTCAACAGATGGAAACTCAGTTCAAAGGTTCTGTAGAGAACCAAAATGAGTTTGCACAAAATGCCTTTAATTTCATTGTTTTTTAGTGAAGGCTTCATTAAATATATATTCCAGGATAGTCTAAAGCCTCAGGAGGGGACAACCGAAGACCTTCTGGCCCAATAAATTAATCCACATATGGAACTCTGTCTGTCTGCTTCTCCAGCTAGGCCTACAACTTTGCACGCCTTATCTGGAAATATTCCCCACCTCAGTGCCCTTGGTGGAGCATAGTAAGCTAACATTGGTCCAGATGAAGGCAGCCCTGGTGTGTTTGGGGCAGCCGCTGTCACGCAGAAATGGTTGGCTGCACTCGCAAGGCAGGACTTCATATCAATATGTCCCCCTCTGTGTTCAGCATCTACTGACCAATGAACTGAGAGAGTCAGCTGTCACAAGCGTAAACGTGACCTGAATAGCAAGACCTGTTGGTTCCTGTCAGCTAAACAAATGACCAGCTAATATTTTCCCAAACTGCACTCCAAAAGTGCTGAACACTGAACAACTATACAGAGTTAGACATCTTTGTGACATTCACTTCTGTGAGTTAAGGAATGATTTTGGTTATGGTGAGCCTTCACATCCCAGGGCCCAAAGTTAACAATGTCAATCTACCCATTTAAATACAAGTTCAAATCAGGATCAAAATTCAGGCTCATGACTCACCACAATATAAGCAAGCAGATGCAGGGTTCTATTGAATTTGTAGTCAGTTTTCAGTGAGAAAAGTAAAAACTCTGCACCTACGATAACTTCAGAAGTCCACAAAACATGCAATGTTGTTGTTGTTGCAGTTAGTGTTTTAAGCACATACCAAGAGTACTTCTCAAAATTCTTTATTCATTTTAGATCAGTAGCAGACCCAAAGATACAAATTCTATTCATCTTCTACCCCATTTCATAGCTCGCCTCCATGCAACCTTCTCACAACAAAACAAAATAAAACAAAACAAAAAAATCCCCTAAAAGTCTTGTGAGCTAAAGCACCATCTACAACATTTGGGCCATTTATTCTTGTATTGGTTATAATGCATTATAATCAGTTGAGATGTTTAGAATGGAACACAATGTAGGATCTTAAATTAAATGGTCAAATAAAGAACATGATTTTTATTCATTTGAATCTGTATCTGTGTTTTAGAATCTTTTTGAAATAGTCTGCAGTATGGGATTTGTTCTTTTTGTGGTAAATATACACTGACAAATTATTTAGGCATTCAGTACCTTGACTTTTCTTTGTTTTTGCTGGGAGCAAACATGGTCAATTCTGGCAGGTTCATACTCTGTCCTGCTCTTGGGATGTCCTGAAGGCTGAGGGTGCGACTGAGCAAACAGAAATGGTGGAGGGCGAAGAGTGTGAAGGAGAGGGCGCGTTTGGGCACAGATGGGACTTTTGGGATGCCGCGAGCTCGCTGAAGGCACTGGGAAGAGCACGCCTCCTCCATCTTCATCCTTTCATCACAAAAGAGAAACATCAGTGGCATTAGCCCTCTCGCTCCAGCACACCACAGATAAGCGGATCAGTCTCTTTTATGCAGCTTATTAGAGGAGCCTCGGCATGTTCGACCGAGCCCCACGTTCCTCTGCTTCTCTTTTCTCTTTTTCCCCTTGCCCTATCCTGCCTGAAGGGCTCGTGCCGGAGTGGGTTATGAAAGACAAAGCACTCCAGGGCTATAAATGATGCTCTTGTCTCAAACCACCAAGGTAATCGAGATGAGTTGCCTATTTCTTAACAGCGTCTTAAGTCTTTCTTTATAGTTTTGAGTCACTTATTTATAAGGACAGTTCTTCAAGGATGGACATGTGTGAATTCTTTGCAGTTGTTTCTCTAACATCTGTGTCTTGTTTTATTCCTGTGGTGATGTAAAACAAAACATCTCTCAACTTTGGAAGAACATGTGAACAAAACAGCTAATCTCGCTTTTAAGGAAATGCTTAAAGTCTTGGGCAAGTCTTTGTATGAAGGAGGAAAAAAAAACTTATGTAAATATTAAGAAAGCCAAATAATGCTGGCCACAAGCAGATTGACAAGCCACTTTGTTCTGTAACTTGTGAACATTGAACATTGAAAATGGGGAGAGTGGGTGCAATCTTTAATTCTTAATGAAACATTTTTTTAAAACATTGTTAGAACCTGAGCCTTGTTAGACCTAGAAAAAGTTCCACCCTAAAACATATAACTATCTGCATTAAAATCATTCTCATTCACAGATTTATTTACATCTTTGATGATGTAATATCATAATATCATGATGAGCTAATATCATAATAGGACAATTTAAATGTATTTAATTAATATTTACAACATATTTATAATAAAACATTACATTTAAACTAACCACCGTTGGGTGGAGCTGGTTAACTGTCACTTGGACACTTTCATAATTCTAGGGCTGGACGATATGAATAAAAATATCTGTAGATAATGTGAAAAATATTATGACAGCCTATCAATTTTTTTATAAGTCTTATAACTCTCCACAGTGTATACATGAGAGTGCGAATGGGTGTGAAAGGGAGCAGAGTAGAGGAGGAGCTGAGAGCAGGGGGCAGATCAGAGAGGGAGCAGATGAAAGGTTTCTGCAAGATTAAAACAAAATGTTATTTAAAAATTTAAAAATTTAATATAAACAATTTGGCTTGGTCTATATCTTGCTCTGTTCCTATCCTGATATAGATATAAAGCATATATATATATACATACATATATATATCGTCCACCCCTACATGCTTCAAAGTAACACATCTACAGTTGACTACAGTGAGTTAAATATAATATATTTCAGTAATAAAATTCAGTTATTTCAATTCAGTAATCCACAAATTTTATGAAACTAATTACTTGTGTGGTATAAAAACAGGGTCTTCATGGTCACTCCTGAGAAATGTCTGTTTGACATCTGTTAACATTTGCAAACATTGTTACAATTCAAAAAGCTAGCCTAATGCATGGTCAATTTGAAACTGTTTAACTACATAAAAAGTCAATGTTACATTTTAACCCACATTAGTTTCTACTCCCATTTCACTGTTTAAGATGTGCAGTGCAAAGGCACAAGAGACTGAGGTGATAACTCCACACTAGATCATGACTGATGCCTATAGATTATCTGGCAGTGTTGACAGCAACCATGTCAAGATGTATTGGTTTGTGAAACACAGATCATAATAATAGAAATAAACAAACAAATAATAATAATAATAATAATAATAAGAAGAAGAAGAAGAAGAAGAAGAAGAAGAAGAAGAAGTAGAAGAAGAAGAAGAATAGTGAGAATTTTGGTGTTCTTGAAATTTGTGCCATGACCAGTGAGATTTTTTTTCTTTTCACTTGAACCCATTTCCATACATAGTTTCTTGTGTTTACAGGTGGCATGTAAAACAGCCTCATCTCTACTTCTCCACTCCTTTGTCATTTCTCTGCACCAGTCTACTGGATAATCTCAGTGGGCATTACAGGGAGAGCACTGCACTCAATCCAGGCCTGTGTGTGCGTGACTGTGTATAAACCCCAGTCTCTCTGGTGACGAATGTAAGGTTAACACCCTCATCCTCTGTATCTGCCCCACACTGGGTTTTACCAAAGCCTATTGTGTCCTGGGAGGGAGTGAGAGAGGGAGGAGCCAGGAGAGAAAACGATAATTAAAATGTTTCCCTTCTTTATTATGAGTGTGAGCTTCAATAACAAGAGGTACATCCCTGCCCCTTGTAGTTAACGCTGGAGAGAAGGCCACAGGAGACGAGAGAGACTGAGAGAACGAGAGACAGGAGAGTGAGGAGGGGGAGAGAGGGCGAGAGAGGATGTAACAAAGCAGAAAATGAACAGAGACATAAAAGAGAAGGAGCTGAAGGAGGTCAGGCCCATCACAGACTTAGCGCTGCCTTCAAAGATGGCTGGGACAGGTGGCAGCTCTAGACAATCTCACTCCGCAGAGCAGCATCCTCTCAGGAGGAGATAAGGCATCCCTCCGTCCATCCCCCTCTCCTTCCTCTCCTCCTCTCCTATCCTCCCTCCCCCTCGCATCTCCTCTCCTGTTCGCCACTCTTTGATGTGTGTGTGTGTGGAGTGAGTGCTTGGCTGGGGTTGAGGCTCAGGCGAAGGTTCGCTGTTCCGAGGTCTCTGAGGTGCCCCATAGTTCTCTGCTCTCATTAAGGCAGTGGGACTGGGTTAATCAGCTTTAAGGTTCACACACTCACACACACAGCTCATGGTTTTTGTTTTTATACAAAGTTGGGACATGTGCTCATACATAGTCTATAAGGGGAAGTTTTGGGACACATATACATTACACCTACAGGGGCTTTGATGACATCCACCCCCCTTGCAGCTCTAACAGCAGGTTTGAAACTAAGTCTGTAGACTTGAGTGTATGTGACTTATGCCCTCAACCCTCAGCACTTGACGGCCCTGCTCTAACTTTACATGGTCTGACATTTGGTTGATTTTGGGTCAATTTCAATGAGATTCCATTGAGCAACCCATTTTTTGCAAATGTTTGTTAAGGCAAGGTGCAGGTCAAGGTGCTCAAATTTAGTGATATATATATATATATATATGTGGGGAAATGCCTGGTATGCGCCAGATTACTAATCCAGCTCTGGTAGCAATGTATTTTCCCACTTTTGAATTCAGTTTGCAAATATGGATCAAGGATTGTGCGTCCATGACGTGAGATAAATATTTGCTAATGATAACCCAAATCATCAAATCTACCTGCATTTCCTTGTCTATGTCTCTTTGTCACCAGCCAAGCAAAGATCATTCACCAGCATTCTGCCTCAAATCTCTCTTTTATTGCAAAAAATTTTAGTAAATGTAACAACTGTTAGCTCCAGCTTCAAGATATAATCGAACTAGTATAATCCACCCAGTTTGTGTGAAGACAACACAGTGGCAAATAAACCCCATAGCCAGACTAGTGTTTTGGCAGTGAAATTGTAAAACATCACAAACACATGTACACGTATACACAAGTATGAATGCTCACAGCAGCATAGGCCACTTTGCAGGTTATGTTGTAGACTCTGTGTTAACTTGACACAGATGCATAAATCATCTAAATAATCCACATATTCATTTAAGGTACAATGACTAACTGCATTAAATGGAAAACATTTAAAATGCCAAATGTTCCTACTATTGCAGACAGTTCATGTTCTGCTATCGCCCTAAGAATAGTCAGTCCCTGCAAAGAGTTTAATACACACACATGCGTGCGCATGCACACATGCACGCACACACGCACACAAACTGCACACTTTGTCTGCTCAGCCCAAGAAAAGCCACCCCTGGGCACCACCTGCATGAGAAACAGATAGAATGAGAGAAAGACTGAGAGAAATCGGCGTGACGGTAGTTTCTCTGTGTTTCCAGCCTCTGTTTGAATTCTTTGTTGTTCTGTTGCTCCTGTGTGTGCACGCTCCCATTCTTAATAGTTCCACCTCTCTCACTCTCTCCCTGGAGTTTCTGCCCCCCTTTAGAAGCCCCAGTCTCCTGATGGTACCCCGGCTAAGTCTGCTTGTAAGTGTGTCAGAGGTTATTTAGGAGGAATTTGTTTGGCGGTACAGCGTAAATGGATTACAACTCCTGCTTGGTTTCAGGCAGGAGCTATGGAGAGATATGCAATGTAGAGAAACATAAAAACAGTAAAGTAAGGAGGACAAATGGACAAAAAACTTTATATATTTTAGATATCTTACAGTAGTAAGTAGTAGTAGTAGTAGTAGTAGTAGTAGTAGTAGTAGTAGTAGTAGTAGTAGTAGTAGTAGTAGCCTCAGTCATTCAGCTTTCATGATTCATACTAGGTTTCCTTAAAACAAGACTAGGCAGGCTTTGGTTTAGCTAGAACTTGATACTTAATGTATGTACATTTCATCATAAATTACCAACTTTCTTACTAAATCCTGTGGGATGCAGAAATGAGCATTTGTATATCTAAACCAGTGGTCTTCAACCCTGCTCCTAGAGCGCGACCGACCTGTAAACCCAGAATCCAGCCTACCTCAACCTCAACTCAACTAACATGCTACCTTCAAAAGTCCATGACAGGTGGAATGCGGTGTGTTAGGTCCAGGAAGAGGGTTTGAGACCACTGACCAGTCCCTGGACAGTCACTAATCTGTGGCACATTTGCTCATAATGACAGAAAGACCACTATGTCCAAATATTTGTGGTTACTCCTTATATTGAATATATTCAGCTACTTTAATCCTCACGCATTGTTGACACATGTGCAAATGCACACACAGCTTGTCTAGTCCCTGTCACTAGAATAGGCTGCTCTGGAACAACATGGACCTATTGACACCGCGTCTAATGCCAGCTGTGGGCTAGAGGGCATTCTCATCTGTGGAGCAGTGGAACTGTGTTCTCTGGGATGATGTTGCCACATCTAGTACTTTTCTGATGAACTGGGGAGTTCAGAATGAGCTGTTGGTCATCCAACACCCGAACCTCCTTAATCTTTAACTTTTTATAATACCCTTGATTTAGGAAGAATCAATGAATTAAATGAAATCATGTTTATTCTCACATCACATTACACAAATGTAAGGGTGAGTGAAAATCTTTGATGCTAGTCCCACTTAATAGTAAAACAGATGCATATAAAACATAAGAGTAGAAAATAGAAATAAAAAACAAATGCAAAGAATATACCTATATTTAATATAGAGTATTTCCACTTTAACTTACACTGTACATACATTATACATATACTGTAAAAGTTCTCTGTATCTAGAAATGATAAAAAGTATGTTTATATTTACACGTGCACTGAGTATATAATTAAATGTGGCTGTAGTGTGGGACAATTACTGAGCATGTGTCCCAATACTTTTGTCCACACAGTGTATGAGCCAGGTTGTATTGAGAGAAAACCAGGTAACAAATGTGTTATTGCCACTTTTGGCAGGCATATTTGAATGCATGGTGCATATGCGTGCAATTTTTTGGCATCACTGTGAATTTCACCAGTCAACTGTATGCATGTATGGCCATTTCTTGGTAGTTTTCTCAAACTATGGAGCATGTTCTTTTTTGCAGATTCTTAATCCACAGCTGGCTTTAAATGACATAACGCTGCCTGAGCAATTAATGTATGAAATCAGTACTGACCATTAAAGAACCAGTCATCAACAATAATGAACAAATTTAATGAACAATGCTGTAACTATCACACTGCACCCAGCTGAATTCCACTTGAAATCCACATTTCTATTTGAAGTGGTCCTGCAGATGGGATCTCTTCTAAGGGTCATGAAAAGGTACCATGATACCTTTTGCACTGCACCCTGAGAGCAAAGAAGGCATCTGGGGTATAAAGAGTGAGGAATTGAGAGTGAGAGCGTGAGAGTGAGACAGATGGGGTGGGTTAGGTAGAGGGCTTAATTTGCCCTGAGGTGTTGAACCCTGTCTGCCTCTGTGACCTGTCTGTAATTAAACTGATTGCTTTGATACTAAGTCACCTTACCCCTCTCACTCTCCCTCACTCTCGCTCTCTCTGTTCTAGAAATCAATAGATTGAGTTTGCTTTGAGACAGGGTGAGGGAAAATGCTCATTTATTTGTTATCAGGACAATTAGGGCAGTGAGAACCCCTTCTACACTTTATTCTGCTCAGAACTGGTTGCAGGGTAAGCCTGTGGAGTGTGCCCGTGCCTGGTCATAGTAAGTACATATTTTGCCAGAAAAACCTAAGTAACAGTTTTAAGACACTCCAAAAGTCATGGAATAGCAGTGTGTAAAGCGTTACCTCAGGATGGCTTTGGAACGAGGTTGAACACTGGCCAGCATGCTCATAGCAACTCAATGGGAATCCTGGATATGATATTCCATTTTCAATAGTTGTGCAGGCATTTAAGATTCCTTGATCAACAATGTCACATGTACTGGAAATCACCACCCACAGTGGACAGTGCAGTTGTCCATACATTGTCCATCTATGATGGGAAACATTCAATGTAAGAGACCCCTCATGCATATCCTGCCAGTCAGTGCAGTGTTATTTAGCTTCCATGGGAAAGTTCTTGGGACACAATAACTGGTTCTGATCCCATAATGTTTGGGTTTCAATAGTGTAAATTGTATACCGCAATAGATGTTGATCTATCATCTATGCTTGTTCAGACGATCCCACTGAGTCTGATGAGCACATTTTATTTAGACTGATTGTGTAATGTTGAGTGAAATATGTGATCGTATTGAGCTGGAATGTGGTGTAGCTAACTGGAAATGACAATCAATCTGCCAACAAAATGAACCCTGAATTCTAGCAGTGTGAATGGTGCTGTTGTGAAATTCAGTGTAATCATCATGGTCATCAATGCCTAAGCTCATAAATGGGAGTGGTTACCTAAATTAAGCATTATTTGAATATTAATATAACTACAGTGCAATGTGAACAAAGCCTAAAGAGACTTTTCATGTTTTTCTAATTCAAACAGCTAATCTACTGAGTGACAAAACTTCAAGTGATGTTTAAACATCAAGCCTCAAGCCCACCCCTTCTCCTCCCTCATATTGCTTTTTTTCTCTCTCTCTCTCTCTCGCCTCCACATTTTGCACATTAGGCTAATGTATGCAGCAGTACTTAGCCTGTTGGAGTGCCAACAATTTGGGACTGTGATTAAACAAAACGCACAAAAGTGAGGCGTGACTCCTGCAGAGCGTAAACCTGACCAGCCTGATGTGTGTTTACATGCAGAAACAGCTGGAGGCCCGATCCTCAGTAAACACTGTTTAACCCTTCCACACACTGCCAGGCTTGTTAAGACATTTAGCAAAGGTGTTTATTTAATCCAGCTAATTACTGTAGTATCTTCTAGAACAGATGGACACCATTACTCTATTAAATCACATTTTGCTGTTTAAACTGTATCTCTCTCTCTCTTTCTTCCTCTCTCTCATTTTCTTTGTCTCTCTCTCCCCTCTCACTATCACTCTCTCTCCCTCCCCACTCTTACCCCCCCACCAGGTTCCACTTGAGAGAAATGTATCTCTCAACATGTGCTACTTAAAAAGCAAACTCACACACATGTATGCTCACACACATGCACCTACACACACACACACACACACACACACACACACACACACACACACACACACACACACACACACACACACAGCTTAATGCTCCTTGGCCCCTCAGTCATCAACTCAGTCAAGGCGAACATGTTTGAGCAGTGAGATCACGAGTGAGGAGTGTAGTGGCGTAATGAAATCTGGCAGTGCATGCACACACAATCACACACAATCACACACACACACACACACACACACACACACACACACACACACACACACACACACACACACAAACGAGCACACACTCAAGTACAGTTCTGCAGGACCATCATATGTTCCACATTAATGATTCACATAACGGTCTCTTTTTCTCCCGCTCTCATTCCTTCTTGATCTCTTTATTTCCACACCTCTAAAGCTGTCTCTCTCTCTCTCTCTCTCTCTCTCTCTCTCTCTCTCTCTCTCTCATCACACTTTTTGACATTCTTTTAATGTGTTTTAACTCCAGAGTGAAATCTGTTCAGGATCATTGGCAAAACCAGAATGATGACCGGTGAAAGATCAATTAATTATGTATCTAGTAGCATGTTTATTCAAATGTGCAGATATTCAGTTCATAGTTTTAACTATATTTGAGCTACTTGAGCTGTGTTTGGCTCTACTTTAAATGTATTTGAAAAAGCTTGAGTCCATTCACTTTACATACACTGTCCATGCACTGTCATGATGGAGTCAAGAGGATGGGTAAGGGTATGCTTTGTCTAGCATCAATTAGACTTCACAAACTCCCTGTTAGATGAGGAACATGAATACTGCTAGCCGAGGTACATATTTAAATGTTTGTGGACACCCGTTCTAATGAATGCATTCAGATGCACCCATTGCTAACAAAGATGTGCAAATGCACACACCACCTCTATTCTCTGTAGAGAAGTAATGACAATAGGACAGTTATTCCACCAAAAGCAGGATAAACTCTTTTTTAGTAAACAGCACTATATGAAAGTAAATGTGCCATGAAATCAGCCTTAGTGGTTTTAGTTCAGTCTAAGAACATCCACCTATCCATCATTACATTCATTTTCTATCTGCTTCTCCTGGTACGGGGTGTATAGGGTTTGGAGCCTACATCGAATCACTGGGTGCAAAGGAGGAAGAAAGGTGGTTCTTTAGGTGATGCAAAAGGAAAATAGTTTTGGTTCCATAAAGAACCATTTTAGGAGATATGTGAGTGTGAAGAACCTTAATGTAAATTTGTTTTTCCGTATTCACATCTCTATTACCAATATGGCTCTTCATGGAGCCAAAAGCAATTCTTCCATGGCACTGCTCATTAATTATGAATAGATTTTATTGGTCAGAGTGTACAGACACTCAAAATGTGGTTAATTAATTAATAGATTAAATGAAACTGTGTTCAGTCACCAACAATGATAAAAAACAGGTTCTAAAAGTAAAATGCAGACCACTGTCCTAGCCTGACAAAGTAGTTTGTTTTTGCTTCGCTTCCTCTCAATTACATTCTGATTCGTCTGTGAGAACACAATTACTTCTCAATCAGAGAGATGACGTCTCCCCCAATCCCCCAAAGAGCCTTTGTAATGAAACTCTATAGCAGAGAGAGTCTTTCTAAAGTGTTTCAGGCAATGATGTTATTAACTGCTTGGGGCTGTATTTCCCTCTTTTAAAATAATTATGATCATACTCTGCCTTTCTTTTCTTCAGAACAGGCCATGTTTGTGCTCTATTAGAAAGTAATGGAGTCTGGTCAAAGTTTGCCTCTAATCGCCCCCTTTCATTAAAACCCATTTGTAATCATGTCTTAATGAGTGTCGCTTAAAATAATGACAGTGGAAAAAAATTAGCGCTGCCACTGTGCAAAGTTATGCATCTAAAAAAATAAAAAAGAAATAGATAGAGACCTCAAAAGAGAAAAATGCCATCAACAATGACAGATTTGTAATGTTGGTGGGGAAAAAAAGAAAAGTTCACACAGAATTAAGAAAAAAAAAAGGTCAAGAATACCACTTCTGCAAATGGCACAGTGCCATGAAATGTTAGCTGCAGTTTCTGGGTTTTGGTTTGGTTTTAGTGACATTATGTTCTTTGTGGGAAACCCAACAGGAAATGTTTGGATATCGCTTCTTTTTCTTTGCATATGGAGGCTTTAAAATAGTAGCAAGCAGTGCCAAACCTCTGTTCTTCTGCTGGCCTTAAGGAAGTGCTTTGTTATGCAGTGAAGCCAAAATTAAAGCCTGCCTTTGCTGGGATAATGTTTTTTTGGCAGTGGCATAGGACATAACGTCACCATCGTAAGAAATGATAGCTTTATAGGAGAATGAAAATGTTCTCTTACCCAATGTCCTGTCAGCAAAACATTCAGAGATTTTTTTTTTCAGAGAGTTTAACTCTGCACCCAGATTGTCTGTGCATTTCTATGTTCGGCATAATTAAATATGTCAGTATGAGTATCCTGGGGTTTGAGACTGGGTCTGATTTAATCTAGGACTGAGCTGTTTGATCCTCTGATTCAGAATCAGATCAGTGATTTGTGTTCATAGGGTGTGATTTGATTCAGTGTTTTGGGATTGAGTCTGATTTGATCTAGTGATTTGGAATTGGGGCTGATTGATCCATCAGTTTGGTAATTGGGCTGATTTGATCTAGTGATTTGGGATCAGACTGATCTGATTTGGGATCAGCTCTGATTTAATCCATTGATATGATATTTGGTCTGATTTGATCCAGTGGTTTGGGATTGGGCCTTATTTGGTCCAATGTTTTGTGATCTGGTTTGATTTTGTCTACTGGTTTGGCATCTGGTATGATTTAATATAGTGTCTTGGAATTATGGCAGATTGAGGTGTATTTTAATGGGTGTAATAGTATAATGGATGTAATGCTATAAATAATGATAAACCCAGTCATTTTGTTTGATTTGTACTGCACCAAATGGACATTATTCACTTCATTCACTAGTGAAATGTGTGTCCAAAAGGTAAGAAAGTGGTTTACATGTCTGCCCTGTGATCTCTACTGCCAGATCTGAGTTGTGTTTGAAGTCGATTTTTGTACAGACATGGTCTTATAAAAATGTAAGTGCTGGGGTGTTTCTGCCTTTTACATCAAGCAGCATACCACCAAAACCATACAGGAAATTCACAGACACAATGTCTTTCACTCTTGGGTCATGGCTGGATAAAAACTAAACTGCAACGGAAACACTCTTACTGATGGCAGTGGAATGTGCCTTTTCTGGTTTAAACCAGCACTGAATAGTGTGTTCAAACTGAGAGAGCTATGCCAGATTCTCAACAAAATGGAATAAGTAGCCTAAAAAATACAAAAGCCATTAGTTTTGTTGCACTATCACATCAAACCTGTTAGTCCTCATTGGGGTGGTCAGGCAAACTGGATTATATCATAAAGTTCATTAACGTTTACCGTCCACTATATTTAACATACTGTACACTTATCTAAATCATGCACAGGCAGTAAAATTAAATTCTTTCTTTGCCCCCCCCTCTCTGACACACAGACACACAAAAGGCATAAATAAAGAGGACTTAAAAATGAGTTTTAATACAGAACAGATCTGTTACCACTGATTTGCTAATGATTTTTCCCCCTATATTCCTATCCATGTGATTACTGGCTCAAGATTTTAGCCATAAATGTTGCAAAATATTACAAGAAATTAATCTAAATGGAAGAGAAGGTAAATGCATAGATGACAATTAAACAGTAATAAAAAGGGAAACTTTCAAAGCAGTGAGATTTATGGGGCATTGATATGACAACAGCGATGTGCATTTTCTGCTTTACTAGCAAAATGTATAAGGCAGTACACAGTTATGCCTGGAGAGCAAACAAGCAGGCTCTGGAGAGTTGGTGGCACAGACTTAGCGCTCTCTCTCTCTCTCTCTTCTCTCTCTCTCTCTCTCTCTTCTCTCTCTAACTCTTGCAGCTGTTTGTCTCCGCTCTAAACAGGCACAAATAAACACACCAAACAGAACTCTCCCCCAGAGTGGGACAATTTATACTGTAGTGCTTGGAGCTGGAGCAGGCCGGCCTCCAGAGGAAGTGGAGATGGATGAAATTCTTTTTCTCCTCCTAATTCCTTTGTTCTCTTGTTTTGTCTTTTTTCCCCTCTCTTAGGGTCCCTGCACACTCTAAGTGTGTACCTCTGGTGGCACGGGTCATTTTGCTCTGTAATGGAGCCTGTGTGTGTGTGTGTGTGTGTGTGTGAGAGAGAGAGAGAGAGAGAGAGAGAGAGAGAGAGAGAGAGAGAGAGAGAGAGAGAGAGAGCGAGAGAAAGAAAGAAAGAAAGAAAGAAGGCCAAGTATGTTAACTTCCAAGCCAGTTTCAAATAAACAGCCATCACATGAATGAGAAATTTATAGTGGAACCAAACAACAGAATAAAACAGATAGGACAAAAAGAAGGGACAAAGTGAGGACTGTGTGAGTGTGGAACTGTGTGTAGAGGAATTTCAGTGGTGGTAACATGCCAATATGATGCCTGTAGGAGTAGTCCAACTGGGAACCAGTAAGTTCCAAACAGGATCCTAGATGGGACCAGGAGGGTTCAAACATGGGCCCCATCTGGGTTGTACACTGCCCATGTGAGAGTAAAGTAGACTGTTAACTTTACTTTACAGCATTATACATAATAATCAAAAATAAATATATAAATAATCAAAAAATAAATTTGTGCAGATAAATTACAGATAATTGCACATGGGGTGACGGAAGACGTATTGCACAATATGTTGTACTGGAAAAAAAGAATGTCTGTAATGTACCTTCACAAATAAAATAAGCCAGCTACACTTTTTACACTGACATACAAGAATGCACGTTAGAAACAAAGAGACATGTCTGTGAACAGCACAATAGCCTTAAATTGTGTTTGCGGCCTTTTTACTTTTTCGTGTTTCTCTCATTATGTCCCTGCAACTCAAGGGCACGAAGCACATTAAGGACTGGTGTCCGACTCTCTCTGGACACGTTTGATCTTATCAGGTTTGATTTTTCTTGAGGCCTGCCTGTGGCAATAAGAAATAAAAAAGTGCAGCTCTTGCAGATTCAGCAGCAAGGCGTCCGGGCACACGTCAGGTGGAATAAGACAAGGCTAAGTGGCTCTAATGCTGGCTGAGGAATGAGACAAAGCAGGGCTTACTTAATGAGTAGGCAGTGCTTTGTGTGGCAGCAGCTGCAGTGCAGGGTTTGAGCCTCACTGAGGGTCATCTCCCAGATGACCTAAATGCACTGAGGCCAGATGTTTACCTGCTGAAAATGTACACGATTTTACAGTGTATCCTGAGTCAAAGAATGCTACATGGTTCACAGGCCAGTTTCATTCATTAGTGCTTTATGAATATTGCAAACCCATACAAGGTTTGGTTGTATATTCCCTTTTAAATAGCTCACTTTTCAAGACCTCTGAAAGTTGGTCTTACCTTAGTAGAGACGTCATGAATTGAACTTGATGTTCCTGTAATTTACTTATTGCATGCACTTTCATTAACAGACTTTTGTGTCAACATTTGCAAGTCAAACATGAGTTTAGAAGCTCTTTGATTCTTTACTGTGTTACTGGTGCTCATAAAAGAGCTTCCTAACAGATTCTGCACCCATTCTTTTACATTTTAATGTTCAGGCTCTGTGTTCAGGCATTTCACTTAGGTGGTACTTAATCAGCACTGTTTTCTTTTGCTGCATGCCTAGTTGTTCCACTTTTCTTTGGCTCCTGTCAGGAGTTTAAATATAGATTCTGTACCAAAGCTCATTCCAATCCAGTGAATTATTTTTTTGATGTTTTATCTCTGGATTTAAAGAGTCCTCCCACTTCCCACAGATGGTTTGTGACGAATCCCAGTTTGTGCCTCTGTTCGGATCAAATGGATCTGCCAATCTCATTCCACAGATCTAAAAACAGAGGGTTGTACATATGGAAACTTCCATTTGCACATATAAAAAAAGCTTTACACTGCTGATTATCCTCAAAGTACAGGTAATATGTGAGTATATGTAACTTGTGACAGTAGTGGGGCTAGATGGGACTATTTAAAAATAACCATATAAAATAGTTACACTAACATGACTATATATATAACAAATGAAGGCCCTGAGTGTGTGTGTGTGTGTGTGTGTGTGTGTGTGTGTGTGTGTGTGTGTGTGTGTGTGTGTGTGTGTGTGTGTGTGTGTGTGTGTGCATGTGTGTGTGCGTGCGTGCATGTGATTCTTTGAGGGGTTAACTATAAGGAAATAAATGATGGATAAATGATTTTCTTTTGTTTTTGTTTTTTTCAGCTCCAACTCAGTTCTTTCCTGGTTTCCACCCTCCTGTGCCCATTGATGACAGACACACACAGGGGCGCTACATCTATGAGCCCTCACCAGTTCCGCCGCTCCACGTGTGAGTGAAAATAGCACATACACCACTGCTATCACCTTTCTACATTTGACTGAAACCACACACTATTACTCTTACACACACAAATACAAAAATCACTGGTACACACAGAACAACCAACTCTGCCCTACATTAGTCAACATTTTTGACAGAAAGATATTTTGCTGGAAATATGTAAACACACAAACACATAACAATAACCAGATGAAGATTATATGTACAGTGGGCCCAAAGGCAAATTCCTCTTTCAATTGAGTTTTTCTGTGCTCCATTTGGATCGGCCATGCCTGCCTTTTCACAATTCATCTGTAACAAAATTACATTTAATACAATATGTATATACTGTTTACCATTGAAATCAGTGGTGGTTTGATCATTTTAATCATTTCCAAGTACACTATGTGACATTCCTGATGTTTGAAAAAATTATTTTTGGCCACTGCGGTCAATGATCCTCCTGATCATTGCTCTCCCAGGTCAAAGATAGAAGTGGCCAAAATACATTTTTTTAAACATCTGCAAAACAAATAAAATCATGAGTGCGTGAGTCTGATGCCATGTAGGCAAACCTTTGAGTACAGACTCATCTATTCTTAAGATATTGCCAGTAATATTTTATGATTTTATGTATTTAGGTTTTGTGGATGAAGTAATTAATTTTCACCTACCAAAATGCAGACAGTTTGGTGGACAGTATATATATATATACTAACATTTTATTGATATTTTTAAATTGTGTGTAAAGTGACCCTCAAAGAACTTTAGATTAATTTAATAGAAAAGATATAATTGACAGTTAAGTGAATAATAATTAATGATTGTTAATAATTAATCAGTAATGTTTGTTGCTATAATAATAAAACACATACTCATTTATATACAAACACTGATGCTAACACACTTGTGCAGAACCGCTCTTTACCTACACTCACCTGTTCTTCCCACTTTACCAGCATCGGAGAACACCCTTTATCCTTTTCTCTTGTATGTAGACTTAATCAGAGCCTGTAACATTTTCGGTGTCGTGAATTATCAGATATCACTGATTCTGAAAGGTGGCGCTGTGGAGCAGTATTTATGCATCCTGTAGAAGTGTGTTTGGGAGCACTGTGAGGTGTGTTAGCCATGTCTCCCCGTGGGGTGTGATGCAGGCTGCTAGGAGGCTGCTCCGTCTCTCCATGTGTCAGATATCAAAGGGCAGGGGAGCACGCCTGGTGCCGCGTCGACACGTGTCAGAAAACACACGCAAATGAGCGCCTCAGCCTGTTAGTGTGTGATTCCCCTAACCATGCTGATCAAGCGCTGTCAGAACACACACAGCAATCACCCTCACAACCCACAGCTGTTCACCGAGCACTCATGCACACACACACACACACACACACACACACACACACACACACACACACACACACACAGTCACATGTACAGTCTCTGATAACAGAAGCCCACATTTATAGAAAAACTTTTATTCACCTCCAGAACAAAAGGAACCATTAACAATAATAAAAAAATATGGATAAATGTGTGTGTGTGTGTGTGTGTGTGTGTGTGTGTGTGTGTGTGTGTGTGTGTGTGTGTGTGTGTGTGAATCATAGTAATTATTTCATGCTATTAATAATTATATAATAATCACTGTCAGATCAAATTTAGAGGCAGAGGAGAAAACATCTCAATGTTCAATGATATCTAAGTTATTTTGCTCTTTAGTGAGGTACAATCATTCAACACAATAGTTTTATCTGAAAACCTCCCCTTTAGTTCAGCACAATCTTAGAGAAAATATTCTACAACTCCTGTAACGGTAATTTAGAATTCTTTACTATTACCATTTACTATTAACAATCTCCAAAGGATTTTGTGTTGAGCATTTAAACAATACTCTAGAATGGCTCAACTGTATAGTGAACTCTCTTTATAATAAGGAATGATTAGAAATATAGTTTATATTTCTAGAACATATGAACACGGTTCAAGATGAGCGAGCATGGGGGAGCATTCCATAAGCCTTGACTTTTTGGAGAGAATTTAATGCAGTTGTCTGGCTATAACAATTCAAGAAAAGTTGCCCAGGTCTTCACACCTGCCCATTTCTCATGCATCCAGCATGTAGACTTCATGATCAAAGAAATCAACACTTTTCACTTCATCTGTGAGGGGTCACAATGTATTTGCTATTTGGTGGGTATATGCACAAAATGAAGGTATACTGTACACCAGCAAAGGAATGAGGGATAGTGTTTGTGTCTGCTTCTGGACGTAGGTCAGCAGCTGTGAAAAAAATCCTTCTGAGGCAGGGATTCCCTCAGCTTCTGTCTTTTCTTTCTCGCTCTAGCACTAACAGGAAGGAAGTGATCATAGCAGGTCGGCCTACAAATTGGATGGGGCAGCTACTTGGGCCATATTATGTTTGATATTCTTCATCATTAGACCCTCTACTCCCTCTCTCTCCCTTTCTCTGCCTCTCTCTGTCTCTCTCTCTCCATATTCTCGAGTCATATCTCTCCTGTGCAGTAATGCCGCTAAGAGTAATGAATTTTTTATGTCATCTCCTCGCTGTAACCTCGCGCGTTAAAGAGAGGCGTGAAGAGGGAAAAAAAACGGAGGGAGAGCGAGAGAGAGGAGAAAGAAACAGGCGCTGCTAGGGGGCTTGATTGATGTCCCATGTCAGTGCAAACAAAATGGCAAATATAATTTAGCATTTAGCTTATGCGGAGATAATGGGCCAACACACAGCTCAAACAAGCTTCAGACACACAATCCGCCATGCTTTATCAAACAGTGGAGAAGAGAAAAGGGCTAGAGAGGTTAGAGAGAGGGGGGTTGGTGGGGGGGCAGAGAGCAGGTGAATTAAATTAAAGGTGAATTCATGATGCCTCTCTTGCTTTATCTGTAGTGCGCTCGGCTTGCCACACCTGCCTTTAAGTGGCCAGGCGCACCATAATGTACTGGCTTAACAGTGTATGAGATACGCATCAGGCTGTGTTCAGACGGAGCGCACAAATATGACAAAGAGTGATGATAGCATCCACTATCGTTAATATTTATGCACTGATATGGCAGTCGCTATTCAGAGTGAGGTTGCAGCCTGATTGGAGTTACTGTAGCTATCTGTTAGAGAGGTTTAACGTATGAGTGATCAGACTACTCCATTTAAGTCAGCTTAAACCAGCAGTTCAGATTTGGATTTGAACACTCCTGGAACTTGGACTCAGATTCAGTGTCATACAGTGGTGTGCAGCAAGAATGGGCTGGGAATGTACATTTATTGTTTAACAATTTGATATATGAGGAAATATGGGAGAAATAAACTAAAATTATTGAATAAAATATATGTGAAATAATTAAGATATAAACTTCCTCTGCTTTGGATCTGCGCCATCTTAGAAAAATGACCTGTAACTACTAGAATGTTCAGAATGATTTAGTTGTCAACTTGGAGTCTGATGTAATGTCTGCTGAATGGCCTCAGAACTAACATCAGGTAACCCTGAAGGAGCTGCAGAGTATCTGTCTATACGACCACAATAAGCTGTACACTCCAGAGAGCTGGGCTTTATGGAAGAGTGTCCAGAAAAAAAGCCTTTACTTACAGACAAAAATTGGAAGAGGAAGGATCGTTTCTTGAGGGATATTCTTGAGCAAAACCAGTTTCAGTCTGTCAGTAATTTGAGCTCTGCATGGAGGTTCACCTTCCATCAGGACAATGACCCAAAGCATACTGCTAAAGCACCACTGTTGTTTAAGGGGATAGTGCAATGTATTGGAATGGCCTAGTCAAATCCCAGACCTTAGTCAAATTGAGATTCTGTGGTCAGACATGCTGTTCAGGAGCTGAAGCAGTTTTGACTTGAGGCATTGGCAAAAATCACAGTGGCAAGATGTAGCAAGCTCATTTAGACATATCCAAAGTGATTTGCAGGGGTGAATAGTTTGGGGGGGGAGAGGGGGGGAGGTTAGGGGGTGAATAGTTATGCGCACTTAAGTTTCTGTTATTTTGTCCTATTTGTTATATAATTCATTTGAATTCCAGGTTCTGAGGTAGCAAAACACAATTAATTCCAAGGTGGGTGAATACTTTCACAAGGCGCTGCAATGCAGTGTTCATACTAGCAAGCAATCACTTACATTGCTCCAACTTTGTCTCTTGTGGGCATGTACAAGGCTGCTTGCGTTGTCGCATGTGGACATTCACAAGGCCCAGTGTCACACAAAAAAATTTAATAGCTAAAACAGTAGTATGCTTTTTCTTCCATGCTACATTTTTCTTCAAATTATCCCATCAAATGCACAAGGCATGATATAAAATAAGTGGAGACGAAACAGTAGTTATGAGCCTCTCTTTCATGTTTGGCACCACACTGTAGAGAATAGCAACGGAATGCCAGTAAGAACAATAATTTCAAAGAGCCGATACTGGGGACTTTGGACCTCTTAGTCAGAAGAATTTGTTGGAGCCAGTTGTTTAAAATGTCACTTCACCGTGTCATCATTGAGATTTTCTCAACTTTATGCACTTTTTACTGCAGCTCCCACTGGAAATGGTTTGTCACTTGTTGCTTTATTGCTTGCTGCTAGATTGAAAGCAGGGTGAGATGTTCATGACAACAGACTGATTTTATAACTGATGTAATTCCCTGTTTTCTTTCTAAGAAACATTTCAGTTAACCAATTTATAATTGTGTAACAGTGGAATAGGTGTAAAATAATGAAAGAGATGTTTTTTATATGACAGTGACAGATATCTCCTAAAGTGTTTACAAAGAGCTAAATGTAAAAGCTAAAGTATCCGTACAGAATGCTGTGGTTTTGAGCACACTGAATGTTCTGTTCCCTGCCCCTCCGATACTACTTTTTGAATGTTCAGGTTTGAAATTCTGATGTGCTTGACAGTGATCTGCCGTTTCAGTAACCTCCTTTCAAATGTGGTATTGATCATCATTGACAGCCATGGAGCTGCAAGGGTGGGCAGAAATTGTATTTCGCTCTGTCAAAGCCGAACAGCATGTTGCTGTCAGCAACAGAGCACCTTTGCTGACATTTTCAAATTCTAAGTTCATCACGAACGGAGGGGAGAGGTCAGAAGGATGATACAAGCTGAAAGTTAACTAACAGATGTTTGTCTTGGGCTTTGAGTTCTGCAGTTCACATTATACACAGCAGTGTTGACTGAAGCATTTGTACTGTGTGTATAAGGCCCACATATTCAGCTCGCTGTAAGGAGCCGGTTTTGGGACTGCATGGACATTTGAATATTCCTTGAGGAATTACCCTTTTTTTTAATTTGATAAAATACAGAAGGGTAGTAATACAAGCTTGTGTGTTTGTGTGTGTGTGGAGGTGTTTCCTGAATTGATGGGAGCCGGGGGTGTGGAGGTTAAGAAAGAAAAATGGAATTGTTTTAAGACAAGTTCTCCTCGGTGGACAGAATTAATCGTTATTAGCGCTCTTAAATATATGCCTAAGTAGAGGCGGGATATTATTGCAGTACTTCCCCATGCAGGCCCTCATTACAGGCTGTAATTACAGCGGCTTTTACCTTGCGGCTGTGCGATCAATCTATCCAGCACTAGCTAGCTACACAGAAAAGAGAGAGACAGGGGGAAAAAAAAACACCTCACAACCGTAATAACCACCTCATTTTCCTCAGCCTCTGCTGATTCGCTTGCCGGCGAGGCGTAGTTAGCCGAGTCCTGTATTATTATTTTTGGAAGACTTTAATTGGAACATGTTTATTTATTGCCCCTTTGGTTTGAGCTGAAGTGACTAGCCTAGCGTGCTAACCATGGCTACCAGCCTCTGATATGAGCAGACGGAATTAAATTAAAAGCTCATAAAATGAAATATGCTCCATATTAGCTGTTTGACACTTAATTTGCCTCCGAATGAGCGGAGGAAATCACAAATTAACTGTCCTTTGTGTTCGTTTTCCAGGCTTTCTCCCGAGGCAGTCCTATTAGGCTAAGGGAAAGTGCAATTATGGACAGGGATAATCGTGCGGTTTATGAATTCATATGGGAGAGGGACCTGGTGCAGTGCTCCATATTTACAGGAAAGAAAGAGAATGGGAGCGAGAGTGGCAGTTGACTTGCATACTGTTTATTTCAGTTTCACAGGAAGACTCAGGGATGGTTTCATCTGGCGTAACCACATTTTCATGAGGTGAACTTTGACCCGTGGTTGTTTCACACCCACTGTGGTAGTGAAGCACACAACAAGGCTATGTTTTCAGGGGTTGCACTTAGCCATGGGCCTCAAAGGCCTCAAAAGCCCTGGGGTGTTTTGTGGTACTTATCATTAAAAAACAAAACAAAAAAAAAAACAACAAAAACAGAATTGTATATGATTCATTTCAGGATAGATATCCAAATGTTGAGTTTTATACCAATATCTACAGTGGTACCTGAATATCAATATGCAATCACTACAGAAGGCAATACATTAATAGCCTCAAGTAAAGAGAAGTGTAATGGGCATCTTTCCCCCAACACTTTCTTGAGTTTTAACATTATGTTTTTGACATTAGGAACTTGCCAACCAACTACAAGAACTAGTCATAATGTCTTTCTAGTGCATCACTGATGCACACTGTTTACCTGGTGAAATCACTGATCAGTTATTGTGAACAAATAAGTGAAACAGCAGTTTTCTGATTATCTCAGTGTCCCAATGAGACTGATGTGTTATGAGATAATGTGATGGAACAGTACAGTAGAAAGATGCTTTTAAATCCAAAACTTACCATGGATTTGGGAAATATTACTGTAGGGCATAGTTTTTTTTTTTAAATAGTCCTAGATCATCCCAAGAGCTTTCTCTGTACCTTTTCTGCTTTCCAAAATAGGAAATATGTGTTAGTAGAGCTGTGTCAGTGTGTGGGATGCATTGAATATAGTTGATCCAAATGTAATTACATTTAGTAATTATGTAGTCATTACATTTGAAACAAGAACATTTAGTGTGTGTCATTTTCACTGTTTCATCCAAAGCTGTGAAGGAAGTGTAAGTGTAATTACATGTGTGTGTCTGTGTGTGTGTGTGTGTGTGTGTGTGTGTGTGTGTGTGTGTGTGTGTGTGTGTACAATAGAGAAAGAGAGTGAGAGAGAGAGAGAGAGAGAGAGAGAGAGAGAGAGAGAGAGAGAGAGAAAACATGCATGTTTCTAATACTTGTGTCATACTTGGACAAGAGGTGTTCAGCTCATTCTTCATAACTAAAAGTATATGATGTCATATATAACGAACGTGTCTAACAAAGCTGGTAGTTTATAGCTTTTTATCTCATTAGGGTTAAAAAAATAATTATTAATATGAATATAAATCATATATAACCTATACATATCATTAGAAACGCAGTGACAAATTCTCTTCAACAAAAACAAAAAAAGTGTTGTACATATTTAATCACTTAATTTATCAACAGATTGTAGAGTTATTCTGGGTAGGTACTCTGTATATGTAAACTGGTGATGCAGTGCTATAAGCACTCAACCTGCACACTGAGTAGAAATGCTCTGTTTAGCATAACACATTCTCTTATCTCACCAAGCCTCTTGAGATCCACACACATACACGCACACACACACACTTTTACAGTCACACAACTCTTTAGTGCCCAGCCTTGAGAATAACAACAGAGAGAAATATTGGGTCTTATCTGTGTTTTATATTCTATATTTCTGTTGGTGTATAGAGATAAATGCATAACATTACATACTGTGTTTCAGCATTATTCTTAATTTAAAATGCATTCACAGTACATATTGAATATTAAGATGTTGGAATTATAAATTAATTGCAAAAAAGCAAGAAAGCACTTACACTACTCAAAGTTATAAACGTTTAAGATTGAGGACTGTATAAAATGCGATTCAGTGTTGCTCATATTATATGTATCTTTATATTTTATTCTAAAAATTTGGTAATGAAAAAGCCCTGCTGATTACATAACTCATACAGTAACAGGGTTACTAGACTTTGTAGGCTCCTAGTGAGACTATAATTTAATATTTTAATAAGCATCTTAATTGCTATGGGTCGGCTGAGTGTGTGTGAAAAAGACTAAAAAGAAAAATGTATTATTGAAACTAAATTCACCAAAACAAGTAAACAATTTTAAAAAATGAATTAATACTAAATTTATTTAACTAAAAGTCTTAGTTAAGCCCCTATTTGCCCTTTTTCCTTTGGGCAAATACAGTAGCTGATGCTCTGTTTGTACCTCTCTCCCCCTGTCTCACCCCCTCTCTTGTTCTTTCCCTCTCTCCCTGTCTCTTAATCCCTCCCTCCTGCACAGTGGCGTGTGGACGGGCGGTCAGGCAGCGGCTGGCCTCATGATTAATGATGTTTATAGTTGACGGAAAGCTTCCTTATTTATCTGTATTGCTGCTCAGCAGATACCATCAGTCACCTGAATGAAAAATATTCACTCATACCAATTTTGCAGTATAATTGAGTGGAGTCACTTCCCCTCTGTCGTCTTTTTTTCTCCTCTGTCTATCCCACTCTTTCTTTTTTTCCCTCTCCTCTCCCGCTCTCCCCATGCTATCTGGCAGTCTTATCATTGCCACAGTAATTTTTGCGCCGCCTTGTTTGATATGGAGAGGCTGGCTTTAGCCGCATTTGACATTAAGCTTCTTCAATTTTCACGAGAGAGAGAGAGAGAGAGAGAGAGAGAGAGAGAGAGAGAGAGAGAGAGAGAGAAGATGCAAAGAAAGTTGCGTGCCACTTTCTGAAAATGCCTGCTCTTGTGCTTTTTTTCTCAAGCAATTTCAGGATTTGGAAAGAAGTGAGATAAATTCTGAAGGAGAAATAGGAGCAGATTGAAGTCCTATCTTTTTTCCTCCATGCTTGGTAATACATTGGTTTCATAGCCTAAACGGTTGGCCGCTTTTTTTTTCTTCCTTGCTATAAGCTTTTAAGAGGAAACAGGGTATTATGAGAATATCTGGCTATAGTTAATGGTATGGATAACAAAAGTGGGTGAAAAGAACAAAAAAAACAACAACTTTAGGATTCTTTTATAGATGGTAACCATTAAACAAAATAATAATAATAATAATAATAATAATAATAATAATAATAATAATAATAATAATAATAATAATAATAATGAAGTAGTTAATCAAAACATAAATATCTATTCTGATATCTGATATCTAATATCAAATTCATCATTAAAAACAAGTAATTACATATTTAATACTTGTTATTTTTAGTCATTGCAAAATAGAAATGCAGTATCATTTAGACCATTTTGACCACATTGTCATAATAATCATAAGCTTTTCTTCTTTGTTTTTATATTTTTTTCAGCTTGTGTTGAAACAGTTGAATTCCTTTGCAAATTTCAGAAATGATTGAATTGATTGCAATTGCTGTAATTTCACACACATGAAATTAGAGGACTTAATTTGGTTATTTAAGAATTTACTACTGAAGAGTTAGAAAATAAAAGATAGATAAATAGATTTTTGTCAAGAGGTTTTTACGTTAAAATTATCTTTATTTTGTAATTTCGCCGTTCTGAATTCTATAGTCCCTTTTAAAAAGCTTTATATTTAAAAATCTGCCATGCACAAACATCCTCACTGGAAAAAAAGAACATAGAAATAAAACGCATTGTTTGATTGACAGGCGAAATCCATGTAATCAAATTCAGACAGTTTAGGGATGTTGACTGTCAGTCAATCAGTGGGTGTGGCTTAGCTGTCAATACACTGTCTGCTCTTAATTGGATGGGCAAAAGGAAAAAGAAACAGCAGCAATTAGGAATTTTACGCCCCACAAAAAATGTTCATCCTTTTAGTCACACACACACACACACACACACACACACACACACACACACACACACACACACACACACACACAAATTCGAGAGCACTACCTCTTCCAAATGTACCCCTCTTCCCAACACACACACACACACGCACACACACACACACACAGAATAATGTAATTTACTTGTACTTGAAATGTTTAATTTTTCCAGACTTCCATTACTGAAAAGCTGTCCAGTGTTAATGAGGTTCACCTGATAAGGAAAAAAAGAATAGGAGGAGTTGAGTAAAACGAAATGAACAGATGCAGTTAGGTACCATTCATTTACAGTTCTTATGTTAATACATTGTACAAATGTGTATGTGTTAACATGTAAACATGTAAACACAAATTCTACTAACATTAAGAAGGGTGAGTTAGTATTATTGCTATTACATAATTATGTATTTATTGACATGATTTGTTCGCCAATTAATTACATTTCAATTTGATTTAATTTAGGACTGTGTCATTTGATTTGACACTTGAAAAAACAATGATAGCAACTGTCACTGAGCTGGTACCCTGTTTGTCACAGGGGAAGTAGGTCTTTATTACTTTAAGTAAGGAAACAAAACTGTAGTACATTTGTTTGTGCATGCTGTTCTCCCATACACCTTCCTTCTCTCCAGGCTTTTATTTTATTTTTCTACACACAGTGCCATTCCATTAAGAATCAATACTGAACACTGAAATTGGTTAAAAAAAGAAGGAAAAAATATATCTACTTATATCTACTTATATCTAATCTTTAAAAGGTTCTTCACGCCTAAAAAATCATTATGAGACCAAATTGTTTATTTTGTGATGTTGTTCAAAGAACCATTTCTTACAGGTTAATTTTAACGTTTAAAATGTGCAAATATCAAATTTCCCCTGCAATAGTGAACATCAATCTCCTTTAATGTATTCAGCTAGATTTTAAGGTGTTCTACCTTAAACAGTTCTTAAACTACTGTAAATTGTTTGTACATTGGTTTGGTGAACAAGACTATGTCTATATGGTACTTTTTATCTACATTATACCTGACAGAACATAACAAAACATAGTCAGCTTGCAGCATATGTTCTTGTTCTTGTTGTCAAACAAAAGCTTCAACATGAAAAACAGGAACTGGCTTAGTGATGGGGAAAGACCTCAGTCCTCATGACAAGTGTACAATCTGGATATCTGACCTTTACTTAAATCCATCATCCATACATTCTTTAACACCTAAAAAGAAGAAGGACCACTCAGCCACTATTTGTGTTGCACACACAGGAATATGACAACTGCCTTTAACCCAGCCATACAGTGTAGAGCTATACAGTGTAGCTCTCTGGTCTAAGCTCCTACCAGCCACCCCCTGCAATCTGACCTTTGTTTGAACCTATATTACCAATGTTATCATCACCTCTTAATATTGTTAAAGTTAAGAATGTCCATGTCCATATTTCATTATGTTAAAAAAGCATTAGGATATCTTGATTTTTTCCACTGTATTTTTCACATTGTATAGCATACGTTGTATATTGCCATTCATCTAAAACATATTGTGATATTTGTCCATATCGCCCTGCCCTGCTTTAATTTGAAACTTTTGCTCTATTTCCATTCTAGTAGAGCAAAGTAGGTAAAAATATATTTACACCACACTGTAAATGGCAACCATAACTGTGATTTCTGAGGGTTAAATCATGTATCGAACTTGCATTTGTGGGTTATTGAGTTTTGATTCAACATTTGGTCTCTGGTTAACTGGCTGAATCGAACAGGGCCTCTGGTTGGCATGTGCTGCACTCCATTACTCTGTAATGTGAATGAAGCAGCACGCTGGCTGCTGTGTGTTTGAGTGTGTAGCAAGCCGGGCCGCGTAGCCCCACAGGAGCAGGAGCAGGCTAGAATATGTGCGGCTTTTCCATTCCAGAGAGCAGAGCTGCAGGCCCTACTCTTACACTCTGGGGGCCACTTACAGCAGGTAACCAGCTTTACAGAACACAGCTATAAATCCTGCCTGCTCCAGGACAGAAAAACCACCTTTCCAGCACAGCATTTTACTTCTCTCTCTGTCTCGCTCTCACTCTCTGTCGTCTTTCATGTCTCTCTGTGGTCTGTCGTCTCGCTCTCTCTCTGTCTCTGTATCTTTCTCTCATCCCTGTCTTAAAGCACTGTGTAAATGTAGGTAACATGAATGATCCAGGATGGTATTACCACATGTGGCCAGTAAAACCATACACTCAGTGTAATGACCTCAGCAGATGAGTCGTACGGTGTGTGTTGTCTAGAGGACATGACCTTTCTTTCTGTCACTTCTTCACTTTTCTGGTTTAATGATTTTTTTTTACATTTAATTCAGTGCATCAGTTTTCCACTTTGGATTAATTTCCATCTTTGATATCATTCAGAAAGATCATTTTTAAGGCTTAAATATGGTTTTCTTAGGGATGTCTCACTTCATTCCTCTAAGGGCTGGATTCTTGCCCTCTCTAAATGTCTCTCCCTAACAGATGATTTAGGTCACCTGTTAATTGCCATGTTTAGTAGGTATGTTCAATTTTTTCCAGTCTTCCCCCAATTTAGAAGTTCCCCCTTTAGGACTCCCCCTTATCATATACAATGCTCCTGACACTTGGAGGGTTAAGACAAGCACATACTTCCTAATATACATGAGAAGCCAGTCACCCCATCTTTTCAAACTGCTTGTAGGAAAGCTCCGGGTCCCCCAGCTTTGATAGTTAGATGCCTGCTGACTAGCCTTTACCCACCCAGAGAAAGCATGGCTAACTTTGCTCTTTCTGACTCTGGCTGGTGATGGCAGACCGAAAGATTTGAAACTGCGATCCTCAGATTATAGTGCTTTTACATTTATATTTTATTCATATTTTATTGCTATAGCAATAGCAAAAAGTTTATAGTTAAAGTTATAGTTATAACTTTTACTTATGGAACAACATTAAGCAACACAACTGTTGCAGCAACAGGGGTGGAGCCAAATTGTTGCTGTTCCGGTTTGCTCTTTGATTATTGCCTCTATGCCTATTTTCTTATTTTTCTTTAGTTCTTCTTTAAAACTGTCCTTTTTATAGTATAACAGTTATTATAATGCTGAAAGTTAGTTTTGGAATCCTTATGTGATTGTATTTTTTATTTATGTGTTTTTTTTTCTACAAATCTAACCTAATCAGTTTAGTCATGGCCTATTCTCATTTACTTGCCATGTCCCTTTCTTTCACACAGTGCCACCAAACCTGGAAACTGAAGGATTGCACATACTGCCTTGTCACGACTAGGCCTTAATAATCATAGTAATGAAATATAAATAATAAAAACTTTTAAACTGCTAAATAGTATGATATTGCTTTGTACTGTAGCTAAAGACTGAGCTTGTGAATTTTAATTAATTCTAATAATTCATATGGAATTGAATCAGCAAATCCATAGTTCTGAATTCATATTTAACTGGTTACAGGAGTTTACTAATGTTAACCCTGACAGAGCTCAGCATCCACTACCCTTCTCTGATTCACTTCAGCCTTCCTTTATACAGACTCTTTTCTCACTTTCTGTCTTTTAAAGGACTCTGGAGTACACTGGAGTATTTTTTTTCAATCAGTAGTAAATGCATGTTCTCATTAACATTTATTTGTGTGTGAATACATGTGTCTGTGTCATTGCCTTGTGTATTATCAGTAATGTTCTTGATTATTGTATTAAACAGCTGTCTCCTCTCGCTCTCTCTCTCTCTCTCTCTCTCTCTCTCTCTCTCTCTCTCTCTCTCTCTCTCTCTCTCTCTCTCTGTCTTGCTCTCTCTCCCTCACACACACGCATGCACGCATGCTCACACACACACTCATACTCAGACACACACACACACACACGCTCACACACAAATTCACTCACATACAGCACCCCTCCTGCCTGTTCACTCATGATTAAATATCAACGCACTGTGCTTGACATTTTATTAGTCCAACAAGATGGATGAAATGGCAAGGATAAAGTAGGCTATGTGTGTTCCCTTACCCAAGCCAACCACCCCTCTGTTCTGTCTTTTTCTCTCCTTCCCCCAATTTACAAGAAGAAAAGAACCAGAGATGGATTTTTGAGGGTAAAGAGTGTTTTTCCCTCCTGTTTACTTCTGACTACTTCTTATATATAGTCCTAATGACTGAGTCTCTCTCTCTCTCTCTCTCTCTCTCTCTCTCTCTCTCTCTCTCTCGCTCTCTCTCTCTCTCTCTCTGACTCTCTCTCTTTTTTGTTGTCTGAGGACAAGAAAGGAGAGATGGCCTCATTTTATTTCTGCCTGTCTTGTTGAAGAACCCCTCTTTCCTCTTGTCCTCTCTCGCCTCAGGCATGCCTCAGGTTCACAGGCTAACAGAGCAAAAGGTTACGCTCACCTGCACCTTTGGTTGACCCCCAGAATTTACTATCAACCATAACAGTAAAACTTTTGGCAGTGATGTTCGATTTTTAACTTGTACTTGTACTTTAGGTTGCACGTTATTTTCTTTTTGTTATGCTAATTAAATGGAATTACACAATTACATGATTGGATATTAAATTACATAACTACAAAAAGTGCAAAAATCTGGTCGTATATCTTTTATATTAAAAATGTTATGCCCCTTTTGCAAACTTATCCTTGAGCTTCTCCTTTGATTTTGCTTTAGTTTGACGGACATAAGCATGACATTGATTTAAAGTTGATAATCTACACTTTCAACAGGATTTCTCTGCTTATTTTAGGTATTCATGACAATTTGTTTTTGTTGTCACCAGCAGAAACAATGTGTTTGCTGTGCCATATTTCAGGCCTTTTTCAGAGCTGAAACATTTTGCAAAGTGTTTTCATTCTTTGCACATGAGACAAGCATCACCGTAAAATGATGGAGACAGTATTAATGTTATTTCAACACTCTCCAACACTTTCCAGAGTGTACAATTTAAAAAACATCTCCTCTGTTTGTTTTATTTCCACTGCTTTGTTTGTTTCTTGTTTCCAGAGCCCCTTGAAATGGCAGGAAAAACAACTCGGCTCATTTGGCTTTTCATGCTTTGATTTCGGCTTCCTGTGTACACTTTGTTGTCGGCCTCTTATCTCACCAGCCGAGATTACGTTTAATTATGGTGGGGAAATGATGTAGCCAACTACCAATGTATGCATGTGTGTATGTGTGGAACAGGCCTCCATGAACTAGCAGTACCTCCATTTCATTTGCTTTAATCAAAGTGATTCAGCTGAACTGTCCAAGCAGGGGTTTGTATATCCACTTCAGTTCCTGTAGTCACATCAATGTTCTTCTTATCAAGAACATTGGCATGTGAAGATGATATATGAAGGGATGGTATATGAGGGGATGGTCTATGAGGGTATAGTATATGAAGGGATGGTATATGGTCAGTTCAGACCTGATGGCCATATACTAATAGAAATGAATCAAAATAGTATGTATTTATGATATTTTCTCATATATCATCGTAACAAAAAATGAATGAATACCTTCAGCTTTTGAAACTCTTAGTGTATCTCATCAAAGATTGTGGACAAAGTTAGCACACGTTTCATTGGATGATTCCATATGTACTTATCCATTTTTATTTATACAGTATTTTTTAAGTACTATATCCCTGACTCACGTCATCTGAATCAGTGTCAGTGATTCATTCAAAAGCACTTACTTACACTCACTTCCATGCATGACCAGCAAGAGCATGCTGTTTTTGCAGCTTCGGCTGGGAGGCCTGTGAGAGGAAGTCATGTGAAGCAGCAAGTGTTTTTCTATGTTACACTGGAACGTAAACCTTGTAAATGGGGCATTAATGCTGAATGCCCACTGGTTGTGTTCACACAAACACACACACACACACACACACACACACACACACATGCCTCCACTGGTACAAGCAAGACTTCTCTAGATTTATAGACCCATGTCAGTCAGCTTTGTGAAGATGACGAGATGCCTTTTAACAGCTGCGCTGGCAGTGGTCTTTAAGTCCACGCCATTTCAGTAGGTTGTGGAGGGCTGGCAGTAGTATATCATGTATATGTGTGTGTTTGTAGGTGTGAGATTAATAAGTGAGGCTATACAACCTAAGTGATTGAATTTGTTCTAGTAAGAGACCCAAGAAATCATTATTCTTTTATAATAAATGCATCCAAACAAGATTATCTACTGTGTGTGTGTGTGTGTGTGTGTGTGTGTGTGTGTGTGTGTGTGTGTGTGTGTGTGTGTGTGTGTATAGGGGTGGTAGGTGAAGAGTTCAAACATCACTGTTCTTGGTCATACGGGTGAAACTCCTCAAACACAGAGATCCTTAACTGAAAAAAAAAAGATTTGTTTCACTTTTAACTTCTTTCAGTTTGGTTCAGCAGCAAGCTCAGTTGTATAGTCTGATCAAAAGTCATTTCGTGTGTGATGCCAAATCAAATAATTTGTACTGTTGATGTTAGGACACAATCCAAGTCTTTATTACTTTAATTCGTATGACTTAATGACTTTAATTGAATTGTGCTTTGCAGAAAAAAGCATCCCTTTCATTTGTGCAAAATTTTATCATTTCATGACATGGAACAACCAGTAAAAAGGCTCTGTGGTTAAATGCAAGTCAGTGTGTAACTTGCTATGTAATTACATAATTGCGTTTTAATGGTAAAGCAAAACAAATGTAATAACTTTTAACTTTTAAGGATTGAGGCAGCCTTGACCCCCCCCTCCTGCTGCCATGAAAAAGAGTAGTTCATCATCCCTCCCACTCTTTTCATCTCCTCTCCTTCTTTTCCTCTATTTCTCTCACCAGGGTTGGGAAGGGAGGGCACGAATCGGCAAATAACTGGCAACCCCCAGCGGGAGGCCTTAATGACTCCCTCCACCCCTCCTTCGCCTGGCAACCCCTAGCCCACAGAAATTCTGCAACTGTTCCCACCCCACTGCCACTATCACACATTTTCTCTGAAGCTGTGGCTCAATGAGGAAGTTGCAGAGGAGTGCAAGAGATTCACAGGGGCATGAGCTGATACAACACCATTGCCCCTTTCACATCCTTTACACACATGGAGGCAGACAAAGAGGTTATGCGAATAGATTATATTGTGTACGTGTGTTTATGTTTTAATATCACAGTGTGTTTCTGAAAGTTATAACCCAACACACGCTGAACTGGTACACGTTCATGTTATTCCACAGTTTAACAAAATGATAAGTACAAATGCATTTAAATGTCAGAGATGGTGAATTGCTATTTTTATAGTCTAATATGATCGCTTTTATACTTACATTCAACTAAATATAGTAATAATTGCTACCTCGCAGAACGTTATTATACTCAATTCCTAGATGAATATGGAACCTGATGCCTTAGACGTGTGTGTGTGTGTTTGTGTGTGTGTGTGTGTGTGTGTGTCTGTGTGTGTGTGTGTGTGTCTGTGTATGCTGACATCACAACCCCAGTGTAAAGAAGGAATCACTATGTTTCTCTCACAATAACCATACATAACTCTGAGTGTGTGTGGACTGAGTGTGTTTAGGAATATGAATTTCCCCTTTAAAGCAGCTTGTTCTTGAGCTATGGTTGTGGAATATAATTTGCTTATACACCCCTACCGTAAATTCTGTCTGTCTGTCTGTCTGCCTGTCTCTCTCTCTCTCTCTCTCTCTCTCTCTCTCTCTCTCTCTCTCTCTCTCTCTCTCTCTCTCTCTTCTCCAAGTGTCCTGGCTCACTTCCTCTGTTGCTTTGATCTCAGTGAAGGAGGGGCATTAAAGAGTTGCTGTTTCCGCTGTCTTGGGCCATCTCTCTTCTGCCCTCTCTCCATCTCTCATTCCCTCTCACTCTTCCCGTTCTCTTCTCTCTCCCAATTGACTCCAGGCTTCAAGGTGCTGCCATTGCCTTCCTAAGGCAAGCAAGATAGTGTTAATTAGCACATGGTCTTGAGCTTCCTTTTAAAGGTGTCTGACTTTGTACACATAACATCACAATACATTACTATATTTTAAACAGAATGAATCTCATTTTCTAATAGAACAAATCCATGGAGAACATCAGCAAAACAGTAGCTTCACATTTACAAACATTGATTACAGTCGGGTGCAGCATGTGATTGCAGTGCTGAAGCTGACTGAACAGGGCAGTGGATGTGTTCACAGAAATATTGACACAGTGAAATAATATTAGCTATATTAAATAACCACCTCATCTTCACAATCAAACACATTAGAGTCCAGTCTGTTTATTAGAACTGTTCTGTAAGCACCCACTCACCACCAGAGAGAGAGAGAGAGAGAGAGAGAGAGAGAGAGAGAGAGAGAGAGAGAGAGGGGGGAAATGGCTTCCATATGCTGAGTGTTCAGTCAGCTCTTTCTCCTGCAGTTATGAAGGATAGGCATTTGGAGACTGTGGGAATTACAAAGTAAAGAGAGAGAGGCCACAAAGACCCTTGTTTAATCTTTTAAATCATTTTATTTTTCATTCTTTCTATTCTATTTTCATTTCTCTCTGTCTGTCTATCTCTCTCTCTTTCTCACTCTGTCTCTTTATCAGTCTTTCTCTCCATACCCTGACCCTACTAAGTCAGACTTGGCATGAGCACAGTGGCTCTTTACTGTTTGATGAAAATCTTAAATCAGGTGTAAGACTGGAGCCAACTAAATCTAAATTTGTCTGCTCTTATTTATTTATTTTTCTTTCTTTCTTTCTTTCTTTCTTTCTTTCTTTCTTTCTTTCTTTCTTTCTTTCTTTCTTTCTTTCTTTCTTTCTTTCTCTCTCTCTCTCTCTCTCTCTCTCTCTCTCTCACACGACCACACCATAAGTTTCCAGTCCTCTAGTGTCCACTTAGCAACCACACAAGCCCAGGTGAGGCCCAGGTGTGTCCAGTGTTGTGGTGTTAACATTGCCACTGTAGTGGGTCTTCATATCCATTGAAAGTTAAAGATTGCTGCACTGACCTGTGGAATGTTTGTGGAATAGTAAATGCCCACATAACTTCCAACTGAAATGTCACAATCGGGCCTCGCTTGAACTCTGATCAATTATTTTGCCTTGCCATGAGCACATGGCCAGTGTCCAACTTCAGTCACAAGATAGTACGTCACAACTAATACAGGTGTGGGCATTCCCAAGCCATCCCCTGAAGTCCATTTGATATTCAGTTTTACACACTGCTATCCAATGACCTATTTCTCTCTCACACTCATACAACATTCTCTCTCTGTTCCTTTATCTCTTTTCTCTCTATTTTTCTCTTTCTGCTCCCTTTCCCCCTTCTCTCTCTCTCTGATTCAGTAGAATGCACATACCAGTACACCCTTACCGCTTAATACATCCTACTGATTGTGCCACAAGGGCCTTAGGTTGGTTAAATTATCTCTTCAGATTTGTACAAATTATTGTAGACTTTGGACAGGAGACATTAATTGCACTCAAGGGCATCAGATGAAGTACTGGTACATACCACAGATTCTCCATTCAGCACTTTCTAAATCTTCTTCCAGAGTTTTGTAACTGCATTTTCACACTTAATAAAATGTGTAAATAGCTGTGCAACAGCAATACAAACAACAAAGTCCTGTCTAATCCATCATCACAAGGCTAAGCTATACTGTTAATTGTAAAAGATGCTGCATGAAAGGTTTGCACCACTTTACAAAGCATAGCGTCTGCAGAAAGTCTGATCAGTTGCTCCTTCCTTCCCTGCTTATCCCTTCTCCCTCAAATCCTCCCTTTATTTCATTGCAGTAGGCCTGTTGAGCAGCCTCTGCATCATGTTAAATGAATGAGGGAAAAACAGCACCGTGCAAGTCATTTAGGCTCTTTGTCCCAGCAGCCGAGGTGTGACAAGGCTAATCATCGTCATGGCAATAGCAAGGTGACAGTGATGCATGCTAACTCTCTAACTCTTCTGGGCTATGTTGGCCTTTGTCTCTTGTTCAGTCTTGAAATGGATGACAACAGCAAAACTACTGTAGTCTCCCTGAAATCAAGTGAAAAAAGTAACAAGGCCCTGTATTTCCAGGTCCTTTTGGCAGGACTAATCATTAATATTTCCTGACATATCATCAACGCCACATTCTTCTGTCTTTGTCTTTCTCCCATTCAAGTCATTACGTGAGTATTTGAGGCAGGTCAGTGTCAGGGTGGAGTGCAATGTATCAGCATGTCACCAAGTCAGTCATTTTTACAGACTGTGCACTCCCAAGTAATTAAAGATTTAACTTTAAACATAAAAATAAAAACTAAAATATCCCATGTGAATTCATATGTGTGTATATTTCCTCATATTCTGTGGAAAAGGAGTGTTTCAATGGATTACTCAGTACTGAAGCGTTCAAGAAAGCATTTATTTTTGTCATGCATGGCCCAGATACCTTGGCAAGTCTGTGGCAAACGTTCATATCTACTGTGGGGATGATTGTGGACAATACAGTCAAGCACAGAGGTCACTTTTGTGGACTGTGCTTTCAGGTTCACTTCCAGGTTCATACCTGAAATGTGGACGAGTGACAGTGCACACACCATAACCCTACCCATCAATCCTTCTGCATTGTGCCATTGTGTAACATAATTACTTTCATGATAAGAGTTCGTTATTCCTAAAAGTAGGTTATATGATTGGTTATCATCCTCTACCACTACATTATCAGTGGTAAAGTCATGTATTAAACATGTTTATTGGAGGTGAAAGCGGTGTGTACATCAAGTATCCACTTCCTTCACCTGCATTTATTTCTTATGCTGTGTGAATTGGTCACATCACAGATATATTTAGGTGCTGCCGTTATGGTAATGTAGGGTGACAATAGCTTTTGTTTGAAAACAAAAATGTTAATATTTATTTGTCTTCAATCCAATAATGGTTTGGTGTTTAGATACAAATTAATTAGATCAAAGTTTCAAAGCCACCGTGTCATAAGCACTGTGTCACATCAAAATCATTTTTCAGACGTCATACTAATACATCTCAACAAATTAGAATATCATAAAGTCTATTAATTGTGATAATTTCATATTTCTATTCATCAAACTTTTTGTGTTTTATTTTTTAGCTCTATAGGTTATAGAGCTTATGAAAGTCCGAAACCCAGTTTCTCAAATTATTAGAAAATTTAATTTGGAGTTTTGAAATTTGAATACATTTCTAATCAGACAGTATTAACATAAAAATATTAAAAGCTTAAAATATGTCACTTTAAATGTAATGATTTAACATTTCCAAATGTGAAATTATGAACACAGGGATTTTTCTTTCCACAATAATCACATTTTTGAGATGCACTAATATTTTGGTATTGTACTCTGGTATTTTATTGTGGTATAATATTCTAATGATGTTTTTGATACTATAATCTGGAATCATATTCTGATATTGTAATAATGCTAGTTTAATCACAGTCACAATAAAACTATATTATATATTTACATTAATGTCATAGGTGTCATGCAAAAATAAAATATTTTGACATAATTTGACATGGAAATTCTACAAAATAACTGGACAAATACAATGGACCATACCAAAAGCTCCAAAAAGACAGTGTAAAAAATTAAGCAGTAGTAGATTTTTCCTTCTGTAAATACACCATTTGGAAATACAAGACATACTGATATGACATCTTTCTATATTACGGAAAGATAATACAGATCCACTTGATACAATTGTTTTCTTCAGTGAATAAAATACAATGCAATTCAGATTTCAGTTTACATTTAGCAATGATTTTGTTGGTAGTTAATCATTTCTGGTTAGAGCTGGGAACAGAGATTTCCTCTTGAGTTTGGGAAGAGTTTGCTTGAGCTATAGATCAGTGAAGGTTTTTCTTGTCCCAGCTGCTGGGACATCGATTTCACGCTTGTGTAAAAGCTGCTATTGCAGGTATTGATTTTGTAGTAAAGTGTCATGATATCAGATAAATGAATGTCGTAGGTATTGCAGTCATTGCCTTTTAAAGAGAGACCGTCATTCTTCATGGATACTTATGTGTGCGTGCGTGCGTGCGTGCGTGCGTGTGTGTGTGCGTGTGTGTGTGTGTGTGTGTGTGTGTGTGTGTGTGTCTGTGTGTGCGCGCGCGTGTGTGTGTGTGTGTGCATGCGCACGTAAACTCTTTGTATTTGCCAGCATGGTATCTGTAGCATTCAGGCTTTTGTAGACCTGTGTACTTATCCAGGTTAATGAGGCAGGACATGAGGGTACACACATGCCAGAACACACACACACACACACACACACACACACACACACACACACACACACACACACACACACACACACACAAAGGCTGTACAGATTTGCAGCTGATTGGAATGAGATCATGTTTACGCCTGATGGATGAGGATGCAGATTCAAGTCATATTGTGATAGGACGTGCAAAATGGCTCATAAGATATGGCAGAGGGAATGGCCTTCATTCAACACTGCCTAAAACGATATCTTAGCAAGTCCAGTGGTTCTCATTACATATTTAGACCTATAATGATGCTTGAAACAGGCAAAATAAGTCAATTATGTCAATTATTTTAACACCACTACAGCCAATACAAATCACACTATGAGCCTGTTATGGACAGCTGTAATAAAGTCATTCTGATTCTGATTCTGATTAATATTAATACCGAAAGCTTTGTTTACAATTACACAGATCAGAAGATTCCTGTAGTTCTTGACCAGTTTTGCACATACTGCTGCAGGGATTTTGGATCCGTCTTACTGAGGGAAGGAGGTTGTTTTGTTTTGCAGATGAGCACCCCCAAAGTATGATGTTTCCACCCCCATGCCTCACAGTTGGGACAGTGATCTTGGGCTTGTACTCATCTTTTTCTTCCTCTCATCTGACCACAAGACCTTCTCCCATGTCTCCTCTGGATCATCCAGATGGTCACTGGTGAACGTCAAACGGCCTGGACATGTGTTGGTGTGAGCAGGGGGACCTTGCTTGTCTTGCAGGATTATAATCCCTGACTGCATAGTGTGTTACTAATGGTAATCTTTGAGACTGTGGTCCCAGCTTGCTTCAGGTTATTCACAAGGTTCTCCCATGTAGGTCTGGGCTGATTCCTGACATTTTTCAGAATCATCCTTACCTTTTGGGGTGAGATCTTGCATGGGAATTTAAGAAGAATCACAGTCATCTTGTGGTTCTTCCATTTTCTAATAATTGCACCAACAGTTGTTGCCTTCTTACCAAGCTGCTTGCCTATTGTCATGTAGCCCATCCAAGCCTTGTGCAGGTCTACAATTTTGTCTGTTGTGTCCTTAGATAGCTCTTTAGTCTTGGCCATGGTGGAGAGGTTGGATTTTGATTGATTGAGTGTGGTGACAGGTAATTAATACAGGTAATGAGTGCAGAGTAGGAGGCCTTCTTAAAGAAAAACTGGTCTGTGAGAGCCAAAATTCTTGCTTGTTGGAAGGTGATCAAATACTTGTTTCATGCAATAAAATGCAAATGTATCTGTCTCTCCCAGTTGAAGTGTACCTATGATAAAAATTGCAAACCTCTCCATTCTTTGTTGGTGGGAAAACTATAAATTAAATGATAAAGGATAAATTGGCAGTGTATCAAATCCTTATTTTCCCCACTGTATATACATTATATATTACAACTGACACCATGACCTTAACATGTATTCAGTCATTATCTCAATGAAAATTTGTTTTGTCTCCCATTTTCTCCCATTTCTTCATTTCCAACAACATGAAAATTATAATACTGGCCATCCTCCTGAGCAAGATTCTTTCTTTATCGAATCTCTCAGAGCAGGAGAGTTTATCTACAAATGTCTTTTTTCCTTTGTTTTGATACTGGAGAGATAACTGAACCCTTTTAAGACCAAACAGTCTAAGATATGTCAGATATGTCAACTATTTTAGAAATCACACTCTTCCCTTCACTCTATGTTAATGAGTAAAACTCACTCTCCGGTTTCTAAGCAGAGGAGCTTTTTATCTGTCCTCTTTGTTTCTACGGCCATTCCTTCATTAGTTGAGGGCCAAGTTTTTTCATTAAAAGACGATGAAGTGGACTCCAGAGACTGGCAGGGGAACGAACGGGTGGAGGGGACGAGCTTCGGGGTATAATTGGGTCCTTCCGGTCTTTTGACTCTCTCCAAGGTCACTTTAAGACAAACTTCTCCACAGGACAATTGCCTTTCCTTCTGTTTCTCCCCACTTCACATTTTTATCTTTCTAATGCTTTTCTTCTACCCTTCCTTTATGTTTTGGTCAAGGCTTCTTTTGTGTGGTGCAGATGGCATTACTTTAACTCCTGAAGATTAATTTCTTTCAGGTGGATTTTGGTTGTAAGACATGCTGAAAGGTAAATCTGTATGGAAAACTAAGCTTTAGTTAGTATACTCTTCATGCCAATGCCAAACACAGACAGCACTTGCATGTTCCAAACTTGCCAGTTCTGGTCTTGCTTATTTTGTTGAGTGGCATTTGTGTTGCTTCACTAACCACTGTAAGAGCTTGTGCAGTGAAGCTGTGGTGATGCTGCTTCAACCTCTCAAGCCTTGAAAAAATAAAAACATGAATAACTGAAGAAAAGAGTTGAATAATATCTGCAGGTTTACAGGTCTATTAAAACAAAACTCTGAGACTCACCGACTCAAGAAAACATTGCAAGGCATTGTGGGTAGCGATGAGAATTCCTGGCCGTCTCCGTCTGATTAAGACGCAGTGCTGAAAGCTGGCTTTGATCTTAGGAAATGTCTGCAAGGGGAACAGTTGGAATTTAGCTCGGGCTTTCTCCCTCCCTCTTGCTCTAAGATTTGGCCCCGCAGATGGAGGCAGATAGATAGTGTCACCATTCATTTCCTGCTCCAGTTCCTGCTCCATTCTGAGAAGAAGTAAGACCTGAAGCAGGGAGCAGTAGTGAATAGAGCACATGCCGAGCTTTTGTTGGTTTCTTCTGAGCTCTTTTTTGCTTTTGCGATTCACTCCAAATTTATGCGTTGTGCTTAGTTTCTATATCCCAATGTAACCTTACATTTTTCTTTCTGAAAGATTTGGAGCCAACAGAAAGCTGAACATGTTAGATGTCTGAATAGACTATGTACAAAAAAGCAAGCAAAAAATACCCTGCAATGCTAATTTCTTTTTCCCCCTTTTTTTCTCGAATACAGCCCCCCTGCATTGGCAGGCAGCCCTGCGTTTTCTGACATCTCCGTCATTCGAATCTCACCCCACCGGAACCCCTCAGTAGGTGCGGAGTCACCCTTCAACCCCCCACACCCGTACATCAACCCCTACATGGACTACATCCGCTCCCTTCACAGCAGCCCCTCTCTCTCCATGATCTCTGCAGCCAGGGGACTCAGTCCTGCAGATGGTGAGTACCTCAGGGACCCATTCTTTGGCCTCTGAAATTCCTTCTAATAGGCACCCTATAGCAGAGATCATAGCCTCTCCACATATGGTTTTGGAACATTCTTTCTTGTATGGGCACTGAGGCCTCTCTTAGCTCTTTATTCTCTCCCTTTGAGGAACTGTCAGTGTTGTCAACATGTCAGTGTGTCAGTCTGGCATTTATGAAAAATGAAATGTAAAACAGTGTATGAAATAATAGCAGCATGACACAGAGATGTTCTGACTTTTTCTCACTGATTCATCATATCTACACAACATGGTGGAAAAGTGAACATGTATTCTTAAGAAAATAAGCATTAATGGACTTTGGTTTTGGCAAATGGTTTTACCAAACTTATTTTTGCTGTACAATATTAGGAGGTTCTTTTTCATACTTAAACATTTGACTAAAATTATTCTTTTTAAAAATGCATAGAGAACACCCTATTTCCTTATGTCCCTCATATTAAAATGCTGGATTGCTTGACCTTTTATTGGCATGGACATGGATCCTGCCTTCTGCATATGCCAGTAAGGATGTGGTTGCATGGTACCCAGCCATAAAAAGTACATTGCAACAGGGATTCTAAGCCAAATTCTAGCGTTAGGGCTTACTTCTGTCCTGCAAGACTTTTACAAGTGTGCCTTTGGGGATTGAACTCGACAGTACTGACCAAGAGTACCTTAAACGTGAAAACCATGTCAACTTGCAAGTTTCAGAGTCTAGCAAACCCTTAAACTGTAAAACCATATGCTCTGCCAGAGCTATCTCAGGCCTGTGTGTGATGGTTCTCTCTGGAGGGGGGAGCCTGTAGCCTGTAGTTTGGCTGGGTCATTCTCTTTGATCCCGCTCTCATGTCAAAGCCTCTGGAGGAAGAATCAAAACGAGTACAGTGGTCTCGTTCAGAGTCAAAGCGAGGCGGAGGTTCAAGGCCAGGGTTGAGGGCAGAGGGCGCGAGAAGGAGGGAGCGGGGGAAGGAGGGGAAGTGGGATGGGTTCAGGGGCTCCACAGGCCCTGCAGGGAGCCGTTTGGGTCCCTCGCACAGAGCCAGATTGGGAAATCAATTACAGGCTTGGCGGGAGCCTGCTGTTTTTAAAGAGCCTCCGCAGTGTGCCGGCCTCTTGGCCTACTGCTCAGCCATGGAGCTTTAATTGAAGCCTGGAGCTCAATTACTGAAGAAGGCCAATTGGAGATTCCTCCCAGAGGCCGCAGATAATCACCGCTGTATCGAACCATGGCTCCATCCCACATCAGGCCAACTTTTACAGCCTACCAGACGAGCCAAAGGGGCTGTGGAGCTGCAGCAGCTTCCAGAATGTGTTGCTGCTATGGTCTGAAGTGTGTCAATTAATTATTATGCTATTTGGCTTTGCATAATCTTTTTTTCTGGTTTTTATAGATGCATACTTTTCATTTAATATTTTCTTTATCTTTTTCAAGACTGGGCTAGGAAGTAGACTACAATTTTGTGTTGGGAAATAGAGAGTATAAGAGATTTTTCCTTCATACCATTCCACAGATACTAAGTTGGTTTGTTACATAATAGGCCATAAACTTTATCTGTTCGCCTGCAAGAAAAATAAAGTTGCTGTCACTGGAGCCAAGAGCCACATCCTTCCTCACAGCTTCAGCTTATCCTGTATATTAGTTGGCCTTAATATTCTGGGCCTTTTGATCCAAAGCCATTAAAACTGGCATATATCAGGAGGAATAATGACTATTTTAGCCTGTGTTATTTCAGCACGTTTACTACCTATGTGAGGTGTTCATTAGCCACTTAGGACACATTTTGGAAGAGTTGTAAAGTAAAATATAAAGGACAGAATTTTATAATTAGTAAGACATCCTCTGCCATGCTGCATATTCCACGAAATCAATTATAAAAAAATGCACTGAAAATCCTAGGTTTTATTTCCGTAAATTGAGCACCCAAATGAGTTCAAAATCATATCATCTGAGAGAATGAGCTGAGCATGGGTGGGATTTTTGTTTCTCCTTGTTCTTCACATTTTTCCCCTTCCTCTCCTTCCCCTGTGCTCTGCATATGAAGGTACGATGCTTTTGCGCTCCCTTACTTCTCTCTTGCACCCCGTTGAGAGAATGCCCCACGGCAGCGATGGCACACAGAAATGCAGGATCGTCTTGCTCCCTGCCAAAGCACCAGTGTGCCACCCCCAGCCCACCTCATCCCCAAACCTGCCCCTCTTGCTCCGTTTAGAATGCACCACAAAACCCTATTTGAGAGCAAAGGATGAAGAAAAAAACAGAGAAGCGAGGCAGAAACAACGGGGACAATTAAGAAAGCAGCCCCCCCTCCCCTCCCCCTCTACTTAAAGACATAATACCCACATCGAATTAATTTGGAATTTCTCCTTTACATTCACACAACCAATCAGAGACGCATATTCCACGCGTACAGACCGGGGCCTCCGTCTACATCCTTTCATCCCCCCTCCTCCTCTTTTGTTTAATTATTTATTTAGTCTTTTAAATGAGGGGGAATTAGCTGGAACACTTTGTGCAACTAAACTGATTTTTCTTTTTTTTTTTTTGCATTTGCATCCTGAAGCACTTTGTCAGTCTTTCACCACCTCATTCCTTCATTCTCTGCCACTCTATGGTGCATTTTTATATGTGTGTTTTCTTCGTAGCATCATTTGCATAGGGTTAACATGTTGCCAGAAGTTTATTTTTAGGATACGGTGCAAGGAGCTGAGGATGGTGGTGTGTGTGTATGTGTGGGTACGGGAAAAGAAGGGGCGAGCAAAGGGGGGAGTAAGAAGAGGAGAGGGAGTGGAGGATATAGAGAGAGAGTAGGAGAGAGCGGGAGAGAGAGAGAGAGAGAGAGAGAGAGAGAGAGAGAGAGAGAGAGAGAGAGAGCGCTACTGTTGTTTTATGCATGCAGATCTGAGAAGATTTGGACCATTTGCTTTTAAATGGAGTTTTAAGTTTGGCAGCGCAAGGGGAGAGGATGTAGTGTGTGTGGAGCGCTGCACCAGCCGATAACACCCCGCTGCCTGCCTCTCTTCTGCAAACACATCCATATGGCCTGATCTGTAATCTAACTGTTCATTACCCAAATACACCCCACTCCCACTCACTCTGAGTGGCCTGAAGCCCCCTGTTTAGCTTACTCATATGTAACACTGTAGGGCTATGACAACTACTTGTTCATAGAAAGGGCTGATTAAACACCACATACTTTGTGAATAAACTATGAATATTTCACAATTTGCTTGATAATAATGCATGAATTCAAATATTTTACTGGTCACTTTTACTGTAAGCAATAATGCCTTTTTATTTTTTAAAAATATATAATTTCTTTTGTCCAACATTAATTTGCATTTTTCTCACATTTAGTGGCAAACAGCAGTTGAATTTGAGAACTGTTTATCAAATGTACAGCTCTGACAAAGGAGATATTGAATTCCCTGCATCAACACATCAACCTAAAAAAATTATTTGTAGGCATTTTTAAGAATAGCCTATATAAATATTATTATTTTCGATTCACTCTTCAGTCCATCAAGTCAGTTTATAGAAACTAAACTTAAAATAAAAAATTATATTTATTTATTCATCATCACAAAAACCCACACATTTGCATATATTCAGCTGACAGCAGTTTTGACCCACCCACTCACAATGAAGTTACAAGAAGTGTTTCAGTAAAGTCAGCTTTTTGAATAAGACACAGTACACAGCAACCAATCAAAACAGAGTTCATTTAAATGTATCATTCTTAAAGGCACAGTATTTTCCATACATGAAATCTAAATTTTTCAGTTTCAGACGAAAGCAAGCTACAATGTTTGTCTTGACACAATGTAAAGAATACATGCCAGATTCAGATAAAGCCAGAAGGTTTGATTGCTTTTATAAATAAGCTTTCAAATACCAAATTTTGTGTAAGGCAGACAATTATAGGGTCTCTCATTCGTTGTCTTTGATGTTAATTCTGCTCTCTCTGTGCCTTTTTTGTTCCATATAGCTCCACATGCCGGTTTGACCACAGCAGAATACTACCATCAGATGGCGCTACTTGCGGGTCATCGAAGCCCCTATGCTGACATCCTTCCTTCTGCCGTGTCCTCCACTGGAGCAGGAAGTAACGCCTTGCACATGGAGTACCTCCAGGCTCTGGAAGGTGAATACTCTCTGGAAGAGTGCACATTTCAGCCCTAAATGGTTCCAAATCCAAAAGCAACAAATTCCTACACACATTGAAAGACCACTGAGGGTCATATTGGCTCCAGCCTTGAAATAATTACATTGCACTAATGTTTTTGAACCTTAACTTGAGTATTTTACCAGCAAAGGAGTGTTTAGAGTCCACACTTGGGACACTAGGTCCCAAATCATAATCAAATGCAGACCACACTTTTGAAGATAAGATAATCCTTTATTAGTCCTGCAGTGAGGAAATCACAGTGTTACAGTAGCAAAGGAATAGAAGGGGATGGCATGGCTCTCAGTACAAAAAAATGAATAATAAATAAACAGTACAGTTTTGAATACCATAGGACTCTTTGAGAATTTGTCACTGGGTCCTGTTTCCAAACGAGAGTAATTGGGCATGTGTCTCAACCTCCTATGGTTGATTTCTGTCTATACACACTTGGGTCTTTTTCATGGTTGATTGCATTCAGTCGTGCTCTTTGCTTCATCCACAGAAAGCAGATGGAACTTGAACTCTTCCTGAGTTCCCAGAAGTTCAGATGAAGTTCAGAAAAGGAGAAAATGCTCTTGTAGACCTAAGTCATTTAATAGTTAAGTCAGACACACTAATGACTATACTTTATATAAACATTTTGTATCTGCCGTGAATTAGTCAAACCTGCACCAAAGTGCTGCTTTTGTCCATCGTGGCTTTAGTTTACAGATGAAAAGACAGTTTGAAAGAGAAAAAAGCCATTAAACATGCTAAATACATCATTACAGAAAAAAGGATTGTGCTGTTCCTGGAAAAAGTTAGTGAGATAATAGAGTGACCTGATTTAAATGAGCTATTGTCTTAATGCTTTCGACGGGGGGAAGGGTGGGTGTGGGTGCGTGTGTGTAGGACTTATGCTAATGAGTTATTTTAAAGTGTAAATAGGAAATTAAAGGCACAGTGGTTGAGAGAGGGGTCGGCCTGACTGGCCCGTTTTGCCTTTGATGAGAATGTATTTAGTCAGCCTCTCGTCAGGCCCCCTCCCATCCTCCTCTGCCTCACAAACTAATTAAAACTAGCCAAACTTGCACTGGTATCAGAAAATTAATTGCTATTAAGTGGGAATTGGAATGTCCCACTATTCATCACGGGAGAAATCCTTTCTTCTGTGGCACTGTTTAAGATTAATAGACTGAAACAAAACAATTAGGGCCAGTGTTTTTCAGATGGAGACGTAAGGGCCTCTCCACTTCAGAGATCGGCTGTGATCCGGCTCGGGTAATAACTCATCCCGTTTTCAACAATGTGTGTTCCACGCCAGCCAAATTAACACTTTAAAGCTCTCTTTTATGATATAGAGATACAGAGCATGAGCGAATAAAGAGAAATCCGTTATCAAGAGGCTTTTGTTAATAATGGGGACTGCACTAACGTAGCTGCTGAATTTTAGCTGTGCTCACATCAGTGTAATTACTGTTGGAAGGGGGTTGCCTAATGAAAGAACATGCCTGCCCTGTCTGTTTATGTTCCTGATGGGGCCATTGTTTAAATGTGTTCGTCGCTAATTAGACCACGTCCACTACTAACACCTAGGCTGTGGTAACATCTGTGTTTAGAGGAGAACACAGTTTAGAAGTCGCTTTTTGAAATGCCATTATTTGGCTTTGAACATGTTTTAATTTCTCTCAAGAAATGGCTCATTGCTCATTAGAATCAAGTATCTGTAATTCACTGTATTTTAAAGCTCACTGGAGGACTACCTCTCTAAATGATATGAGAATTCAGTCTTTTACAGTACGCATACAGTAAAAATGGGCTTTCAAACAATAATAGAACCAATAATAGAACCAAACAGAAATAAACAGCATTTTACAACACATGCAGATGATATCATTATCTCGAGTTTCATCATTGTAAATGTATCAATACAGGTTTAATCAATCAGGCTTAGTCAATGAATCACGGAAGCTCTGCTGTGTAGTTTGCTAGTACTACTATTTCTAGTTGTAATGCTTTAGTTATATTGATATAGCAGATAAACAATTAACAAGCAATGTTTAGACAACCTTGATTAAATACAGAAATACACCTCTGCACATTTTATTGCAAAATTACTGTCTTTAGAATTTGGAAAAAAAACTGTTAATTGGTTTCAACAAACTGCAAATAAATAATAGTTCTTTTTTTCTAGTATGTTTAATTAAATAGACATTGTCCTCTGTAACATTAAGACTACATTTACATATTTCACTTTCAATTTTCATTTCAAACTATTTGTTTGAACACAACAGCTGTTTTAACATCAAGGGGACTTTGTTTTTTTGTTTTTTTGCATTTTTTTCATTCTGGTAAAACAAAGAGGGCAAGTGATGATAAAAGGTTAGATGCACATTCATACATCTATCACCATAAATGCAAAAATGGATGACATTGTGCTGAATAAAGGCTGGGATGTGGGATGCAAAGTATTGGCTTCAGTAGCTGTAGGCCTTGTCTAGTTGTACTTTGTTTAGATGAAATATTGAGAAGATTGTATATGGTTTCAAGGTGTAATCCAAGTCTGGACAACTCAGCTATTTTGCAGCTGTAAAGCCAGCAAGTAATCGAGAATGAATCGAGAAAACATTTTATGATGAATGGATCAATGGAAATGTATCAAAATTACCTAAAATACACCAAAATAAATAATAAAATGTATTAACACAAACTTACATTTAAAGCTATCCTGGAGATACATGTGCTGTGTATTCTTGTACAGTGAAGTTGTGTTAGGTGTAGCTTACAAGGTGTTTTGGTTTGATAAGTGGAATTGTTGAATCATCAGATGGAAAGGCTGAAAGCCTTGTGTGTGTGTGTGTGTGTGTGTGTGTGTGTGTGTGTGTGTGTGTGTGTGTGTGTGTGTGTGTGTGTGTGTGTGTGTGTGGAAAGAGAGAGCCCCACACATCCAAATCCATATCCATTCAAAGCCCTTGAGCGCAGTTGTGAACAAGCCGGAACAGTGACAATGTAGAAAAGGGGTCCCATGTATGAACACACACACAGACACACACAGACACACACACACACACAGACACACACACACACACACACACACACACACACACACACATACATACACACTATATATATATATTTATATATAGTCATCCAGTGATTTACATGTGAATGGCAGGCACAGTAAATGCTGGAAGTGTCAAAGGAGAATGGAGTGAGTGAGAGAAAGAGGGAGAGAAGGAAGGCAGTGAGTAATCTTATTTTGCTTGCTTGCCTTCTGATAAAATTAAAACAACTGAGCATGAGAGGAAAAAAAGTGAGTCACAAAGTCATTGTGTCACTCCACACAACAAAAGCACTCCATCCCCTCAGCATCTCTCTCTTCCCCTCCTTCGTTCCCTCCTCTCTCGCCTTCTCCCTCCTTTCTTGTTTGTGACATTCGCGAGTGAAAAGACAACAAAAGTCATTTCTTAATCTGTAGATGCCCGTCATTGTGTGTGAGTGGAAGGCCTGTCTTCAGCGAAGCTGCTTTCTAGTGAAAGCTTTTCAAACACAGCCCACTGCAGTTCCATTCACCAATAAAGCACTATTCAAGCAAATTAAATGTGATTAAACATTGCTGTGACATAGACGTGGGTGAGAGAACGCCACTGGATGTGTGTGTGTGTGTGTGTGTGTGTGTGTGTGTGTGTGTGTGTGTGTGTGTGTGTGTGTGTATTTTGTGTGTGTGTGTGTGTGTGTGTGTGTGTGTGTGTGTGTGTGTGTGTGTGTGTGTGTGTGTGTGTGTGTGTGTTTTGTGTGTATGTGTGTTTTGTGTGTGTGTGTGTGTGTGTGTGTGTGTGTATTTTATAAAATGTGATCATTGACTGTATGGGGTGCTTTTTTGAGATTATACTACATTCAATTATTTTTTGAGGTATTTTGTTCAATTATTGTCATTGCATTAACATTTTTCAATCCAGATGAAGTAAAAGAAAGTTTAAAGTCTACTATCTTTTGATTTTATAGTCATGACCAAAATTATTGCCACTGTTGCACTTCTTTCAGAAAATGCACTTTAATATTTGGAACAATCAATCACTTCCTCTTACCATGAACCATGTGTTCCTTACATATCTCTATTTTGGACTGCTCTTCTTTTCTCAACACCAACGCATTTGTAACTGCAACACATTTCTGTCATAAAGTGGTACATCTACTGAAAGAAGTGCTGGGATCCCAATATTTCTGGCCATGACTGTATCTACGTACAGGGGATCAGGGATGGAACTCTGCCCATTTTAACATATTAAGACACATTAAGTCACAGAGACATAGCAAAGGATGTGTTCATGAATACATGGGAAGAGAGTGATATTTGAGCCTGACATATAGGTTCAAACTTGACCCATTTAAAGAAAGCCTCTTATTTTACGTGCAAAAACAATGAACCATTTGTAATTACACTCTCACAGGTTCTCGCTTTCCCAGTCCAAGGCTGCTGACCCGTCAGAATCGGAAGCGGCCCCTGCCCTCACCTCACTCAGATTCCAGTTTTGATCTGCAGACGATGATCCGCACATCGCCCAACTCTCTTGTGACCATTCTGAACAGCTCAAGGCCAAGCACCTCCACCAGTGGATCCTATGGTCATCTGTCTGCTGGAACCATCAGGTACTGACCATCTCTACATTACTTGAGTCAGTAGTAACATATAGTCATTTATTATCGCTTGGTATTTTTAATCATTTGTTAAATTTTGTACACATGCAAAACCTGACTGCAAAATACACGACTGCTTACATGGGATTCTGCTGTTGAACACACACAGCTTGTCAAGTCCCTGTAGAGAAGTATTGTCATATAGAATAGAACTTTCTAGAGCAAATAAACATGAACTTTTGGGCTGAGCTGTAGAGCAGTGGAACTGTATTCAGTAGAATGTAATCAGATCCTTACAGCAATGCTCCAAAATCTAGTAGAAGGTCATCCCTGGACAGTAGACAGTTACTCCAAAAACCATTTTGATTTCAGAAGAAACAATGAAAAAGCAGGTGTTCCAGTGCTTTTTCTACATGGTGTATAGAGTAACATATGTGGAGCCAAGAAATTCTGCTTGCATAAAGTGGTTACATTGTCAACTACCTCTCGCTTCTTTCTCCAAAAGTTAGTCTCCAGTTTAGTTCACCTGCTTGAACATTGTAAACACCAAATGTGACAAAAGTAAGAAGAATGGATAAAGCCAAACAGGAAAGGAGAGGAAAACAGGATGTAAGGAAAGAAGCCGGAAGAAATCAGAAAAAGTGGGACATTGAGTGGAGAAAAAATGCCATGATAAAGCGCTGAAGGCGTTTTGCTAATGAGAGAGGCGTGTTTAAAGCAGACAGAACTGGCAGGGGGAAGACAACAGGAGAACAGAGTAAAAATGATAGAGAGATAGATAGAGAGGACGAGAGAGCGGCCGGCAGCTCAGCCTCAGTGGCGGAGTGATGAATGAACGCAGGACGGAGAAATAAACGAGGGAACAGGCCGAGCGCTATTAGGAGGAAACGTGTGAACACACTCCACTCCTCCTCCCTCGCACTTGGCCCTCTGATATGCATCAGCTGATTAATGTTCCCTCCATCAGAGCAGGAGCGCTCTACCCCGCCGCCGTCGCCACGCAATCGCTCACACTGGAAAAGGGGGAGCGGATGGGGGGATGACGGATGAAAGGGTCGCAGAGAGGGGGACAGAGGGAGGAGGATGGGGCCGGGTTGAGGACACTAACACACACTCTAATGGGAAAACGAGGGAGTGAAAGAAAAGATAGTGAATAAAAAGGATGGTGGTGCCTCTCATGGACTGGGTACCATGTTCAGAAGGAAGCTCTAGAATATTAAAGAAAAATAAAACAGTTTTCAGGGTAAGGGTCAGTAGATTTTGCTGTTTGTTTTTAATGACCAGTCCTTACCTTTGTAAAATGTCAATCAGCAAAAGAATGATATGATTGGCTATTATAAGTCTAACACTTTTCTGTTTGACATTACTTTGAAAGTGGGTTTAATTCACATTTGGGTTCAGAATTCAAATTATTGACATCAAATGTGAATTGTTTAGTTATCTACACTCTTTCAATGTAGCCCTTATTGGAACATGATGAGCTGTTACGCATAGTCAGGAGAGCGATATTGATATGAGGGTTAATCAATGACATGGAGCTAATCAAAGCCATTTATTAACATGCTTTCAATTGTGATGGCTACATTTTCATGTAGACTCAATCACTATGTCCTAAGAAGGACTGCTTTCTTGGGGTGTTCAATTTCCATGAAGACATTTTTCCTTTTCTGATGATGAGTTGGAGCTCAATAGGTGCTGAAGTCTACATCGCTTCACATCACAGTCTTATATATTTCACAGTGATATATCATAGTGATATATTTGGAGACTTTGGCTTGGACTTACTTAAATGTGAGTGCATGTTCACACTGTCCAAAGTACAAAACAGATGGTTTGTGCTACATTTCATCATTTTATAAAATATACAACACACTGCCTTTAATGTTGGATGCACTGTGATTTTCTATTGCCATTACAAATGGCTCTTTCAGTGATGCCATAGAAGATCTATTTTTGGGCTCCTAAGCAGATATTTGTGAGATGTGTGTGTTTGAAGAACTTTTTTCCTCAAGTGAAGTTTCCTTAAGCTATTAGTTAAAATACTCTTTACACTCATACATGTCTTACAAAAATAGTTCTTTAGGGAAACAAAATAGCTTCTTTTAAGATCAAAACTTTTGGAGCACCTTTTTTTAAGAGAATAATTTGTATTCCTATTTATATTACCGTATTTTCCGGACTATAAGCTGCACCGGAATATAAGCCGCACCTGCAAAGTTAAAAAAAAAACCCTGGAAAATAACGATATTATTATAACTTATAACTATAAATATATAAGCAGAAAAAGCTGCACCTCATTATAAGCCACACGGTTGGTTTAAAGTGTGGAAAAAAGTAGCGGCTTATAGTCCGGAAAATACAGTATTTTCTGTTAAAAATATAGTTAACTAAGAATGTTTGGCTTCTCAGATTTTTCATTATTGTACTAAAACAAAAAATCTCAATTTTTTTTAAGAAACGTGAATCTGGAAGTTGTTCTTTATATTGTCTAAAATGTTATGATGCTCCAAATTTGTTGATGCCCCAAGTGATGCTTCCAGTTCATTGGAATTAAATGTATTGATATTTACCTTCATTTTTTCCTTCTCCTATAAATTTGCTCCTGGAAACTTGCCATTTTGAAGAAGGTTTTTGTGACAGTGACAAAAATTGTATGATTTGCAGTTAGACAGGAGATGTACAGTTTATAAATGATTCTGAATGACTAAAGATATTTAAAAACCAGTGTAAAGTCATCTAAATGTTGTAAGTTTAATTGACGGTTAAACAGAACCAGATTACTGAGCTCATTAAACAAGTCAAGCTCGCCAGTGTGCATCTTAATTCAAAAAGGATTTTCGACTATGTAGAAAGTTCTTCTATGGACCTCCTGGTGTGTGAGATGCTCCTGAGGGCCGGGGGCCTGAGAATCTCCCACCATCCCCGGCGATGTGTCAGTCAGCCTGTCACAGTGCTGTCTCCCTACCAGATTGGGAGAGAGCAAGAAAGAACGAATGAGAGCAAGAGAAACAAAAGCACAGAGAGGCCAGCGGCCCCCAGCCGGGCCGATTGATCACTGATTTGCAGAGCTGTGCTGATCAGTCATGTCTGGAGTGTGTGGGGACACCGGCTGATGAGCGATGAGACAGCAGGCTGCCTGCTGCAGCGTCCGGCTGCATTGATTTCCTCTCGCCGCGTAATAAGATTAGCAGACGTATGAGGCAGCGAGAGCTGACCGTAATGCTCACAATGAATGGATGAATGAGCGTTTCTCAGTGAAACCTCAGGATGCTGCGCTTAGAGCCAGATCCACAGCTATAGAGAGAATAGGTGATGCATGACTATTACGTTTGAATACAGCCCTCCAATACTAAATCAATTCTGGGCCTGAGAAGGGACTGTTACCACTTTTAATAATATACCACAGTGTTTTACTTAATTACAAAGCTTTTCACAATTTTAATGATTCTCATAATTACAGTATGATTACAGTTGGTTTTTGTTGTTGTTGTTCAAGTAGTCTATCTTCTTTTCTTCCTGTTTTTTTTTTCTTTCCCTTTCTCCTTTTTCTTTGACTTCAGTCTTTTATCTTCTTTACCTTCTTCATCCATTTTGCAAGAGTGGAGTTTCTTCTGTGTTTTAATAGATAGAAAACTGCCTCCTCTCTCAAACACTTTTTTGAAGTCATGTCCAGAAATGTGGTATGTCACACAGCTTGGGGCCTGGGTTTGCAGGTTTGGTCCCTGTTCGGGTCACTGTCTGTGAGGAATTTTTTGTGTGTTCTCCCTGGATCTATGCGGGTTTCCTCCCAACTCCCAAAAATGCATATGGTAGGTGAATTGGCCATGCTAAATTTCCCCCTGGGTGTGTGTATTTGTGGTAATCTGTGAGGGATGGATGCCCTGTCCAGGGGGCATTTGTGCCTTGCTCCCAATGATTCCAGGTAGGCTCTGGATCCACCAGGACAATTTATTTGTGATTTGAACAATATTTTTTGAGAACACTTTTAGTCTGATATCTATTTAATAGCTTGCTTATGCATTATATTATTCAGTGCATTATATGATGTGTATGTAGTACTTTTAAAAAAATGCCAATAAACAGATCCATAAATAACCTTTATTGTAAAAGAGATGTGTGTAATAAACATATACAGATATAAAGAAGTGTATATAAAGGTTATTTAAACTTTTTAACAGTTATTTAGAAAATGGTTGTTTGTGAAACCCAAAATGGTTCTTCTATAGCATCACTCAGAAGTCTTTTTATCATTAAGAGTGTATTAGCATCCTACAGTAGGGACTGATGAGTCATTCAGCTCCTTTTTCCTGTGCTTGTGTCAGTGTGTCCTCAGAGACATAGAGAAAATCAGAGTGATTTTGCAATTTTTGTACTCTGATGAATCTTTAGGGACGTAATATGGTTGTGTTGAGGCAAATTCCAGTGAGAACTGCTGTTTGAACTGTATTGCTTATACTTACACTTTCATTATTCTTTCCATTCTCTCTCTATCTTCTGTCTTTATTTCTCTCTCATCCACCCCCCCAGTCCAGCACTGAGTTTCGCCTACCCACCGACCCCTGTGGCACTGCAGATGCACCAGCAGCTGATTGGGCGGCCACCAGGCATTGTGGGTTCAGCATTTGGACACAGTCCTCCTCTTATCCACTCTGCTCCTGCCTTTGCCACCCAGAGACCTGTGGCAGGCATCACCCCATCCAGTCTTGGCCCCACAGAGCGGTCCACCGGCTCCACTGACTCACAGGTGATTCAAAACCTAGTTCTAGTTCTTCAGCCTGATAGGCCGAGCTGTGTTTGAACCCACTGTGAAATACACATTTTAGTTGCTTGCACAGTTTTTAAAAAATGTTTGAGCTGCAAATAGAATAACTGTTGACCATTATGAAACTCTGCACCCAAAGTTTAAAGTTTAAAACTAACTGATGAACGTTTATGTTTCCTGAAGAAAAATGGTTCAACTAACTCAGTTCTAATTGTCTGTGCTGTTAATGAGTGCTGATAATTAAGCAATTGCCTGGGTAATTATTGAGATTTAGTCAGTAATCCTGCAGCCGGACTATGTCAAATCTACACAAAAATGCCTAGCACTCTGGGAACAACCCAACAAAATGACCCAACAGCTTCAACCCAAAATCATTTTTAAAATTTACAAAGTAACGCAAAACTGAACACTTGTACATTTACTTAATTACATTTTAAAAAGAAAGACATTCTCACACTCATTCCATTCTCATGTAGACCTTCAAAGTACTTCTTGTTATACATCCCAAAGTAAGTGAAGTAAGTAAGAAGTCAGTAAGAACATACAAACAAGCTAATTCATTTTTGTTTAAGAAGCAGTCTCATCCGTTACCAACACCCCCAGTCACACACCAATATTAGAAAAAATAAACAAATAAATAAATTACTTGCTTCTGATCTTCATCTACAGTTGGGAAATGTAATTTGCACTTTGAACTACCATTAAACAGCATGCTTTATACATGCATATCTGGACAAGCTGATGACATCTGTCATCTGAAGTAAAAGAAGCATGTGGATTGAGGCAGTAGAGTAATAGTACAGTTCCTTCAGGCATTGTTCTGCCTGCTTTACCAGAGTTTTATAGTTCAGTTACCAGTGTGCTGAGCACAGACTAGCAAAAATAGAGAAGCAGATCTCCCCTATTATAGTCAGTGGAGCATGAACATGATTTTAGGGCTTTTATTTCAGGGTGAAAATTATACATAATGTTAAATACTGTGTGTCTGTACTTTTTTCTCCCCTGATCACATGAACAATGTGAATCATCCATCTACAGAAACACTTATACAGAACTTTCTGAAACTCTGGATTGATTCCCATGTTCAAAAGCATTGTCCCATTGCATGTTTTATTATGTAATTATTGAAAAAGCTAGAATTGCAAGACTTTCATTTCCTTACTAATGTTTATCTTTTAGTCTTGAGCTGTTTATTGTTGTGGGTGTTCTATGAAAACATGTACCACCAACACATCAGCACCATATAAACAGCAGAATCTGTGAAGGCAGGTAGCCCTCCCTCACAGTGTCCCCCGTGGGAGTTTTCCCCGCTGAGACTGTGTGTGTGTGTGTGTGTGTGTGTGTGTGTGTGTGTGTGTGTGTGTGTGTGTGTGTTGTGTGTGTGTGTGTGTGTGTGTGTGTGTGTGTGTCTGTGTGTGTGTGTGTGTGTTTGTGTGTGTGCACGCATATCTGTAAGTAAGTTCTCTGTGTGTGTAATTATTTTGTTGTGTACTGATGTGTTAAGCTTGCCTTACAGACTCCTTTTTGAGAAGTGACACCCAGTTTGGTAGCAGTAGAACTCCCACTGCTCTGCTTTGTTAATCAGCGCTGGGTCCACTGCACATCCTCTTCTGAAGGATGGATGCAAAGTGCATTCTCCTGGCTCTCACCACCCGCCTCCATTTTTACTTCTGCCGTGGTGTGGTAGATTACAGCTGTGCGAAAAGTGCTAAGTGATTTTTTGCTGTGTTGGTATTGATCTGAATTTTATTTTGTCGCTAGGCTGATAGCTGCAGCATTCGCTTCGGTTTGATAGCTGATTAGGCTTCCTCACCTCTTTCCAAATGCCGATCGCTCTTCTACAGCTGTTAAAAAGCCCTTCTCCTGTCCCGACAAGAATCCATCCATTTTCCAACCCCGCTCACCCTGTTCACAGCTGTAGCCCCTGTAATCGAAGGCCTGAGCGGGACATTTGTCTCTCCACGTGGTCATAAAAGAACAATTAATGAGAAAGCATGAAAGAACCGAACATTGCTCACTGTGACAGATGGAGGAAGTACTAGATCTATGTGCTCTATTGCTTTGCTGTGTCTTCTAATGGTCTGTAGTTGAGAAGTAACATCATTGCAGTTGGAGAGGTGATGTGGGACTGTGGTGAGCATTGCTCTGGCCTTACACTAAATGTAGCTTATGAAATTATAAATAGGTTTGTTTATTCGTCAAGCACACAGTTATACAATTACAACATGTAGTGAAATGCTTATTACAACTGTAAAGCAGTTGTAAATAGATAATATATAAAAATATATAATATATTAAAAAAACATTTTAGGAATATATTGCTGAATCTGGACCAATCCCAGAGAAAAGCTACTGTAGCATAATTTACTGAAAAAGTTCATGCTGGCTATATGTTGTGGAGCAGAGTTCTGCACAGGACTGATTTTTAGATCCCATTCTTGCTTCCATAATATTTTGTTCCAGTTCCTCCCACTCCTGCCAATAATCTACACCACTCGTCCCATTTATTTATTCCCAGTCCACCCGCAGTCCCACAGAATTCCCTTTAGTCAGCTTAAATGTGGTGTGTTCACCCTTCATGAGAGCACTTTCCTCAGGTGAAGCCAACTGACCATCTTGGTTTTCTGTAACACATTAACACACATGTATTGTTCATGGTACTGGTTGTTGCTTATTCCGGGAGTACACATGACTCTCTGCCAAGTCAGTGCTTGTCAAATACAGTGGCATGAGGAGGGTCACATGTTTTTAATGTTAGTGTACTATCTAAGGTAGACCAGAAGTAAAATCCTGCCTCTTTCCTGACTGGGAAAGTGAGGTGGAAGGAGAAATTGAGTGAGAGTTATGAGGACAGAGGTTCTCATGACTGGTAAGTGGAGCCATGTTGCAGTGTACCCTTGACTGACTTCCTGTAGCAGCCCACATCAACTGTAAAACCCTGACACTGGCCTACAAAGACAAAAACGATCCAGCTCCATCTTATGTTATTGTGGTGGTCAAAGCACTTCATGCTTCAAGTATGTCTTGGCTTGACCATCTCTCAGGACAATAATATGCCAGGACCCAGATTTTCCTCTGTCCTGGCACCAGTGTGGTCGAACAAACCCTATTGCATAGTTTAATATAAGTATACTGTGTATATATTGTGGCTAAATTTTGATTTTGGGATCTATTGAAACTGGCTTTAGATATTCTGAGTAAATGACGAAGCACTTTTGTAAATCATTCTGGATAAGAGTGACTGCTGAGTGCACATGGTTCATCAAAGTGGAGGACAAAACTAACCATACTTGAGGTGGTTATGTTGAAAGTTTGTTCAGCCAAGGATAAAGGAATAAAACCAGTCTGTGCATTTTGTGGTTTGGCTCCAGGCATTTCTGTGAGTTAGTGCTTAGAGCGGTACTTTGGTGAAAAATCAGATTTATATAATTGCACCCTTTTACAAAACACTGTTGATCCGCCAAGACACGTTCGGGGTCTGACGTTTGCTTCAAGGTTTTGAGTTTCAAGGTTAATGTAGCTAATAAGTAATGGAAACATATAGACACCCAATTAGTATTATGCAGAATGCCGGCCTAAATAATTACAAACTGCACTGAGTTGTTTGGTAATCCTAAATAGCCTTGTCATTTGATTTCTGAATGACACTCAATGTAGCCTAAATGGATTGTGTGTGTGTGTGTGTGTGTGTGTGTGTGTTGTGTGTGTGTGTGTGTGTGTGTGTGTGTGTGTGTGTGTGTGTGTGTTTCAGAAACCCACCAGCGAATCAGCTGTGAGCAGTACAGGAGACCCCATGCACCACAAACGCTCCAAAATGAAACCTGACGACGAGCCCCCCAGTCCTGGAGCTGTTAGTGTGCAGGTACAAACACAAACACATACACATTGATGTACATACACATAAACATCACCTCTCAATATACTCTCCCGCGTACATGTACCAAACATAAATACACTCTTTCTATCATAGACGCAACTGCAAGGCACTTCACCCACTCCCCACCCACAAACACACAGCCCTCACACACACACATTTGCACACACTTTCATACAGGGGAAAGCTTGGAGGCCAATTATGCGAGGCAGTGTAAAACTATTTATTTATGCGTTTGATTCGGTGGCGTGCTGTGGCTCTGCTGCAGATGCGATAAGCACAGCCGATCTGTGCCGCTCGAGAAGGAAATTGTTTTGCTTTTAATCAGATAGATGAGTGAATGAAAAAATGAAAGAGAAATTAGGCAAAGCACTTCTCCACTCTTCTCCTTCACAGAGTCCACTGGTGCTGACTATCCAGTTCTATAAATAAATACCATAGACCTGGCTCCTTTTCCCCTCACCCTGTTCTCTTTCCTTCTCTTTTCGTCTCTGATTACCATAATCAGTCTGTTGTAGTGGTGGTCAGAAGCAGGTTACCACATCGACAGTTTGGTTCCTTTCTATCTGGCATGATACTGGTATTGGTGTACTTAAAGATGTTCATTTTCAGTTTTAGCAGTATTGATAGCTACACTGTAAAAATTAGGAACTGTTACATCATTTTTAGTTATTTTATATATATACATTTGGGTTTAGAGTTTAGCCTATTTGATGAAATATTGACATTTTTGTGTAAATATTAATGGATTGTCGAAATAATGACTTTATCGCTCTTCATTTTGACTGCCATTTTTTACCATATGTTTTACCAATTTGACTTTGACTTATTAAGATTTCGATCTATTTCATCAAAAAAAAAAATCTCAAGGCTTGGACTTTTTCGAATTTTTAAATTTGTGATTTATTACGTCCAACACACCCAAAAACGTATTTCATTTAATTCATATTCAGCTGCCCATTAAATAATGGTCTACCATTTACTTTCAAAACTTTCTCTGCTTTACTCAAGGTATAAGTACTTGGCATTTCTTCACAGAATGTGTTATCTGTGGGTGACATTGTTTGATTTTTATAAATTGCTTGATTAAAGTTGCATTTTTTTATTCTGGAAATGTGCTTTATATCTGATTGATGTTCACAGTACTGTGCAAAGTTTTAAGACACAAGCATTTAGTATGTAAAAACAATTGTTAGGAAACATGCCTGTATTAACTTTATAATGTTAACTTAAATATATTTAAATATCATCATATCATCATATGGTGATATCAGCATATGTTGCATTTTCTTATTGTTGCCCAACACTTGTTTTCCCAAATAGGTAACTGATGTTGCTGCTTAATAGATCCCACAACCTCAACACACACAGGCTATGATCCAATGTGCCTATATCACTCTACTCATAGTTGTAAATACTGTCCAGACTGATATATGTAAACAAGCTGTAGGCTACTCCGCGTGTTTTAACATGACACTGAAAAATGTTCACGCTAATGTAGCCGCCTGTAGGAGCAAACAAGGGTTAGATTCCACAAATGTCTGCCCCTTGAGCCCTCATATATCTACTTAAATATAAACGAGAGTTTTAATGGCATGTTTCCGCTCTGAAGCACAGGACTTTATTGCAGATCATAAGGTGAGCCTGCAACTGCAGACGTTTGCAGTCACAGTGAAGTTGTAGGACTAACTCAGATTTGTGGGTGACAGGTGGTTATTGCTTTACCCTGTTAATCATGTTGAACTTAAGAAGTTTCCACCTGAAGATTCCTAAATCGTATATTTTAACGTTCTTGTAGTACAAAACTAGACTTTTTTCTTTTCAGTGTATTATATCATATTTCTAAACCCCCACCCCAACACACACACACACTCTAGTCTGACTCTTGCTATTTGTAAAATATGGACTGTTAACTACTCTCTTCCTCTCCCTAAATAGATTTGACCACAAATCACTCTTTAATTTACTATGATCAGAAATATTTGATGTTTTTGAATGTATGTACTGCTCTTTACCTAAATCTCTTTGAGCTTTTGGAGAATACTCTGTATAACTAAAAAATTCTATAGAGTGATGAAAAATATTTTTTGGTTTCTTAAAGAGTGATGTTTTTCATAAAGATGTGCAAAGAACATTTTAAAGGCATAAAGCCGTACAATCACCACTTGATATAAAGACTATTTGACACTTTAAAAGATCTTTACATTTAAACATCTCTCAAAAAATGGTTCTTTATGGAACTTAAATTGTTTTTTCTATGTCGGTTTTTGTAATAGATATGTGTGAGTTTGAAGAACTTAAATAATCAAGAGTGGGTTTTTTAAACCTCCAAGAGGTTCTTCACACTTGCACGTCTCTATCAGAAACACAGTTCTTTATGGGAGTGGTTCTTCTGTGGCATCACATAAACACAAATAAATAAGCAAATAGTTAAATGCATCAACAGAAAGAAAAGAAAGAAAGAAAGAAAGAAACAAACAAACAAACAAACAAACAAACAAACAAACAAACAAACAAAGGTAATATACATGGACAAAGAAGCTTAACCAAAGGGATGACATAGGAACAAACAATGGCAAGCAAGGAATGTGTTTCAATACCAGAAACACAAATGAGAAACACCTGAGAACCTTTACTGAAGAAGAGCATAAACTTATGCGACAATTGACTCTTACTGACTGTGACACTGACTCATTCATGTGTGTACGTGTGCTCCTTGTTGTATGCTGGTGCAGGATCAGCCGGATGGAATGACACTAGTGAAAGAAGAGGGAGAAAAGGAAGAAGGCAAGCAGGAGCCGGAGGTGGTGTATGAGACCAACTGCCACTGGGAGAACTGCTGCAGAGAGTTCGACACCCAGGAACAACTTGTACATGTAAGTACACACACATTTGCACTCTCACACATACAATCACACACACACACACACACACACACACACACACACACACACACACACACACACACACACACACAGACATTGTTTCAATCATGCAAAATCTTGCATCTCCAAAATGGTGACTTTACAGGAGAAGGAAAAACCTTCTTAGCTTTCAATGGAAGTCAGTGTACTGTGACAACATTTTATTCCATGACAACTGACAGACAAATGGCAAAAAACTAAGGTCTGACACCATTTGGAATGTATTCAAATCATAGTCCTTCTTTTTCCTTGTTCCATTTCTGTTTCACTTAACCTGAAGTGCAGGTTAGGAGCTCAGGAGGGTCAGAGCTGAACACACACATATACACACATGAACCACACTTTGCTCTAGACACCCCATTTTTCACAGCCTTTTTCCAGGCTGGAGTGGAACGACACTCACCTCTTCAGACATGAAAGCTCACCAGTGTGCCACCTTTAAACCTGCACTTATCCTCCCAACACATACTCTGTACATGTTTAACCAGCACACACACACATGCACAATGGTTTGTTTTTGTGCAAAAATTAGGACATGAGATACATTTTATATTTCATATGTTTCCTATGTCTGTATATTTTCAGTAATTGCTTCATTTGAAGGATACCAAAACAGACAATTAGTAACACATCTTTATGAATTCAACAGCATATCTATGAAGCTCATACTAGGCCACAGTTCCCCCAAATGCTGAACCAACAGACAGAGTTAAAGCAATGTGATGTGCATTAATTCTGTTTAGTTCTACTTAGAGTACAAAATAACAGTTTCTAATCCTAAACCCATGGTGTCAGAAAGTCTGTCACTTTAACCCAGAAGAGCCCATGAACCCTTTAAAATCCCTTAAAGCACTGGTCCCTACTTTATCTCATGAAGTCCTTTAGTTGGTGTGGGTATAAAATACATATTTATATATACTCTTTTTCCTGATATGGGAGCACATTCATAATTAAAAGTGATGTGAAAGGGGGTGGTAAATATTAGCCTAAAATAGCTGCAGTTCTTCATGGTTGCTTTGTCTCTAGCACAAATCCCAATCCATTTGAAATATTGTTTTCTTTGCAGTAATAGTGCAAAAATGATGAAATTACAAATGTTGTCCAAAAACATGGTTGTACATTTTAATTTAAATAGAATTTTACTCTCTATGAACAGTATACTCACATATCACCTAACAAGAATACTTGAGTTAATAGCTTTAAGTTTTGAAACACACTTCATATTACTTATTGTGTTCAGCGCACCTTATCAAAAAAACTATGCAAATGGCACCTGCATTGTAAAATGACTCATTTAGTTCATACATTTTTTAACTTATTCAAATATGTTAAATTCATATATGTTATAATACCTACATATTGCATTATGATTTTGTTATTCATTGCTATATTTGTGATAAAATCTGTGTGACTCTTCAAATATTAATCTCAGCCGGTTGTTTCTGTTTTGGTTTGTTGTTTTTACAAATTTAGGACATTTTGTCTTGAAGGTGCACTAAAACAAGTATTATTAGCGTAACACACATTGAATATTGAATATTACACACACACACACACACAGGCACACATCGGATAGAAAGATCTTCCGTTCTTCACGGCTGTCTATCCGCACTCTGACATGGCAATCCGAAGCGGCCATGCTAACCCCTATCTATAATTGATATCCTGAGCTGAGAATGGCCTGCCTCACGCGCTTGAAGGCCCGTGCTCAAAGCTTGAGGATCTTGACAACTTCTTGCTGCTGTTTCTGAGAGCTGTGTGTGTGTGTGTGTGTGTGTGTGTGTGTGTGTGTGTGTGTGTGTGTGTGTGTGTGTGAGGGGGGCAGGGGAAAGAAGTGTGTGTGTGTGATAAGTGTTTTCTGGGTTCAATCTAAAGCCTCCCATTCATATATCACATTGAGTTATTTCCTAATCAGCTCAGCTGGAGTTAATACTGCGCCGCCATTCTTATTAACCAGCAGCTATTAGTGCCACTGTATCCATTAGAACATCAGCCCAAACAAACTCCAAACAAATCAGCCTTTGTTGATCCACAAAGCAATACATCTCCTCGTAAAGCTTTTCCATCCTGATTTGCTCTTATTTATAGTACTGCTACATGGCTGTGTAACTAGCTGTGTTATTTTAATATTATAACTGATACTTTCTACCTTTAAACTTACAAACAAAGATGACTTGACAAAGTCTAGTTGTTAAAAAGGTCTGTGCCCACAGCAGTGGAGGGACTCAGTTTAAGAGGTCCAGAGCTCTGTCTAAACACTTGAAATGAAAGCTAGGTGGTATTAATCTAGATCTGCTAGCAGGTATAATATAAAAACACAGTACAACCCAAACTGGCAACTGTAAAATGTAAGGCTTACAGTGCAGTCCCATTATATATGAAGTCCCTGTAACAGTCCCTGGGTGGCTACACATTAATATCTATTTGATAACCATGTAACTACTAGTGTTGTGTTGTGTTCACTGTTCATTGCAGCAGTGCAGCTTATGTACATACACATGTAGATCAACTTTTTGATTCATACTCTTTGATTCATAGTCACACAAATACACACTTTGCAATAACTGTCACAGGAAAAGCAGAGGTTCTTATGAATATGGTTAACCTCATGTTGTTACACATATATAACCTCTGTAGCAATATTATATTTTATATGTTTTGCAATACACTTGTATTGTATTGTATTGTATTGTATTGTATTGTATTGTTATGTATTGTATTATATTGTATTGTGTTGTATTTTATTGTACATGTAATTTGACTACAAGTCAAACTAAAGTTGACACATGGAAATACAAGAGCTGTGATAGTACACATCAGCAGTGTTTATATTGTTGTTGCTCAATTATTAATAATATTATTAATTATTACACATATTATTAATTATTAATAACTGTGTAATAACAGTTAATGCTAAATTTTTCATGCATATTAAGGGATGTAAATGGGACCCTTTTTTGTAGGTCAGGTATCTAAAAGGTCTACGTTGGATGACAGTAAAGGCTTTGTAGGAAATCTTAGCTTAAGCAAAGTGCATTAATATGTTTTATGAGTGTATTGATTCTAAAATATCAATATTTGTCCAATATTGATCCACCCATCCTGAGCAATCTCTTTTATTTGCAGCTCTAACATAGTAGCCCCACTGACCTCCAGCTCTAAGTAATTAAAACATTAAGCTCTCTTTATTTTGTGTTTTTGAAACAACAGTCGTTTTTGCTTATTGCTTGAACTTTGATGTGCTCCCAACTCTCATTGTGAGGTTATTCACAAATATGCAAAATATGCTAATTACACGATTTTGTTTGTGAGTTATTTTTCCTCCTTTTTTTACACTTAAGCTAATTTTAGATGAAAAGTACACACCACCCTGGTAGTGGGTGCTTTACTGAAAAAGCCCCCACAGTGCTGCTGGTGTGTGTGTGTGTGTGTGTGTGTGTGTGTGTGTGTGTGTGTGTGTGTGTGTGTGTGTGTACATGTTCGTGGGTGAAATGTTCAGCCACTATGACATACAGGCCAGAAGCTTTCTGGCTAACGCGTTAAGCGCTCGGGTGCCGCTGATAAGATAAGAATACATCTCTGCAATTTAGCGACTTATCTGCCCAACCCAGTCAGCATAAACCAAGCGGTGTCATCTTTCTCATTTAATTCATAATATTTCTTTTTCCCTCCCTCTGCTCACTTTCAATCTTTCTTCCTTTCTTTCTTCCTCTTTCTTACTGTTTTTTTTCTTCCGCCCCCAAACACTTGACCCATATACCCAGAACAGGTGCCCTAGGGCCTTTTTTTAGAAATTTCACACAGATAAGAGCTTCTTAAAGACTGCTGGTGTGTGGTGAGCTTTGGAGAGGTGGAGGTAGATGCTCGAAAATGGCAGGTTCTCCAATAAAGGAAACCTGAGGAGGTCCCTCTAGCTCTAAGTCAAACTCACTCAGGATGTTTCAGGACCCTCATGGTGGCTTTTCTAGGACCCCCTTGAAGTGGAAACTCTTAAACTTTGTCTCTCTCAGTGTCCTCTGATTACTGCCATCTGTTTTGATCTATGTATATATGTATTTATGTTTGTTCAAAACAGCTAAAACAATTAATGGGAACCTGACTGCAAATCAAGTCATTAAACATTTGTAATACATTTCAGAAATACTCATTATAGTTTTTATGCCACAGCCATAATTGTACTAAACACGTATAGCTTTCGCAACAATGCACAGTGTACATAATGTACACTATACATCTGTTTGAAGTGTTTTTGTCTGTTTGTAGTGTCTAATTTTTGTGTGGCACCTTAAGGTTTTACTGGTACAATGACAATAAAGACATTCTATTCTATTCTATTCTATTATAGCCAAACAGAAATATGTCAGAATTTCTACTGGATTGACTAATGAAACTATTTTATGGTTATGTTATTTGTCAAATCGCATTTCCAATTACAGTATTTAGAGATTGCATTGCATATAATAACAGTATTTCTTAACAACTATTAAACAACTTTCATTGGTAAACAACAATATAAAGGTGTTAATATAAATACAGTCATGCTTGAAAGTTTGGGAACATCAGATCTGCACACTAGTTCTAAATGTACATATGAAGAACCAAATCAAATGAGATATTAATGGCTTTCGATTATTGAAGGAACAAATTATCCAGTGTTAGTCAATTGTGACTCGCAAAAGTAAGTGAACCTTTAAGATTAGAAGATCATTTGAAGATGGAATTAGAGTCTTCAATCAATCGATCAATCAATCAAATTAGACTTTTCATTAAGTATGACAACATTCAGGTGTGAGATGAATTCCTGTTTAAGTTGAAAGAAAAGGTCTATCAACAAAGCTCATGCCAAGAGCAGAACAGGGTAATAGTCCAAGAGGTCATAAAGGAACCCAAGATAACTTCCCTGCTGCTGCTCTCCAAAAACAACATTGCTGCCCATCTACAGTTTGCTAAAGACTATATGGACAAGCCTGAAGGCTCTTGGAACAATGTTTGTGAATGGATGAGACCAATTTATTTTATTTTTTTATTTTTTTGGCTTAATGAGAAGCATTATGCTTGGAGAAAGGAAAGCATTCCAGCAGAAACATTGCATCACAGCATAAAGACTCTATCCCATTTGTGAAACATAGTGGTGTCTGCCCATTTTGCTGAATCTGGAATAATGAAGTCCAGAATTATACCAGCAAATTCTAAAGGAAAACATTTATCCATGAGCTGAATCTCAAGAGAATGTGGGTCATGCAACAAGACAGCGATGCTCACACACAAGTTGTTTTACCAAAGAATGGTGGAAGTTGAATAAAGGAAATATTACAGAAATACAGAACATTCTTTAGAGTTTACAAACTTATAAGCAACACTGTAAGCATGCTCTCTTTGCTAGTTTTCAATAACTTTATAGAATATTACAGTGTAACTGTGCATAATGCACATATGCAAATACAATGCTACTGTACTTTTGGAGTAACCACAAATCCAAAAGTATCTGTTGCAAAGTCAGCACTCAATTGGGCTTCTTTTGCAATAGCTTAGAAATGCCAAATGATAGATCATTCATTATGCACCTGCTGTTTCACACCAAGGAAGACACAGTAGATGTTGGTGGATATACATCCAGTATATAAAAGTAATAAGACCGTGAATCAGTGTTTACTTACAGTGCCTTCATACTGGAATAGAACAGTGGGATAATTCAGATTCCATAACATATAATCAGAGTGTCTCAAAACCTTTGACCTGCACTTGTTTTAGGAGTTTGATTACAGTACTACAAATCCTGTATGGGTTGTGTCTGATGGTGGCGCTGTAGGGTGGTCTGTTTTTGTGCTCATGTGTGTATGCTGGGAGGGTGAATAGCTTCTCTGGGCCAGTGCTCTGCTCCTCCCTGTGTTGGGCTGAGATAAAGGAAACCTGAGGGAGAAGACAGACCCCTCTCTGGCTGCTGGCAAAGACCCTTTAATTGGTAAAATGCAGATTTTTTTTTGATCAGCCTGAGGATTAGACGCCTTATCAGTCTGGAGTATCTTACACAGAGATGAAAAGGCAGAGCAGAATTACACATGCCAATTCCACCCCACCCCTCTCTCTCTCTCTCTCTTTCTCTCTCTCTCTCTCTCTCTCTCTAACACACACACACACACATACACAAACACACACACACACACATTTTCTCTCTCTTATACTCTCTCTGCATCTCACTTTACTCTTCTTTTTCCACCCCCAATCCTCTTCACACACACATGCAACGCTCCAGTGATTGACATGAGAAAAGAGTGTATGATTTATTAGTGGGACTTTGATAAAGCTGAACGCTGTTGCGGGTCCCTGGCGCTTTGGGAAATAGCCGTGTAAACAGGCTCTTTTCATGCATGCCTGCATTTTAATGGGGCAGGCCACAGCCCAGTTAAAAAAATCCCTGATAAGGAGACAATATAGATGGGTTTGAGAGTGGGTAAAGACTCTACAAAATGACTAAGTAATGAAGGCAGCCCATGCATCTCTGCTCGATTAGCTGTGTGTGGGGGGGATGCATGTGAGGGAGATGAGCTGTAATGTGTCTGCTAGTAAAGGTATTTTACATTCAGAGAATCCATTTATCCCAATGGTTTTGTCAAACAATACAACATTAAAATGAAATGTTAAACAATACAATCCAAATGATGAGTCTAAAGTTATGATTGTTGAGGGATTGTTAGGATGTCAGTGATATCATATTTCATTTGCTAATATAAGGTGTAAATAATAGAGCTCAATACTCAAAACAATGCTTTGAATAAAAGTTCAGACCACTACCCAATAAAAAATTGAACAACTACACATTATTTGAAATAATTAACAGGTTTAATGAACATATTTTCTTATTATGTGCTAAAATGTTCAAATGAGTACAGTACAGTTAATAGAAAACTATTCAGTTCAGATTTAGTTTTTTAGGATACATTTAATTACAATTATTGCTTTAATTGCATATAATTGTATAAGATTTCCTTTTTCTCTACTTTCTTTTTATCACCCATACTTATCATCTCTACTTCTTTGCTAGAGGACACTATATAGTGCTATGCAAATTTGTGTTAGTTACTAACAAAATAAAAAGGTTTAAGCCACTAGTTTGGGTATGTGATTAGCTCATGCTGAGTGGTACAGTTACTTTTTTTGAAATGCATGTTCAATTTGACCTTTGTTCCTCTTCTGTGAGAATATTTAAATGTAGATACTTTTAGAAAAGTCCATATATGTTTGTATCACCCAACAATTATCTTTTGTCTCTGCGAATATGGAGTGTGGTTTTTAGTCCCAGTTGCAGTTGTTCTTTTGTTTTTGGGTTTTCTCTGTCAGACTGAAGATGAATGCTCCTCTCTTCTGAGCAGGTTGTACTCTCAGCACCTGTTAGTTTCTCTCTTTCACTCTATTTCTCTTTCTCTCTCTCTCTCTCTCTCTCTCTCTCTCTCTCTCTCTCTCTCTCTCTCTCTCTCTCTCTCACTCACTCACTCTCACTCACTCTGTGTCTTTTTACAGCAGCACCATCCTTTCAGTAACGAGGGCCATTAGATCTGACCATTAGGGCATTAGTGTCGCTCCGCATTTAATTCCCTCGCTTTCTTTCCTCTTCTCCTCACTCAACCGTCTATCAGTGTAGTGAGGTCATGCATCACAGACGACCGCATCAAGCTCATTTGTACAAGCGAGTGTAGCAGCGTTCAGGGACATGCTGGATTGTCCCTCTCTTTCTCTCTCTCTCCACTGTTATTGAACGCGGTTGCCGCTGCAGACAGATCATATGCCACAGGGAGTCCCACTCAGCATGAGGAGCTGAGAAAGAAGGAGAGAAAGTAGAGAGGAAGTAGCAGAATGAATGAGTCCAAACTTCACACAGTTCAAACATGCCAGAAGATTAAACATGTAGATCAATAGTACTAATGCAGAAGATTATAGTTCATTAGAAGGCAAAACAATCATTGATTAAAGGAGAAAGCAGATTAATTCATATTAAAAATATTCTTTATTGGATTAAAGCACTTTTGTAGTGACGTTGTGTTTATATGTTCATCCTTTTATTTACTTACATACTTTTAAAAGCAAGACTTTTGGTTTATACTGTTTGACAACAGTAATAAAACATTTGTTCATCAAAAGAAACTTCCTTTAAGGGTCTCTGTAACTGATGAGAAGAAATAATACTGTAAGATATTTACAACACCATTTCAATCCTGGTCACCATAAGCTGCTTTAGTTACAACAGCTGTTTAATTGGGGTAAATGTGGTTCCTGGTACCTCACTCTTTCAGTGGGCATTCCAACACTTGACTATGCCATATTATAGATGCCTAAGGAATTCAGCAGTAGAAACTATATTGTAGAATCTTGTGAGATGTGCAGGTCAGGAAAGTTTGATACAATACAGTTAAGAACAACAGTCAGGTTCATACGCCAAAATGTGAAACAATGCAAAACTGGAGATACAAGGTTTTTGTGTGTGAAAAACGAAGTACTTAAATAACTCAAATGATGAACATGAAAGTGGTTGTGATAAAATATAGCCAAACTATTATTGAATGGTTTATATTTCAATAAAAATGTTCCCCCTTATATTTTCGGTTAAGTAAGAAGAAAAGTGGACCAGAACTTTTGTCAGGCACTGCGCAGAGTCCTTCCAGTAAAAGGCCCTGTGCCAATTTTCCTTCTTTCATTAGGAGGTCTGCCCTGTAAGACACTAGAATGAGAGACTGAGAGACCCTGTGAAAAAGGAAGTGATGCAGTCATGTGAAAAATCTGCTCCTCTGTATGAGTTTTTCCATTTTGAGTTTAATGAAGGTTAATTAAGGTCTGGTGCTCTTTGTAGAGGTCAGTGAAGTTAAGCCTTGTTGAGAGTTCTTGCTGTTGTTGAGAACAGTTGCTGTTATTTAAATATGATTTAAATCTGTCTAAATTATGTAATCTACATAATGATTTAACCTCTTTTTCTGAAGTTCTTTTATTGAACTTTTGTCCTTAAGGTAGTTTAAATTTGAGTTTTACCCTAATACTTAAATGTATGTCAAATATGATGTGAAAACTTTTCTTTCAATAGGTGTCCTACACTTGTTTCAGTGAACGATAATGAGAAATGATTCATACCGAATTATTCTATTTATTTGTGCTGACTCGTGATAACTACCATTTCTAAGAGTGAGTAAAGGTCAAGGGGATTCAAGTGAGGCCACAGAAGCTCTAGTCAGGCCAGTGTGTAAAAAAGGAGGCCAGGTTTGAATGACAGTCCACCACCTCAGTGTCTACTGATTGATCTGGAGGTGCACTCCCTCTATCACTCACACACACAGCACACACACACTCCACTGCTGCCCAAACTCTGGGAAAGTTTGGGCAGACGGTATGAAGGTGACAGAGAGGCTGGCGACGCGGGCTGCCTTCATGTCATGAAGAAGAATAGAGGATGAGCTCTCTCCGTCTCTACCAGCACCTTTCACTCGTATTTATTCTGAATCTTTCTCTCCCTCTTTCCTTTTTGCCTTTTCGCTGTCACTCGCCCCTGTCCCTTCTCCTACTTTGTATGTGAGGGAAATCAATTCAGATTCTCTCTCTCTATCTATCTCTCTATCTCTATTTCTATCCAGAATATCCTTCTTTTTTTCTCTCTCTTCCTCTGTCCTTCATTCCCTTTGGGCACTGTCCCTCCTTTCTGGAGTGTATAATCCAGGTTGTCTCTGATCAGGATATTGTGTCTGTCTGCCTGATTTGAATGGCTTTAGTAAAGGAATGGCATCTCGGAGCTCTGTCCACTGCTGTGTTTGTGTGCATGCCAGATGTTGACCTCATCCCTCCGTGCACTCTCTATAAATGTGTACTGTTTGTGTTGGAGTTTTGTTTTTTGTCATTTTAGGACAAAAATAATTCCTGCCTTTGTAGAGAAAGCAAATGGACTGAAATGGTTTTTATTTTAGGTTACATTTAGGGTTATTCTTAAAAAAGTTTTGCAGAATTGAAAACTGAAAAAATAGCTCTTCTTCACATTGTTGCAACATTGCATGGTAAATGGACTGATAGAAATGCTCAAAAATGTCTTAGGTAAGGTATAAGATATTTTAATATTACCTTCAGATCAAAGTTAAGAAGGTTTTCCCTCCAAAATAAATGTGCCATTTTTGATACATGTTTTTGTATGACAGGGATATTATACATAATGCATCAGTCAAAACATTATAACCACTGCTTACTATTGTGCAAGCTCTGAGCAGTTGAAGCAAGGACTCAAGACATAGCCAGAATTTACTTTTTCAACAGTTTGTGCTATTTGGGCATCAGATGGATGGCCTAACCTTCACTCCCTTTGTGCCCCAATGAACCTTGTGTGCCCATGGTCCTATTGCTGGTTCATTGCTTGTCCTTGAATCACCTGCCTGATGTTTTGGAGATGCTTAGACCTTCATTCATCTAGCCTTCACAATGTGGCCTATATCAGAGTACCTCATGTTCTCATACTTGGTCATGTTCAGCCATGAACCCATGCACTTGATACAAAGCACAGATTTTCTGTAGGAAATGAATAAGACATAGGCAGAGATGGTATGTTGAGAAAGAGAGATGCATAAGCCCAAAGTGGGGGTAATGTAACTGGTTGTCAGAGGTGACGTTGTATTGTGAATGAGTGTGAGGGATGAATAGTGAGCCCCAGTGCTGTTGAAAAGGCCTTCGACTCATTAGACATTAGACTGAACTTTTGATTTTGTGCACATGCGCACACACACACACACACACACACACACACACACACACACTCACACAGATATGCCTTCTTTCTCTCCCCCCCTCCCTTCTATAAGCCTCAGATTGAAAGTTGCCACGACAGCACAACTGTCAGTGCTTGTCATGGAAGGGCAGAGGCCTGTAGTGATAGGAGGTGACAGGGTTTTATTTGAAATCCCGTTTAAATTGGACACAGGGCCGCAACAAACTGTGTTTTACCCCTGCCTGGGAGAGAGAGATGGAGAGAGAAGTGAACGAGAGGAAGAACTGAAAGATAATGGAAAATTGACATGTGTGAGGGGAGAGAGTGAAAGTGGAAAAAAGAACGTACGAATAAAAGAAAGGAAAAATAATGTGCAAAAGCCAAGCATGCATGGCTTTGTTGATACAGATGGTTTTGTCGTCAGGGTCTGAAGTTTTAGCCTAACTGCCTCTTTCTCCTTCAACCTAGACTCCACACAGTCATAATTCTTTCACTCTGCTGCACCTGTGGTGTAATGAGGACATTCACTAATGATTCTGTTGTCAGTGTTGATGGTTTGAATAGTGGAACCAGTGCTGCTGTGCGGGATTTTAATGATTTGTATCTGTTTAAACCAGACTTGCACATTGCTCCTGATTTCCTTGTAAGGAATTTATTGAGCACCAAGCTCTCTTGTGGTATAAATGTGTCATTACACCCGTAACATCTGTTGAGTTACAGCAGTGAATAACCAATGCTCTGATAAAGAAAGATATGTGAGTTAGCTGGTAATAAAAACAGATATTTATATGTTTTTAACACTTTAATTTATTTTATAATGTTTTATTTGCTCCAATTCAAAATTTGTACATAATTCACATATTGTCACTGTCCAATGAAAAACATTTATCTCCAAAATGGTGACTTTACAGGAGATGGCAAAATGTAAATAATGTGAAATAAGAGTAATTAACAGTAATTTAAGAGCTTTTCTGTTGGATTATTTATGCAGAATTATTTACAGAGTGTACAGAACAGCTACAGAGTTCAGCACGTAGAGAAAACTAAATGTGGACAAAAATGGGGACAATATGAATAAAATATATTAAACCACTACAATTTTCAATATCCTGCAATTCAGTGCTCACTCTTGGCAACAGTTCGGTTGTTAGGTTGTCCAAATATTTGGACAAGCTTGTCTAGTCCCTGTAGGGAATGTTTTCAAGAATTGTACTCTCTGGATCAGATAACCAAGAAACTATTGGCACCATGCCAAGTGCCAGGCATGGGCTAGGGGAGTAGCATGGAGCAGTGCAATTGTGTCCTTTGGAATGGTGGTGGTTCATCCAGTACTTTTGGGATGTGTAGGGGAGTTGGGGATGAGATGGGGAGGGAGTCATCCAACATCCTGATCTCACTAACACTCTTGAAACTGAATGCAATCAAATCCTCACAGCAATGCCCGAAAATCAACAAAAGCTGGATCAACTCTTTTTAATACCCTTGATTTCAGAAGAAACAATGAATATCCCAGTTTCCCAGCAGGTGTCCGAATACTTTTCTCTACGTAGCGATTATTGTCACTGTCACATAAAAACCTTGATTGTCCATTTTCACTGTTTTTCATATCTTGACACATTGTCGTTATGGGGATGTTCTTTACATTGTGTGGACCAATAGAAATGCTCCCTAATGGCTTGGAATACTTTTTATATTGACTTCCATTGAAAGTTTGTTGATGTTTTTTTACTCCTCTGGTAAAGTTACCATTTTTGATGTAGAAGGTTTTGTATAGTTCCCGGGACTGACCTATGTGTTGATCTTTGACCTGTCTCTCACACAGCATATCAACAATGACCACATCCATGGAGAAAAGAAGGAGTTTGTGTGCCGTTGGGAAGAGTGCTCTCGAGAGCAGAAGCCCTTCAAGGCCCAGTACATGCTGGTTGTACACATGCGCAGGCACACAGGCGAGAAACCTCACAAATGCACGGTAAGAAATTTCACACAGATATTAATGATCAAAAAGCATGGTGGATTCACACTGGTGTCTTAGTGCAACATCTCTGTAGCTCATTTTGAAGTGCGTTAATTGTGTGTTTGCAGTTCGAGGGCTGTTCCAAGGCTTACTCCAGACTGGAGAACCTGAAGACACACTTGCGCTCTCACACAGGAGAGAAGCCCTACGTGTGTGAGCATGAGGGATGCAACAAGGCTTTCTCCAATGCATCAGACCGGGCTAAACATCAAAACCGAACACACTCTAACGAGGTACATAGACACAGCTATGTGCATGCCCTTAACTAATCCTGAACCAATTCCTAAACAGGTTCAGGCAGGCATGTATAGAGCAGTTACTGGAAGGAAGGTGTGATTTAGTCATTATGCATGCTGTTCAGACGCAGTGATGTTTAGAATCATTTAGTAGTCATTTCATTGTATTGTTCATTACTGTGTTTTAAATAGCACTGGAGGAGGCCGTGTAGTGCCACATACCTTGTACCCGCTTGCTTAGAGCTTTGATGTTAATACTTTCTGACTGATAAATCCACAAATACAGTGTAAACAAGTTAATAAAAGTGTCTTTTTTTAGGAAGCCAGAAATGATTGAAACATTGCAACAGCATAAATTAGCTCAAAATTTAATAATAGAGAACACAGTTCTCCATTCATCATGTATGCTTTACTAAGGGAGTTGCCTGACTGGCCTTCTAGTTGCAGTGATGCTTGACTGGCTGCCACTGTAAACTCTTCAAAACAACATTGACTTATTAGAATTTTCACTCTCATTATGCCTTTCCCAGAAACCCTATGTGTGCAAGATTCCTGGCTGTACCAAGCGCTACACAGACCCCAGCTCTCTGCGGAAACACGTAAAAACCGTCCATGGTCCTGAAGCCCACATCACAAAGAAACAGCGTGGGGATGTGTATCCCCGACCCCCACCCCAGCCCAGGGAACCCGGAGCTAATGGACAAGGCCGGTCACCAGGGCAACTGCCCTTAGGAGGGTTTACTGACCAAAGGGAGTATAACCATGCTACCTCAAAACAGGATGAATGTCTGCAGGTGAAGTCAATCAAGACAGAGAAGCCCATGGTAAGTCCCTTTCCATGCATGAAATGATAACTATTGAAAAATCTTCTCAGACAAACACATTGACCTGTCTTAACTCACGTCTGTTGGCTACAATGTGTGTTGAGTATTACAGTCTAAGAGTCTAATTTCAGAAATTAACTTGGTGACTGACTTTGTCAGATTCTTTTCTTTACATTTTCCACTCTAATCACCCTTTAGCCAGATATTCAGCTGTGTGTGATGAATTTTCCCTTACCCTGTTCCTGCTTGCTCTCATAACTCTCATGACACTTACTTAACATCTGTTATACCTTTGCTCTGCATGGCCTATATAATAACTGAATGTCTTTTTCATCCAATGCTTCACGCATTACTTCCCTCTCTTTCTAAGGACAGTGGGTGATCAGGTGAGATTTGATGAACTTTGACATTTGATGTCCTTGATGTGAATCTGAGCTCTGCTTTATTAGCCATTGGTCACTGCATTCTCACAGAGGTCATTAGGTTAAATGGAGAATCAGTTTGAGAGTCATTTGCCTGCAGGCCCCATCCTCACTGTGCTATGCCATAGATTCATATGAGTTTGCTGTGTTGTTGTTCATCCCCAGTTCCCAACATTATAGACACCTGAATGTATTATTGAACTAGCTTCCAGGGCAGGGGTGCCCCAGGGCCAGGGCTGAGAAACACTGGTATACAGTATTTTCACTTGCACAATCAAGAGTACAAGCAAAAAATAAAAAACAGTGATCCATTCCATGAGCCATTTCAAATACTATACTGTTTCATGTCTTTTCTCTCATATTCATTTGATGGTTTTTGTCTGGTTGCATTGTGATTACATCTGCTTGTCAACATTTCATTCATTCTTTCATTCATTCATTCATTCATTCATTCATTCATTCATGCAAGTTTGTGTCTATCATGCTCTTGTCTCTCAGGCGTCTCAGCCAAGCCCTGGCGGTCAGTCTTCATGCAGCAGTGACCAGTCCCCCGCCGGCCCCCATCTCGGCCGTGGATTCCAGCTTACTATAAGCAGCAATAGACTGGTGGGGGAGGTGGTGGTGGTCGGGGACCAAGAGGATGAAGAGGAGGATGACAGAGAGGGAGATGAGGAGGATGCCCCCATCATGGACTCCACTGTGTCCACTGCTACAGCTACAGCAGCAACCTTAGCCCTACAGGCACGCAGGAGCCTGAGTCGGCCTTTGCGCTGGATGGAGCAGGTTAAGATGGAGAGGCTTAGGCAGGTGAACGGTGGTGTTCCTAGGCTGGGACATCTGTCCCCCACACCGCCCCCTAAAGGCCAGGCCCTGCCTGCCCTCACAGGGAAAGGTAAGAGTTAGTTTTACTATACACTGAGTAGCCACATTTTTTTCTTCAGCAGTACACTGACATCTGTTATCATTATATGGTTTTACTGATGTATATAGACACAGCATTTATCATTTCTGTTCCTCTTTACATCCTTCCTTGTCACACCTAGGCTCATGTCCTGGCAGAGGTACCTGTGGGGGGGCACCGGTGCCCCAGCCTCCTCCACGTCTCGAGCCATCCAGCACAGAGCTGACAATGCTGAGTCTACTGCGGGATCGCCGTGACAGCAGTGGTAGCACCACCAGCTCTGCCTACCTAAGCAGCAGCCGACGCTCCTCCGGCATCTCACCCTGTTTCTCTAGCCGTCGTTCGAGCCAGGCCTCACAATCTGAGCACAGTCAGCACAGACACTTGCATAACCTCAGTGCTACTGACTCTTATGACCCCATTTCCACTGATGCCTCACGCCGATCTAGTGAAGCAAGCCAATGTGGGGGAGGTGGATTGGTGCCAGGAGGAAGCTGGGGTGGTGGAAGTGGAAGTATGGGTGGAGGTGGAGTAGGAGGAAGGGGGGTATTGAACCTTACCCCAGCACAACACTATCATCTCAAGGCCAAGTATGCAGCCGCTACAGGTGGACCCCCTCCAACACCTTTGCCTAACATGGAACAAGTGAGCTTGAAATCCCGAATGAATTTAACCAGGGATGGGCAAGATGCAAGCCAGCTTACGCTGCCACCACTAGTCAGACCTCGACGCTGCAGTGATGGTAGTACCAATGGACACAGCAGTCATATGGGTAGACAGAGGGTGTTCTACCCAGGGGAAGGTCCAGGTAATGGTGACAGAAGAGCAAGTGACCCTGTAAGGAGAAGAGAACACACTACCTTTGAACTGCCCCAAATACAGCGTTTTAACAGTCTGAATAACATGCACCCCTTACCCTCTCTGGTAAGTGATCACTGCCCATGTGTAGAAAGTCTGGGTTTGAGTCTGCAGAACTACACTCGCTCCCAGGGCAGTCTCCAGAGGGGCCTGCTCTCCCCTTGCCCTCCAAGTATCATGGAGCAATCAGCACTTGAGGCTTTGGCCATGGAGCATGATGGGGTTATGTTATTTAGGGATGAAGACATTTTGCCTGATGAATTGGTGCAGTACCTTCATGCACAGAGCCATGAGATTGCCTCCAATAATTCATACTCCCATTCTCACAGAAATTTTGACCAGGGCCAAGAGGAGGCCCAGAACTTCCATAATCCCACACAACAACAAGAAGGAGCAGTCACACATAGTCCCAACAAAAATGGAATGCCCATCCAGTGGAATGAGGTGAGCTCGGGCAGTGCTGAAGTTTCTCCTCCCCGGCAGCATCAAAGATGTGGGAGGTGGCCAAATCAGAATGGTGCAGTAAGTGATCCATTTGGTCGCTTTGGAAATATGGTTGTACAGCAGCTCCCTTCGCACTTCACAGACCAGAATGTCCCTAATCAGAGGGCTGGAGTCCATCATGGGTCTGAACTGATCAATGGGCACAACTGCCCAGATCCACACAGAGAAAGTTCAAATCCAAACCAACTGCTCTCTTGCACAGTGAGCCCAGGTGTGAAGGTGGAAACTACTCAAAGTAACTGTAGGGATACAAGGAGAATTAGCCCCAGCACACATAATCTTGGTCAGTCAGACTTTCTGCAGATTACCCTGGGCCCCATTCGCCAAAGCTGTGTTCAGCTGTCCAACACATCACAAACACATTTGCAACAGAACCACGCAAGCACACGTCAAATCAGTGGCAGCCTCCCTCACCAGCCCCAGTCTGTAATGGTTTGTCAAACTGCCAGTCGAGGCTCTTCTCAACAACAGCAGTATTCCACCCAGCAGATCGTCAGCGGTCCCCAACCACAGTCCTATCAGCAGCAAAGTTTTAGAAACGGAAACAGCATCAGCTGTTCACTTGCTAATCAAGTCTCAGGACTGAAACTAGAAGTAGAAGACCATCTACAAGCCAACAGTTGCTCTTCCATCCAGCAAAAGCAATTAATTGCTGAGTGTTTTAACACAGGAGAGTCCTCAACGTCAAACTTTAGTGTAGTACATCAGCCTTGTCTGGAACCATTGAAGATAGAAGCTGGGGTGACAGGTGGACCTTCAGGAGAAGTCCTGTCCCCTGGAGCTGACCAGGTGACCAGTACAGTGGAGGGCAGCCCAGGTGGCAGTGTTCTGGATAATGTTGGTCTGGATTTCACTTCCATCCTGGAGGATAACTTTGACCAGGGCAGCATGGTGTCTGATGTCATCAGTCCCAGTATTCTCCATGGTTTATCGCAGACTTCTTCACGTCTGGCAACTCCTCACCTCTCAGCCATGTTTCACAGTTTGCCTCCTGGCACCAACAACATGGCAATTGGAGACATGAGCTCCCTCCTCACCACCCTTGCAGAAGAGAGCAAGTTCCTTGCCATCATGCAGTAGGTTTTGTTACCCCCTCTTAGAGAGAATGAAAAGAAATATAGACTTTACTCATATAATGCAAATATATGGATAAAGGGGAGAAAATCTTAGTGCTTTACATAAGCAAGAGTAGTTTTAACAGGGTGTGTTAAATATAGGTCCACTATTTTGTATCAGTCACACCAACCCTTGAGACAGGGATTGGGGAAACTATATAAATATGGTAAATATATAAATACATAAAATCATTGTTTCTGGAATTATAAATAATTAAAAGTTCATTTTATATTGCTTTAAGGTGACAGTGGGTGACTTTAGTATCATTCCCATCACTCTGAAACAGTATTCTGTGTATTATTGCTGTTTTTGCATTTCGTCAGTATATGTGCATGTTCGTTTCCTGATCAAATATACACACTGTCTAATTCCAAGTGAACCATATATTACAGCAGCAGCAAAAGGACAACCTGACTCAACTGTAATCAGGTCTAGACAGGGTCAAATATTACAATTTAACAGGCCCTAGTGTTGTATTTTTTATTATATTCACATTTTAATATTGATGTTTTATACGTGTCTTATGTTGGTAGTATTATGATGATTTCACGTCTTATCAAATTGTAATGTGCTTTGACAAATTCTTCAAATTTAAGTTGCATTGAGTTGAAATATGAGGGACCATTTTGTTACATTAGGGTACTACACAGCGGAGTCCCATAGTGAATTGTACTACTTGATTTACCATGACTGTATACATGTATATAGGCTTTTTTTTACATTGTAAGATTTTACAATTTACATCATGCTTACTGTGTTTAAATGACTGGTGCTTTTGACAAGCTGTGCATTTTGTGGCAAAAATGAAAAGAAAAAAAGGAAAAAACAATATGAGGTTATTTATAGTTGACCTCAGTATGTTGCTTATTGCACAAAGACTAGAAGTTTAAATATGATGGCCAAAATGTGCCAAAAAGGCATTGGTATTAAATCATTTTACATTTTGCCAAATAGAAGTCACTTCCTTTGTATTTCTTTTTTTAAAAGTGAGTTGTGTATTGTGTTTTGTTACAAAAATGTGGTGAACAGCATCAAGTCTTGGCATTATGAATCAGTTCTCTGTTTGTATATGCATTAATTGGTTTATTCCTCTGAATCAAAAGGCAAGTTGACACAACATGGAGACACATCATGTTTTTATGCAAAGAGAACTCAAATTTGACAATTTTGTTAACAGTATTAAAACAGTCTGTACATAACTACATATGTACAGTTTTATAAGTCATGCAGTAGCAGTTAGGTACTGTTGGTTTTGGTATGAATATTTGATTTTTTTTTATTGTTCTGTATCAATGTCATGCTATTGTTTTGAAAGTGTATGATCCATTCCCAGAGGAAAGGACTAAGGGGGGTTTGGGCCAAAGGTACGTGCCTTATTAGTGCCTGCCGATATTAAATGGAACACTGCCAATATTTTATAAGGAATTCTTACAAAAATGTGTGTACTAAATGCGGCAAGAGGCCCACAACTTCACATAACGTTCAGTGACCATACATGCTTTTTTGGAGTATGAAAGTGGCATCAAGAAATGTGACTGAAAAAGCTCAAATATTGGAGTAAGCTGTTTTATCACATTTCCTGCCTTTTGTTCTTTTTTTATACTTGTAAATACATATTGCTTTGGTAGAGTATAGAGGAGAGAGTATTGTAAGAAAATGGGCCAAAATGAGCGTACGTACCAAGTAGGAATTTCCATGCCGTCTTCAAATCCAGGGGGATTCAGGGTGTATGGAGTCAGGGTGCATAGCACCCCTTGAAGGGGAACATCTGAATGCCCTTTTGTAATAGATCACAACAAATGTTTGTAAGGTTTTAATAAAAAAGGAAAATAATGTACATGGTGTCAGCTTGTATTTTTAACAGAATATATTTTCACTACACTGTAAACTCCGCAGAGATTCCATGTCTTAATCCAGCACAGCAGAATATCACATCGTAACACACATCAGTCATAACAATAGTACCACCTGCCTAATATTGAACCTCTAAAGGCATCCTGTTGCATCTGGCACCAAAGCATTTGCAGCAGATCCTTTAAATCCTGTAAGATGGGGCCTGCATGAGCAACAGTAAATTTTAGGTGCCTTTGACTGGTTAATTCACTTTTGTCTGTTCTAGAACTTTTGGTAAGATCTGCCAAATGTTTTGGTGATGTACTGACCCAGTCTTCTAGGCACCACAAATTGACCCTTGTCCAAAATGACTGGATAATACAAATACACCAGCAACACCCAACCAACCACTTTACATCACACTGGCAACCAGCAGAGACACCATTGCTACCACATGGGATACCATGACAAAGTAGTGCACAACTGCAGTGCTGGATAGGGCTAGACAATATTTCACAAATATTCACATATCAAGACATATTTTATATAAGAAGCAAAATGATCATATCATAATATTGCATCTGTTGTGTTGTTTACCATCTGTCTATGATTTAATAAAAAGAAAAAAAAATGTGTCGTTTTTGTGCAAATGGTTTGGTGTCTGCAGTTCTTTAAATGATGCCACTGAAACGTCACAATTAAAGGCTTCTATTTAAATAAACAGCAAACTGCAAGAAAGACATTAATCTTCAAAATCCACATATGGATTTTCTGGGTTCTTCTTTATATTAAGTCACTAATAACTGTGGTGTTGTTAATAAACCAGTCTTTATAGATAAACACAAAGTAATTAAATACAAATAATTTGTAACTAATAATTTAATTTTTAATTACATGTTGTTAAAGTTTTTGTTATACATTTCTCTAAACATGTAAATATATTAGGCTTTTAGTCATATCACCCTGCCCTCATCCAGAGGGTCCATTCTCTGCTCTGTGGTTGCTAGGTAGTTGCAATGGCACAGGGTGCACAACTTCATTACTAGAGGGCTGATACACTTCAACTATGAGAGACAATATGAGAAACAATATCCAGGAAATCACACTGTAGGATTTTTAAAGAACTTATTTGTAAATTATGGTGGAAAATAAGTAATTGATCAAGCACAAACAAGCAAGATTTCTGGCTCTCACAAACCAGTGGGGTCAAAATGATCATGAGAACAGTGAGCACAAATTCTAGATCTACACGGAGTGACCTGATGAATGACCTGCACAGAGCTGGGACCAAAGAAACAAAGAATACTATCAGTAACACACTTCGCCGAGAAGGACTCAAATCCTGCAGTGCCAGATATGCCCCCGTGCTTAAGCCAGTACATGTCCGGTACATGGCCATCTGAAGTTTGCCAGAGACCAAATGAATGATCCAGAAGAGGATTGGGAGAATATCATGTGGTCAGATTAAACCAGAATTGAACTTTTTGGTAAAAAACTGAACTTCTTGTGTTTGGAGGAAGAAGAGTTGCATCCCAAGAACACCATACATACTGTGAAGCATGGGGGTGGAAACTTTATGCTTTGGGGCTGTTTTTCTGCAAAGGGGACAGAAACAATCATCCATGTTAATGGAAGGATGAATGGGGCGTGTATTGTGATATTTTAAGCAAATACCACTTTCCATCAGTTAGAGCATTGAAGATGGAATGTGGCTGGGTCTTCTAGCATGACAATGATCCCAAACACACTGCTCGGGCAATGAAGGAGTGGCTCCGTAAAAGGCATTTCAAGGTCCTGGAGTGGCCTAGCCAGTCTCCAGACCTCAACCCCATAGAACATTTGTGGAGGGAGTTGAAAGCCTGTGTTGCCCAGCGACAGCCCCAAAACATCACTGTTCTAGAGGAGATCTGCCTGGAGGAATGGGCCAAAATAGGAATGGGCCAGCTACAGTGTGAGAAAACCTGGTGAAGACTTACAAGAAACATTTGACCTCTGTCATTGCCAACAAAGGTTATGTTACAAAGTACTGAGTTGAACTTATGTCATTGACCAAACACTTATTTTCCACCATAATTTACAAATATTCTTTAGAAATGTGACTTCCTACAATGTGATTTCCGAAGCATATAACAAAATGCTTAGGACCAAAAGCAAAAACTCAAGAGCAGGGCAGACTTAAATACACAAGATAAGAGGTGTATCATATGGGAGTGAGTGGTGAGCCCTTGGGGAGAAGTGTTTTTTTTTTTGTGATATTGGAATTTCTGCTTTAGAAAAGTGAAACAAAAAGTAAATAAAATACAGAAACTAATAAACAGAGCACTGGTGGGATTTTCCACTGATGACTGGAGAATATTGGAAAAGGAAAACCAAAATACAGATTTTTTTTGGGCGAGATGAAGGAAAACAAACCCACTCCTTGAGGAGGGAAAGTGGGAAAAGAATAAAGCATTTCTCAATTCTTTAGGAGAAAAATATGAGAAATGAAAACCACTCATTTAGGAGGGAAATGAGAAATTAAAGGAACTTTTTGGAGGGGAAAGAGAGAAGAGAGACTGCTGTAAGGAGGAGGATTCCAGGAATGTTACCAGCAGGGTTGGGATAAGTGTAATATTTCACACCAAGTGGAGCATGCAGACAACTTTTGAAGTGCCCACACACCTCACATTAATTGGCATGATAGTAGGGACCACACTCTCCTGATGGGAGCTCTAGCAACCCAATGAACCTGTCCACTACCACGGATAGGCCCCTGGGCCCCTGTGACCACAGGTAGTGTAGAACAGGCAGGGGAAGCAGTTGTCCCATGGACTTGGCCCTGGAATCTTTGTTCCAGGCACAGGTGTCACAAACTTGAACAAACTGCCATACATTTCTGCTCATATTAGGTCACCAGCCACCAGAACTCCAGGGTCTGAGAGGGGGGCTAGTTTCTCCCCTGCAGCACCCGGGTGCATACAGTGGCTGGAACAAAAAGACAGTGTGCAGGAACTGCTCCAGGGTCATGATCCCTCTACATGGCCTTTTGAAAAAGTCCTTCAACCCCCAGAAGCTCTGCTTAAGAAAAGAGACAAGAAAAGGAAATAAAAAAAAGAAATAGAGTGCCGATGGGATTTTATTGTGACCGGGTCCCTGAGAAGAAAACAAAACAGAGAGGACCAGCAATCAGCCAAAGGACAAACAATAAACAATGTCGAACCTCCACAAACAAAAAAGACAGATGGCCAGTGGCAGACATGCTGTCACTGGACCGTTGCAACACCTGGTAATGGAGGGTAACCAGTCCAGGTAAAGTGTCTGACATGATGGCTGGACAAAAAGGTGGGGAGACAACAGCTGATGATTTTCTCTGCACATCACACTATTTGGTGTAGCTTACATTTGATATGAAGTGAAGAAGAACTAAGTCAGACAGAAATGGAGGATGATGGATTGTGGATTCTATTGTAACAGTGTAGAACTGGACAAGCAGACCAAAGGTTTTCAGCTGTTGCACGAAATACAAACTAAGTACTGCTATTATTATTATTCTTGTTGTTGTTATTGCGATTATGATTTTTTATCATTATGTATTATAATAATAATTATTTTATTATTGTTTTTATTATCATTATTGTGATTATTATTATTTTTATCATTAATATTGCTATTATAGTTATTATTATTTTATTACTATTAATAATAATAATAATAATAATAATAATAATAATAATAATAATAATAATAATAATAATAATAAAATAATTATTATTATAACACCAACAATAATAATCTAAATATTAGTAATAACGAAATAATAATAATAATACTATTATTGTTAATAAAATAATAGTATTATTATTATTATTATTTCGTTATTATTAG